>JAYRBT010000177.1:22307465-22364752 GCA_036023395.1 Myiotriccus ornatus
CCAGCCTCGTTGCTCTTCTCTGGACCCTCTCCAGCACCTCAATATCCTTCCTGAACTGAGGGGCCCAGAGCTGAACATAAATCAAACCAAGAATTACTCAAGTGTGTGAACTGAGTAAGAGGAAGATGGACAGGAGGTTTGTCTTCAGTAAACCATGATTCCCTTAGACAAGACTGCCCACAGAAGTAGTTCATTAGGAGGGTAAAAATAACCCATATTCTGCTGATTGCTCCCTTCACTGTACCTCTCTTGTCCCAAAAAAACCACTTTGCCTTTCTAAAGGGGAGAAGTAACATTGAGCTTTAGCTGTCTCTGAGCCCTGGTCAAGTCCTAGAAAAGTGCAGTAGGGTGTAGTTCTCATGTGGCCCCCTTTCATCATGGCAGCTTGGTACTTCTGACACAATGCAGAAGAGAAAGTGCATCCCTTCCAGAGTTCCCTCTCCATCTAGACACTGCAGTCAAGTAGGCACATATCCAAAAGCATGCTTACAGCTTTCTATGAAGAGAGGTCATACAAAATACATCAAGCCAAATAAAGTTACGCTATTTGATTTGCTGCCTCTATTCAAATAATCCCATGGTCTGCTCCTCCAGTGCTAGAGTCAGTCACTCCTTTATCTCTGGCTGTTTCCATTAATCACAAAGGTATGTTTGGTGGTCTGTGGGGCAGATGGGTGGACAGGAGGGAAGCAGATCAACTTGCTGGAAAGCATGATGGAAATACTCAGCTTGCCAGTCTCATCATTGCTGGTACCACGGCTACACCACAGCCCTCAGAGTGTGCTGGAGGATTAGGAGATTGGGAGAGTGCTGTCTGTGGGAAAGCAGTCCAAGCTGGCAGTTGAAGCTGGCACATGCACTGCAAAATGTCATGTTAGCTCTTCTCCCTCTCTCCTTCTACATACCAGCTTCCCAGAGCACTTCACCAGGGTTTGGGACAAAGCCAAATGACCCAAATCAGAAGGAAAACAGGGCATCTGGCACCCACTACCTGTGCTAAGGGGTCCCTTGCCCAATGTCTCTGAAGAAGTGCTGTCACACCTGCAGGAGCCAAGGGTGACACTGAACTGCATTCAAAAGTCTAAAGTATCTGGCTTTACAAACTGTCATTTTTGTTCTGCATGCAATATAATGTGCAGCATTTTCAGGGTGGTCACCCCACAAGAAGGGCTGCAGGATGCCTTGATACTGCCAGGCAAGAGGCACAGGCCAGAATCAGGCATTCCTTTTGCTGCACTGCCTCCAGAACCTCTTGTTCCCTCCTGCAAATCCCCCACCAGCTGCCCTGCTCCAATTCTTCACTCTGCATATCTGCTCTTGAGAACAAGTTCTCCTGAGGACAGAGAGTTTGGGAGGTTTCCTGTACTCTGGATGTCAAAGATCTTCCAAAATGTCAGAAGGTGAGCAAAGTCCTTTCATAGAGCCAGTTTTTCAAACAACTGGCATCTGTAAGCACACTTATAAATTCCTGCATATAGTTCCCAAAATTAGGTACCTTGAGCAAACAGCTTCTCAAGGTAATGGACAACAATAAAAAAAGAAATAACTTAATATAAAAAAAGAAAGAAGAGTAGTGGAAATTGATTTTTAAAAAATCCCTTTAAACCTGTGAAATGGAAAGGAAATGGTAACTTTTCCAAAGGTTATTGACTACAGTGGTATTTTCATACTGGTTTGCACACAAGCCTACTATTGATATACCAGGTCAGAAGTCATATATTTCTCTCACTTTGTAGTGCTGAACTCTCTGAATGAATCTGATATTAGAATTAAGCATTTTTCTTTTTTTTTTCTCTTTTTTTCTTTTTTTAACTAGTAAATTTGCTTAGACAACATTTGGAGAATGAAAGAACTGACAAATATGAGTCAAGATTTGAGTATTCAGCTTGAGAGCTGGAAGCTAAAGCATGGAGTCTTCATAAAAGAAAATCTGAATTTTCTCTTTGAAATATATTTTTTTCTTTTAAAAGTAAATCTTTGAAGTTTTTTTTAAAAAAGAAGGAAGATAAAAAGAGACAACTGAATTTCAGTTTATGCAAAGCAGAGATAGACATCATTCAACTGCAGGTGCCCACACTGGAGATGACTTTTCTGAGAGTCCTTCCTGGAAGGTCAGAGGAAAGAGAGAAATTCTTCTAAGATGGAGTTGGTAGCTGAGCAGGATGTGCAGCAAAGATACAAGGCACAGTTCCTTTACTAGCTGCCCTCTGTTAAGGGCCATGGGCTGCCATCAGCCATTTCCAGCCCCTCTCTCTTCCTGGAGCTGCAGGACCTCTCCTTGTCAAAGACCCTGAGCTTCTACAAGAAGTTCTGGCTCTGACTGCTAGCCACTTTTCTAGGAAGAGAAATGGGCCATCTCCCAGGACATTCATCCTCTAAGCAATCACTCCCAGCAGTGCAAAGCCCACTGCTGTGACCCATGGGAGTATTGCCAGCACAGGTTAAGTTTTGGGGTCCCTGCGAAGGCTCACTCCAGCTGTGGCACCAGCCTCATAGCAGTTGTGCTTTCCCATGTTGTATTTACCCTCTCAGGTTTCCTGTGTTTTCCTTGGGCTCCCTTTGGTAAACTTTTGGCTTTAGCATATTATTAGGGAAACAAGAGCTTGGTATTAAGTGATGATTATGCAATTTATTCTGACAGTGAAAAATGTGAAATTGAGGAAATTGACATTTGTGATTTTAGTTATGTGCTGACAACTATAATTAATCTTAATTCCAGCAACTAGCACATAAGGGAATGTGATGGGAAAACTTGCATTTTCGTTGCTGCTGCATAGGGACAGCTACTTAATCATGACAATAAAATGGCACAAGTTAAGGAATTAAAGAGGGCAGAAACTTTAAACTAGTTTAAATACAAAAAGAAAAGAAAGACATGAAAATGCAATGAAAGTATGATACATAAAAGGCAAAAATTAACTATATAGAAAACTACTACTGAACAAGGGTAAAATAGCAAGAGATGATTTTATAAAAGAAAAAGAAAAATCTGTCCAAAAACCCAGCTAGGGCCAATTGTAAACATAAACAGGAAAGGACTGAGCTCAGATCTAATATACAGAAAAAGGCAGAGCATTTATTTTTCATTTTATTGGTTTAAAACTTTTTATGAATGTGAATGAAGATCAGTCTTTTAAATTTGTCTTTTAAGGATGAAAAATTGTTGTTTGGTATGCTGTTATTTTAAAATGAAAATGACTTGTGATTTTGATCAACAAAATACATTAACCATTTGCAGTGAAGAAGCCTAGATCAGTTTTAAACCACATGAAATGAAAACTAACATTTTTTTGTTTAGTCCTGGTGGGGGAAAAAAAAATCCTTTAGTCCATTTCACTTCTGTTCATTATGTATCAAATTAAGAGATGGTACCCACTGCCTTCAGGCAGGAGGACAGACTAGAAGACTTCTTAAGGTCTTCTTTCCCTCTGCTTTCTCCTGGCTATAATTGAATGGAATAGGATACATAGTGTTCCCTTTCCCTTTTCCCACAGAGGTTTTTTCAGGCTTGTTTAAAGAATTTGCTTAGTGCAGGGAGAGTGCCTGCTTCACAAATACAGAGTTGACTGGGGTCTCTAGCCCTGCCATAATGAAGATAAGAAGAGAAGGAAACCAATTTCTGAAGAACATTTGAGTGGTGTTAGTATCACCATGCGATTATGCCCGAGACCGTGGGCTCTTCCACCAGTGCAGATCTGTCTATAGTTTTGGGTAGTCCCTAGCTTCTAGGAGGTAGTTAGCTACTTCCAATCCTAGGAGGTAGGTTCTCCCACCAACCAAATATACCTCAATTTTGCAGAATTTAGTTTGTTAAAATTAGAATGAGACCGTATTGTTCTCAGCAGGTCCTGGTTGGGTATATGTCTGTACTCGAACCTGTTGTTCCTGCACCCAGTGGAGAGAAACCCATGGGGCCAGTACTTTCAGATGTGTCTCACAGAATGTGCACCACTGTATGGAGCACTGCTGGCTCAAAGGAGAGTCCAAGGCTGGCCCCATACTTTCTACAGATCTGGAATTTACAAAATTTCTCTCTGTCTCATTTTAAAAGAAATAAATCCACACACATACATGCACAGACTCTACAACCTATTTGGCTTCTAAATGTCTAATATTAACTCCTTTTGACAACTTAGGCACTCAGAAATGTCAAGGTTTTTTGAAGTCAGCTTGAAGTTATAGGCCAGTGTTTGAAACCTTGCCATGCCTATCACACTTTGTGAATGCATTACACATCTTGTCTGTTTTTCTCATCAGCTTCCTCCTCCCTGATGAACTGAAGTCAGACAGCAAAAAACCTTGCCATCCGTGAACATGATGAGGGGACATTGATGATCACCTCACCTGTCTGGCACTTGCCCTGTGCCAGTTACTGGCCTGTTCTGATTCCTCTCCTAAAAATTCTGACTATCCATGGTGCTGTGAAGAGAATAAGGGTGAGCTCCACCTGAGATGTAGCTGAACAAGTTCAGTGTGCCCAGGTGGTCAAGAAGGCCAATGGCATCTTGGCCTGTACCAAAAACAGTGTGGCCAGCAGGACTAGGGAAGTGACTGTCCCCCGTACTCAGCTCTGGTGAGGCCGCACCTCAAGTGCTGTGCTCAGTTTTGGGCCCTACATTTCAAAAAGGATTTCCTTGTATTTAGGATAAGCAAATCTGATGCTCCATGGCATAAAGCCAATCATTTGAGAGTCAGGAAGGAGTTTACACCACAGCTGATTTCTGCACATTACTGCACAATTAGACAGGTGCTTTGTGTGATGTTTAAGTTTCCTTTGAAAAGAAAAGGTAGTGGTTGTCACTGAATCTGTTGATGAACACCAGCAGTCTAATCTGGCATTTCATTCACTCCTTCTTTCCTGCAACTGTCTGCTAAGAAAGGCCAATAAAAGAATTGCTGTTTTTTTCCTTGGGAGTTTCTTCCTGTAAAGTAAAAGACACAGAAGGGACAGGTATAAGAAACAGAATCCCTCCTGCCTTGAACCCATTCACTGTGCCACGTGCGTCACCATTAGCGAAAATGAAGGCCACATGTTAGTCCATGGGAATGGTCATCTGAAACAGCCAAGTACACTTTACAACTGTTCTTCTTAAAGAAGATTAATTTTAAAAAAGTTAACTATTTCATCCAACAAGCCAACCCGGTGGATAAATCAGAATACAAGACATTTAAGTTTTTTGATCAAAAAACTCTGATCTCCATGTCATGGCTGGAAATGAGGCTACCAGTGCTACCAAGCACCTCCTTGTACAGATCAATAGGTTACTTTTTCAGGGTTGGGGCTGACAGCCTAGAGATCACAGTATTCCATCTAAACTGTGACATAAAAAGCCTTTTGTATTCTTAACGTCTACATTCAGTCCAAGAAAAATCTTCAATAGAATGAGTTTTAAAATTGCAGGAGAGATAATTGTGTAGCAATGCTGACATTCAAACAGCGAGATGCTTTAATAACAGGTACCAGAATAACCATTTGATTGAGAAATCTGATGTTTCGGGACAGATTTAGTTTGACATACTGTGATGTATTAAATCATAGATAACCAGGTTTATTAGTTCATTTAAGACTGCTAAGTCTGCACTTTCTAGCCAATTATATGCCCACAAGAAGACGCTAACTTCTAGTACTTTGACCATTATGGTTTTTCAACAACCCCGTTGAAGGACATGGTATGATGAGGGAAGGAAAGTCCTTGCTGTATCTCAGCAAATAGCTACAAGTGGATCATGTTGCCCAGCCTCTTAGGACTGATGGGCCATCAGAAAATTTGCCTTTTTTTTGCAATGGGAACCACTGTGTAGACAAAGAGGAACTGCGTCACTGATTTTGCAAATAGGTGTGAATTCATTGACATTAATTGATTTCAGCAGTCTTATACTGTGGCTGAACTTGACTTATGCCTCAAAAGTAAGTAGTAGTAGTTAAGAAGAAAAGTTATTGACAAGAACATTTTTCATGTGAATCAGAGACTGCTTTGTTTTCAGATAAGCCAAGACTGGCAGCTTCCATTTGTCTGCAACAACCTTTCTTAAAGGTGGCACTGGAAGGCAGCAGTCAAGTCTACTGCAGCAGCTTATGATTCCACCAATAGATCCGGGAGAAAAATTAAAAACTATAAAGCTTGAGTTAGAGCTTGACAGGTAGGTGAAAACAGAACCATTTCTCATTGCAGCACAATCTTAAATAACTGTTCATATTGCCAAGAACAAAACAGAAAAATCCACCCAGCCACATGACTTTGGAGCAATTTCTAGGTTGCACAAAGGGTGTAGTGGGTACACTAACTGTAAGGCCATTTCTAAGTCTTGTAAGTCACAAGCAGGTCTGAAAATGACAACTTCACTGTTTTGTTCTGGGCTTCACCATGTACTAACCTTGTCATGAGACCTTGGGATGATCTGACAAGGTGTTGGTAAAACAGAGGTAATGATGCTCATCTACGTGGTAGGGGACAGCTGAATAATGAAATTCAGAACAGTGACATTAAGGAATTGTGTGCAGAGTCTTCATAACACTGGCTTAAAAATAGTGTCATGAAGCCAAGGCAACCATTCCTACCTACCCTCACCAAAAAAAAAAGGAAGGTTGTAAGAAATGAAAATATCACACATGTAGAGAGCTTATGATATTTGGCAATACTACCCTGCAAATGTTTCAGTGTTCTTTGACAACTGAAGACCTTATCAGGTCCAAAACATTTATTTCTTAGCCCAAGTTTTATTTCAAAAGTAGCTTCTTTAGGGAAAGGCTAGCTGTCAGCCCTGGGCATGGTGTATCCTCACTGATGAACACACATTTGGATCTACAGTTTCAGCAGGCCTTGGAGAAACCACTCCAAGCTAAATGAGTTAAATATTTCCATCAACATAGAGGGCACAGACAGATAGAGTTAAAAGACAGTTTAAGCTGATTCAGAGGCAGAGTATATTTCCAAATAAATTCAATTTGCTAAGACTGACTCATAAATGGAGCCTAGTGTCAGTAAGCCCTCTAATAGAAAACTTGCAGTCTTTGTACTTTCTGAGCTGAGTAAGTACCAAACCAGATGGAACTGGCTCTGGGAGGCAACGACCAAGTCTCCTTTCCCTGCAGGGACAAACGTGCTGACACTACATAATGCTTACAGGTGTTATTCAATATTACAAACACTAATAACAGACTTTCATCTGCAGGAGTCTATTGTCCAAAGGCTTCCAAGCTCCCGAACGCAAATAAACTCCAAACATAAGTCACATTACACAGGCAATATGCCTGACTGAATCATGTAACAGGAACAAAGTTAGGGAGAAAACTTGGCATACTGGGATCACCCATTTGCAATGCTCAGCAGCAATGTGAAGAACAAGGAAGATGCAGCAGGCTTGTCTCTTGTTCCTTCTGCTTGAGACAGGAAGGAATTCTCCCAGCAGGAAGAACTCTGGCAACAAGAATCGTGGCGCAAGCAGGCTCTTTGCTTAGAGAGGGCAATCCCTTAGAGAGGGTCTTGGGTTGTTACTCATTGCCTCTGAGATATATGCTAGCCCCAAGAATTTTCCAGGGTTGGGTGTGATCCCAATCTCACAAAATATCTGGGAAGGAGGCTCTGCAAAGAAGACCTGGCAATCTTTGAGCCTTGGTCTTTGGGTTTCCTTTTGGAGGTGAGAGGTCATTGGCACATTTCAAGCAGAATTGACCCTCATTTCAGCCCAAGCAGTTTCCTCCCTCCGTGGAGAGATCCATGGTGAGCCTGTAACTACGGGTGTTGATGCTGCCCACTGTGAACAGCAGCTGAGATTTGTAACTGCCAGATTAAGCTGAAACTATTCTTATTCATGGATTCAACTGTGGCTCCTTAGCGGTGGCAGACAAGACATCAGGACACAGTCTGAGAAAGACAAGGTCTTAATGATGAGGAAAGGTAAAGGCCGTTGTGTTAAGCAATTAAATCACCTCTTAAAGCAGCAGATTAGCTCTCACTAATAATACAGGGGTAATGCTCATCTTGGAGAGGACACAAAGAGCTGGATCAGAACTACTAATGACCCCTGTCTATTCCAGCTGGGTGAGTTTGCAAGTAGTTTGCTGGCATAAACCCAGAGACACAAAAAGCATCAAGTCTTCAGTCTTTACTGGAGGAAATGAATTACAAAGAAGATATTAAAGCAATGTGTCTGCACTCATTTTGCATCAGAAAGATGGAAGGAGTTCATTTCAATCCTCCCTCCCCTCTGTCATCAAGTGTCCCAACACCAGTGAAATCCCTTTCACATCAGGTCAGGCAGATCGCTTTTCAGCAGCTGCTTCCCGCAGCCAAAAGGGAGAACAGGGCTGGCCAGGCAGCAGCTGGGAGCTGGGGCAGGCAGCAGGTGCCGAACACTTGTGGAGTCCTGGAGTTCCCCAGCACTGGGACTGGATAGCCAGCAGTGGGGAGAGGGCTTTTCTCAGCTCTTGCTCTGGATGGGGTTGGAGGAACACTGTTGTGCATCACCATGCATGCTCTGTGGCAGGCTGGATGTGAGGGGTTGCTGTGACACCAGGGGCAGAAGGTACTGCCAGTGCCAAGCCATGTGGGCCTGCAGGAGAATGAGTAACTCTTGGTTGCATGAACAAGACTGGGGCTGAACGGAGTGAAAGTTGCAGTCATACCGGGTCTGGCTCTTGCCTGCCCTCTGCAGCACAGGGTGTACAGGGCAGACGGGAAACATGCGGCAGAGGTTGTGACAGATGGGAAAGTAAGAAATAGCACTGTGCTGAGTGTGGCTGACAAGGGGTGGTGAACTCATGAGTGGGCAAAATGCCTATCGTGTTAAACTGCACATTACCTGCAGCGGCTATTCAGACCTCTTTCTGTGCTGTGCACCTACCTAAACACACATGCACAAACTTCCCTGCTTTCAGCCTATTTAAACCAGATGTCATGTGGACCAAAAGGCTTTCCTTCATGTGGAAGGAACCACTGGCATGGAGCAAAATGAGGTTTAAGAAATTGTGAAAAACAGACCTGGGGAGCAGCACCCCACTGCATCTGTGTCAGTGAGAGGAGCCATGGTATTGCAGTCCACAGGCTCTGGAAAACTGCATGAAAAGGTGCCCAATACCCTTGTCACAGAAAAGGCTGCAACAAGAAGAAGTTCAAAAGGAAGGTGAAACAAGTTTAAGTTACTGCCAGATAATATGAATCCTAAACACATTTTGCCACGTGTGACAAAGATTAAAGCCTTGTTTAATACAGCAGACCAAATATTTGGGGAATATAAATTTGTGTTCCTGACATGAAACGTTCAGCAGAGATTTAGGAAGGTGACATTCTCTGTGCAGTTGGGATGGGAATGGCAGGTGGACAAGAGAGGAGATGCAGCCAGTCACAGGAACCTGGTGCTCACAGACACTCCTGTGTGATCAACGCTTTCTTATTGAAATGTTCAGATGCGTCACAGTATAAGGCAGCCCAGCCCTGAGCATATTAAAAAGGCATCTCCTCTGTCTTGGGCAGTCCCTGCTGAGAGCGCTCTCCTACTGCACTGCTGTGGATTTGTCCTTGCTCTACAAGCAGTTTGGAGCACTGTCAGGTATCAGATATTGGCTGGAGCCTGAAGCACTGTTTTAAAGCTCACTGAAACTGGGTGAAGTAAATTTCTGATATGGACCATCTGCCCGTAACAGAGCTGAAGAAACCATGCCATCGAGCAGGTTTCCACTGAATAATAGCTAACATTTATTTTTGAGTAATTTTTAAATTTTTAGTGCAAGTCTCAATCCTTATCAACACTGAGAACTTGAGTTAAAAAAATGCAATTGAAACTTCAAAGGTGGATACATATTACTATCTCACTTGTTAGTTACTAAGTCCGGGGTAGTGAGGGTCCTAAGTTGGTCCAGAAGGAGCTGTGCTTGCCTTGCATGACTTGCTTGTCTAATAGCAGACATTCTCAGTAGAACACACCTGGACATAAGCATTTTGATTAAGAGGGGTAGTAGATTTTTGGTCTTGACTCATGTCCCATGGGCCATGGGACTATGGGACAATGTGCCATTGACCCATGATTTCTTTTTAGGATGACACTGGCTTCATAACTCAGATGTTCCTTGGACCTAGTATTTTTTCCCTTCTTTTTCTCCACCCTAAATTCACAATGGGCAACAATTTGCCCTGCTGCAGCTTCAAGTTCTCCCTGGCTTGATTTCTCAGCTCACTGATCCTAAGACTGTGGGTCTCACGCAGGACCAGAGGCAATGAAGTCAGGCCAGCGGAGCAGCAGTGAGGAACTACGGATTTTCAGATGGACTCCACTATATGCAAACCCCAAAACTTCTGGCAGAGATTGAGGATAATAACAATATTAAATATCAGACTCCTATTAAATGTAACAGTGAAAATGGGACATAATGTTTAAAAACAGGAGTGCTAGGCATGGAGAAAAAAAACAAGAATCATTGATACTTAGGCTCCAAGTTTTCCTTTACTGTAATAATTCAATTAGAATAATATGAATTGTTTGTTCACTCTGGAAAAAAAATTAAGTTTCTCTTTAGTTCCTCTTGTTCTTATACCAAAGGTGTCACTCATGCATCCAAACAGACTCTTTGTTACCTGAGAGGAATATTCTTAATTTCATGCTAATCCTTTGGCCTTCCCTGGGATATAAGACAGAGGAAAGAGAATGTGCTTGGCATATTACAAAGCCTAGCAACCAGTATTTCTCATCTTATTAAACACAGGCAAAAGATGAAACTTTCAACCTCATATTTTCCAGGTTCTGAGGAAGGATTTCCGAATAGTCTGCAGTGGATCATCTCCAAGAACTCAACAAGAACTTCTCTGGTTTGCAGTCTACAAGGAAATATCCCTCAATACCACATACCAAACTATATTCCCATACCAGAGGAGTGGAGCTGTCACTGGCCCCTTCTCTTTTTTGTTTTTTTATGGTGATACAAACCAGACGCAAGAATTCCCTCATTACCTAATTTTTCCATTGCAGGGGACAAAAGTTCCTACCAGTCTTTTTCCACAGGGGTTTACTTTCACTGTACAGCAACTTCTCAGTTACACATGAAGAGGCACGAAAGGTGTTGCTGGAAAAAGGAAGAGGCTTGGACTTCCAGTCTTACATTTTCTCATTTGTGGTGGGATCTCTTGTTTCTTGACAGCCTTGTTTAGACTGATCAGTTTGAAAGCAAGGAAAAGAGAGAAAACGCTAACATCTACCAGATACACTCACTCCTGGATGCTTCCATTGGTATGTGTAGAAGCATCAGCAGTACTCACTGGTGTGGAGAATTGCTCTGCTTCTCTGAGGTTACTGCAAGGACACCTTGCCACCACAAATGGAAGTTTACCTGTGAAGGTTGTAACCTTGCTCTTTCGGCAGAACGAGGCACAGACACCACACAGCTTACACCTCTCATCAAGCCACTTTGTTAGAAATGCCATGGTAATTTTATTCCTTCGAGCCTAGCTCTTTCAGAAAGGATGAAAGGCCTTCAGGGTTCCTCTGCAGAGATGTAACACACTACTGAGTGTGACACAGTCCCAGCTGGACTGACACTGTTTAGAGAAGGAGAAGAAAACCTAAGCTAGGTGATGAGGCCTTGGTGCCACCAACTTGCATGTGGTCACCGCAAGGGTGACTGATGGGTTGTTTTGCAGCCTGTAAAGTACGAATGCAAGTGAACCTCAACTGCCCACATGGAAACACATCTGCTCAGCAAGTCATCAGTGGAGCAGCTGGGCTGTGCTGTTGCTGAAGCTGTGACTGCAGGCAGGGTCTGCTGGCCTCAGTGATGCAGGCTTGAGCTAAGTGTTGCTTGGGTATTGTTCAAGCATGTTGAGCTAGCTTGTCCTTGCAACTCAGTGGAGCACACTAGAGGTCCTACACTGATGTTTCCCAGGAACAGAAGTGGTCTCAGAGTGCTGATGGTGTGCTCTCCTTGAGACAAGCGGGGTTATAAATGCAAGCACATCCACTTCTAAACGAGGCTGGACTATTTTCAGTAGTTGATGTGGATGTAGGGATGTGCTGGCTCTGGACAACAGCAGCTCAGACACCTCTACAGGTTGTCTCCATGCAGGGTAGGAATATCCACAAGCTTGATAATACTTATATAGTGGTAAAAAAACCTCAACCATTGTGGGAGAAAGAGAAGAAAGAATTATAGCTCAAGTTTTACTGAAAAGATGTTTTTGATGAAGACTGGGGAATTAGTAGAAGGGTACAAGATTCTTTCCATTCATGTTTTATTACTTGGTCTGCTATTTAAAAAGTCTAGGGCACTTTAGTTGTAAGATGTCAACCCCCTGATGGAGGGATACAAGCCAGAAACCTCAGAATGAGGGCATCCAAAGTGGATAGTGATTTACAAAACCTTGGATAGAAATCATTCCTTCAAAATAACAGCCATTACTTTAGACAAATGCCTCCTTAAATATTGATGCAGGTATTTTCATTGGTTCTCATTTAAATTTAGTGGTAGAGAAATTTAGCAAATCATGGACTCATTTTTTTATCTAGGAATGCAGAGATAATGCTATTTTTCATAGAGATTGGAGGACAATCCTACTAAACTTGCAAATCTACTGGTTTCTCAAGCGAAAAAGACACTTCTTCTGTGCAGAGCACTCAGGAATTGCAATGGAGTGTGATTTAGGAACTGAAGTTTTTCAATATGGTGGCAACAGAATGCAGTGTTTTTCTACATTAAAAACTTGAATAGACCATGTTTCCTGTTTCAAGGAAACTTCAGAAGTTTGTGTTTCCTGTGTTAGAAGGAAAAAAACAACCCCAAAATTTAGCCTTTTAGATTTAGTATTTTTTGGTTTTGGCTCTTCCGTTCCAGTAAGTGATGTTAAAGATTTACTCCCAGAACTTGTAATGTTGATCTGATCTTCTGACCTCCAAGCTACAGTGCTGAACATATCCTGGAAACTGCCATAAGAGATACCTCATAGTCAATACAGCTAATAACGGATCCTTTTGTAGCAGGAATCTTTTTGTGTAAGCTGTACACTCGTCTCCATTTTTCCTGTCCCCTGTGGGTGGTCAGAGCTTGAAGTAAAACATTAAAAAAAAAAAAAAAATCAAACCATTTCAAATGCAAGGAATTTTAAGTTCACAGACTGTGGCTCATTGTCAGTAACAATTTCCTCTGGAATGGTGAAAAGAGGTTTTTTTCTTTCTTAGTAAAAGCGCCTCTTCTCTATCTACATTTTGGGCTGCTATGCTGGAGAGATGTACCCCACTGAACAGTCCAGAAAAGCAAGTTTTTTTTTAAAAGCTGGTTAAAATCTGTAGCTTAAGGAAAAATTGCCTTCCTCCTTCTCCATCCTAATACCAATTTTTTTCCCCAAATAACTTCTTTTTTTTTCTTTTTTTTTCTTTTTTTTTCTGAAAATGAAGCCCCAAAATTGTTCCATTAAAACTAGGACATTTTCTAAAATTCAGTTCTAGGATACCTTTTTTTTTCTTGCTAACAGAGATTAAGAGACTTCCTGTAAGCAGAACATTTGGAACAACAACATTCTTCAAGCTTCTGTTTAGAAAAAAATGTAAATTCTAATCAGTCATTATCCACTGTTAATGAAGTAAGAGCTGCCACCTGCTTCCCAAACCCAGTACTGTTTCACTATAATTCCTGAGAGGATGACACATGTGGTAGTGGGGATGATGGAGCAGTCTCCCACATGCTGAAACCCCCAATGCTGTACTTGTGTGATGCAAGCAGGGCACTGGCACGAACTGAGTCAGAAAACGGTCCTGAAGCTTTGCTGTGCTGTATGCACAGTACTCATGAGTTGTTTCGTGCAGTCCTGTTCATCCTTTTACTCACATCCATTATGATACTACTGCTAACTCACAGAAACTTACTCAGTGGATGTATAATTTTGATTAGCTTCTTCAGATTCCTAACCAACTTGGGTTAAATCAAAATAACACTAATTTAAAGCAGGATGAGAATTGCACATTTTGTGATCTGATTAAATCACACCTTAAAAGGTTCTCATGCCCAAGATGCCCATGACAAATGTCAAAGCCCCTTGATGTTCCCAGTTAGGTTCAAGACTGGCATCTCTTTCTGAAGTCCACTTTCTGTTATGTTAAAAAATTTTTTCTTGTTTTACTACACCATCTAGCAACAGGACTTGGACAGGTTATGAAAAAGAAAATTATATGGTTTTTATACAGAGTTTCAGAGGTCTGGACATGATTTTGAAGGCAATGGGAACAGAAGGAGGCATGTAAATGATAAATAACGTACTGGTTAGGGAAAACAGCAAGGCCATTAACTTGGAGCAGCAGAGAGAGCTGGTTAATGTGTGTCCATTTTAACTAAAAGGAACAAGGGAGGATGGGAACTTGTTGTAGTCAGACTTGAGGGAAAGTCTTTCATTCCTAAAATAAATATGTATTGCTGTCTGAAAACCACAGTGGACAAAAGTTTCCAAATCACGTTCCGCATCAGGACTGCATCGGAACAGTCTCGCTCTGCCCTCTCATGGGGCAGGGAAGGGGCTGTTAATGGCACCTGGTTTCAGAAACCTTCCTAGGACAAGCCAGCCCTGTAATGTGAAAGAGCTCATCTTCCAGGAGAAAACACATGACTATCTCGGCTAAGAAAGATAGTTCTCCTCCTCTACAGAAAACTGTGTGGTGCAAGAGACGTCTGGGAATCAGGCACAAATCAAACTCCAGAGAGCCTGGTCCTGAGAAGTGATGTTTAAGGCTAGAGAGCACGACTTTTTCAAGTAGGTCCTCAGGACTATGTCAATCTGACATAATGATCTGAATCATTAGTTCCTGTTCGAGGGGGTGTACACAAATATTGGGGATGTCATGCTTGGTCTGGCCTTCAGCATCAAGCCCACAGTCCTGCCCATCTGTTGCACAAAGGCAGGCCTTAAAAGAAGCAGCTGCAAAGGAGCTGGAGTCTTTTCACCCTTCAGCTGAAAGAGAAAAATCCTGAGGAAGTAGAAAACTAAATTTCAATAAATTTAGAAAAGTAAACCCTGAACATTTTGTCCTTGTTTCTGTATATTGTCATCTATGACTTGCCATTGACAGAAAAAAGTAGATTTGAAATTCATCTTTTGATTACAATTTATTGAATTATATTGAATTTATTGTGTTCTCTGCAGGAAGCTGGCACGCCTAATGTATATTTTTCTTTCAAGTGTGGTGAATCAATGCACACTTTCAATTAAACACCCAGAAAATATGCCTATTAGGTATATTTAACTTGTGGGTGGCACTTCTACTTGAAAAATACAAACCCATTGTTACTCCACCTCCCTCCCTAAATATGTCCCAGAAATTATTATTGCTATTATCTTTTTCTTTTTTTTTTTTTTTTTTTAATCTGAGGAAACATGGCCCAAATTAACCAGTGTGGCTGAACATGCAGATATGTTTCCTATTTCCTTCCTCCTCATTATCTTACTTTAGTGAGCTCAGAAATATGCCCACCAGAAATAAAGAGGTCTCAGCTGCAAGCAGCTGGCTCTCTACTGCTGCAAGAGGTCCCAGGCCAGGGCTGAGAAACTATGTGTAAGAATGGGCCAACTGCTTCTCCTCTTGCCTTTGTAACATGCTACCATTCTGTGTGTGGGCTTCGATTCATACACCCTATTGGAGGCAATCCTAGGAATTTTTCAGCAGCTTCAGATAATTAAAAATGAATAATGCCTTCAGCACAATAACCCTTGTGCTAATTGCTGGGATATTAAGCTACATTCCTTTCACTTTGCCCTTACACTTAGAGATTCTTGCATTAACATTGCAGTGGTACTGTGGAAGCAGTTGGGGTGAAAAATTGAAAAGTTAAGGCATGTCGCTACAAGGAAGAGCATTTGTTATTTGGTTGCATGTGAAAGGCAGTGTGGCACACCAGTTAACAAATTGCTTGGCTTTTTCTGGTAAAATGATGGCCTTGTGTCAATTAACAATGACAACAGGAAACCTACAGACCAAAGTGTTAATCCTGCTTTGTCACTGGGATGAACAGGGCAAGCTGGATCTCTCAGCTCTGGTCTCTCACCAAGAAGTCCTTGTATATCAGTGCTCTGCTTTGCAGCACTCCACGAGGCAGTCAAGATCAAAAAAGGAGAAAAGCCTTCCACTATGAAGTGAAAAACACAGATTTTAAGCCCCAGTTTCAAAGTCAGGAGGGAATTTTAAAGCCTTTCCATATATTTTTGGCATGGCAGTAACAGAGCTGCCAAAACATGCTCAAAACTCAAAGTGGTGGGGACCTTGGGAATCGCTTGTGATACAAGATCAAGTTTCAATATCAAATTCATACGAATCATAAAAATAATATAAATCTATGCTATTTTATATTATCATCAGTAATATGTAAAAGAAAGCTCTGAAAGGAGCAAGAGAATCCTTTTGTTTGCACAAGAAGCAAAGGATGATTTCAATCATCAGGACCATGTGACAGAAGAAAGTTATGGAGAGCTTGCCTTGTCAAGGATGGAAAGAAGACAGGCTTCAAAGTACATGGACAGAGAGACATTGAGGGGAGCTGCTCTCAGCAACAAATGAAATTTTGAACCTTACGTGAACAGGGATGGTAAGCAGAAACTAAGACTACTTGTATTAGCATGTTGCACAAAGATTGAAGGGAAACAGAAAGGTCAAAAAGAAGAGTAGGTACAATAAAGGCTTTTGTTCATCAGTGTAGGAAATATTCTGCATGTTCATAGACTGGGCCCTACCTGAAACATGTATTTCCTCTGAAGGGAAGCTCTACTCCAGCACATCTGGAACTGATTTCTAGGAGAAGCCAGAGGCGGTTTGCTGCACTCCTATATGAGATGCACCTGTGAGAGGCCCACGAATCACCTTAATAAAAGTGAGCGTAAAAAGGGTCATGGGCTTATGCAGTGGGGAACCCATGTGGAGGGCTTGTGCATGCTGGTGTTACTGCATTTTATCTGAGCCCTCCTGGTCCAGCATGTATCCTCAGCCACCTCTCAACTGAGGCAGTACATGCTCACTCACTCTCCCTGACTAAAGCTCAAGCCCTGGGGACCTTCCCAGGTGTGCTGTGGGTTTGGGGCAGCCAGACAGCTTGGCTGGTGTGTGATCACTTCAACTCTGCCTAAGAGGATTTTAGTGGTGCTGTGTGGCCAAGTGAAGCACAAATATTTGTCAGCAGCAAAGTTTGTTTCACATTATGGGCCACTGTCTAGTTCTGCACCTACACAGGATGGGGAGAGAGAGGGACCTTACAGGAAGGGGGAGTTTTTATACCTCCTGTTCATCCTCCATCAGTCCAGGAGAGTGCTGAGTTGGGGATGGCAGCCAGAGACACTAGAAGTTTCACAAATTATTTTAAACTTACTGCTGCCAACATCTATTCTCAGTGTCCTTCATTTACTGGACTTCGAATCAGGCTCTGATTTTCTTCACCGTTACTGTCTTACCCATGCTATCAAAGTCATCTTCCTTCCAAGCCACTGATGTTTTTATTTAGTATTTCCCTTCCTGCCCTGTGCCACGGCTGCAGCCTAGCAGATGAGTGCCTGAGGCAGGGAGGATGCTGACCAGCTATGGAGAAGTGGCTCTGGTCAGCAGCTTGGAGTGGGGAACAGCATGTGCTCTGAAATGTGCACTGCAGAATTGCAAAGGAGAACAAGAAATTAGCAATACACATTGAAAATGGAATGAGAAGGAGGGTAAGATTAAACCTTTTTTATTTTTTTTTTTTTCAGTTCATTAGCCGGACAATGTTGCCATTATCTGAATTTTAGGTAGATGAAATATTAGATATCTATGCAAATACATGAGAATGAACTGAAAAAGATTCA
Source organism: Myiotriccus ornatus (assembly GCA_036023395.1). NCBI lineage: Eukaryota > Metazoa > Chordata > Aves > Passeriformes > Tyrannidae > Myiotriccus > Myiotriccus ornatus. The sequence goes on from JAYRBT010000177.1 coordinate 22,325,255, forward strand.
GGGAGACTCATTTTCTCACTGGCTTTGACTGCCACTGTACATTCTTACTGGAAGGTATTTCCATCCGGTTCAGTTCTTCTCAGGACATGCTACATAGCTTAAACAGGTTCAGCAAGACTTTACTTCTGCATTCCATCTGATCTTTACTGTGAAATGCTGCTCATTAACCCTGAGATTAGCCCAATTGGTTAGAGCATGGTGCTAATAACACCCAGGTTGTGGGGTTGATTCTTATTTCAGCCATTCACTTAAATTCTGGACTTGATGACCCTTGTGGGTCCCTTCCAGTTCAGAATATTTTGTGAAATCTCCCTGTGCTTCCCCTTACTCAATATGCTCTCACTGAATGGGTCCCATTCAGAACTCCTAGGTGGGGAAGCGAGAAGTTCAGCCAGCAGGCTTAGTCCTGACAACTCACTAGTAAGTTTTTTTGGATGATGTCTCACTCACTGAGTATGTCATGGCACTTGCTGGAAGCCACTGTGGCTGCAGCTGCATGGTTGCTCCACTGCTCAGGAGAAGAGGGAATTCCACTAAGGAATGTGGATTCCTGGGAAGATGCGCCCACGTTAAGCAACAGCAAAGACATGGTGCTACATCTTTTAACCAGAGGCCTTTACTGTTCATTCTGGGCCAGCCACTTAGTCCAGGAAATATGCAGGTAAAGATGAATTCAGAAACCAGGACTGGTCTGGAAGTGTTATAAAGGTGTCATATGCAATGGAGAATTTCTTTAGTCAGATTGATTCCCAAGATTATGTATTCAAAAACTGAATCACTGAAGCAACCAGTGGCTACATGTCTCTCTGTTCATGCTATGCCAGACTGAAAATACACACAGTGAGCAAGAGTTCTGGCCCAAAGATGAGGAGGACAAAAACATCTAGAGATTTGGTATTTGGGCAGACACATGTGAATGAAGAAATACTGTGATGCCATCCCTTGTGCTGCATTAGCAGAACACAAGCACAGCATCAAGAGGTGCTAACTGCAGTGCTCATGTTCCCAGAACCCCAGATAAACCCTCCACTGAGACAGGGTCAGGGCAGAACCAGGACCAGAGCTCAGGTCATCATCACCTCAGCCCTCTGCTCTGGCCTGCCATTTGTCAAACTTCATTTGATTTTCTGAAAAATCTCTTTGTACAGATCACACTGTACCGTGTTGCCACACTGTCAAATAAAAATGGTTTATTGCTTTCATTTTTCCCTGTGCTTCATGTGTATATGCATGTGGGTGTTTTGCAGTAATTTCATAGACTAACTCCTGGGGTTTTGTGGGGCACAGGCTGCCAAGCAGCACTCTAATCTTTGGTTCATGCTGTTTGCAAGGGACTTGTGTGAGAATTTCCAGCCTCCCTCCTATAAGTGTTACCTAGCACATGCTTGTAGCTGTACACACTTCATGTGTACATGCAGTTCCTTTGCACACACATCTCACGAAAGACAAACTGGCTTTTTCTTGCCCTGTCGCACACTCACAGCCCTCCAGTGCTTTCAGAACCACAGACAGTTTGCTAGACAAAACCTCATCCAAGCCCTTCCAAGAGCCTCTATGCACCTTGATTTTTCCTTGGCTGAAAATAAATCTGTCGTGTTTGGAGTGTTTCCTCTCCACTCCATGTGATTCTGATTTCACTAATTAAAGTTAATCTGATAAAGGAAGGAACTGCGGAGAAGAACAAGAGCAGAAAGGCAGGCGAGCAAGGGTCACCCAGCATGCCACAGAGAGAGGGCTTTGTGGCCGGGGAGCTGTGCCGCTGCAGGGCACGGAGGGAAGCGGTGGGTTGAGCTACTTCATCTGTTTGGCCCATGGGCTGGGGCTGAACTGCCGGCCACCCTGGCTGCCCGTCCTGACCTCCCCGCTGCCCTGCAGCAGAACCAACACTTGCAAGGTGGGATCTAATGAAAGGCATCAGGGAACTGAAGGAGAGCTTCAGCCTCCTGATCATATTTATCCAGAACAAAACAAAATGTAGGCTGGCTTGGGGGATGAGTAATGGATAACAGAGCAGCTTCTCATGTCCAGGCCCTTAGTCTGGCCCATGCCTTGAGGGCAGCACTGAATGAAATTCATTGTCACCTGATGGTCGCTGAAGGGTTTCTGTAGGAAACTCCGAGATTTCAAGATAAAATGTTCCCTCTGTGGACAAAATGGTTCCTGGGGTAAGGGAGCACATTGTAGGAGCAGAGTGTGGTGATGAGTATCCCAGAGAGAGCAAAACTCCCATTTACGGCTTTGCCATGCACAAAGCTGCTTCCCTCCAACACTGCCAGTTGGAAAAAGTACACTGGCACATAACAATCTAGCTCAGAGGGAAAGACATCTGACAAGGTGTCATGTCTCTACCACTTGGAGCAGGCAAGGCCATGACATTCGACATTCAACTTCATTGTTCAATGTCTTCTCCAAAGACAAAGATACTCATGTCCAGGAGATTTACAGTAGAGGAGATCTTCAGAGAGAAACAGCCACTCAAATCACACACATGCATGTGTGGAATATCAGAGACTGACAACTGAAAAGCTAAGAAATTAGGTGAGCTCCCCTTCCTTTTTTTTTGAAATTATTTTGATGGTGTTTGGATGCTGGAATTGATTTATAATGCAGTAAATCAATCCAAAGGCACCAGGGATTAAGTTTATCCAGCTTCTGTCTGGGCAGCAAGCAGCCCTAGGTGAGGTAGAGCCAGGAGCAGAATGGCCTCTTGCCCTGCACATGCCAACAGAGATGTTTGTCGAACCTCTCTGCTGAGGCATGATATGCACATGCAACTAGAGATTTACCACTTCTCTGCTTTCTTTAAATGGCTGGTACATACATCGATTTCGACAGCACCCCTGCCCCACCTCTGCAAACTCCATTCATCGTTAACTTGTATAAGTTAAACACAAGCATGGACAGGATCAACAAGCAGCCGTCTGTTTTATTAGTGCTTCTACTTCAAATGTCAGTCTTAGTCCTTCCTTGCTGGACTCTGATCTTTCATGACAATTTGATTAACTTTACATTTCCTTTTATTGTTGGAGAAACATTTGGAAAATCTTAACATATCTTACTGACTGGTTCTGAGACCAAGATGGTGATTACGTCCATGCTTAGCATCATCCATCAAAATCAGGCATCTGACAGTCAGGCCACCTGAAAAATATGTCATTCCTTAGAAGTTCATGGGCTGTAAAATGGTTTCTACATGTGAATAATAACAGGACACTCCTTTTCCTCTTAACAGCAATGATTTCATTAGGAAATGCTTGAACATCTTCATTAGAAGGGTTTCTACTTTGTACTTGTTCGCCCAGATAAGAGCACCTTCTCAGCTCCCAGTGGCTAGAAGCTGGTATCTAGATATTTCCAAGAGCCACATTCCTGCAAGGACTCCCTGATGGGAACATACTAATGAGGAACTGCCAGGACATGACAGATCCCAGGGAAAAGGATGCTGCATTTCAATTTAACAGAACAGCTCAGAACTCTTCTCCCATTCCTCATACTCAAATCAATCTAATAAGCGTTTCAAGCCTCCGACATATCCTCATAGCTACATTACTGCCGGCCTCTGAGCTTCTGGATCTTGGCTCAGCCCCAGAGTGTCAAGACACCAGTGGAAAAGGGTAGAAGTGAGCCTATTTTTGTCTTTATGATTCAAGGCCAGGATCAGAAATAGAAGCGATAAGAGGCTCATGGAAAAAAGCCTGGTCTCCTGGCATTTTTGACAAAGTTAACTACCTGTAGGCATTTAAATTCTTTCCTTGGCATCATTTTCATTAATTTGAAGGTGTAGATACGTGATCATTCTGAAAAGCCACACCAGTTGATAGTATTTGTCAGGGCACTGAGGTGAATTCTTCTTCAGCAAATACTCAGATACCAGAGTTCAGCTGATGCCATTAGGCCATGATAAATCTACACCACGCCTGTGCAGCCACCCATTTGCCTGTTCAGTAAGAGCTAAAATCATTGCTAACGTATTATAGTCGCTCAAGAACACATCTGGAAAACTCGGTCTTGAGTCTCAGTCCATGACAGGAACTCTCAGGTCTCAAGCAGTATAAAGTACTGAGGGACTCTTGATCATTGCACTAAAAAGTTAAGCCTCATGTAAAATTTTGGGTACACGTGTCTTACAGCATACCAATCCTGTTGCTTCTTACGTGATTTGCAGCTGCTGCCAAACACTGCAAAGTAATGATCCTCATACCAGGATCTCCTGATGGTTAACTCTAATAATTTTATTCTGTTCTGTCATTTTCAGTCCCCAGTGAAGCTCTGCTTCAATTCTCAGACATTTGTAATATTTCTCTACTGAGAAAAGCTACAGTTCTGGACTTAGGAAACAAGTAGTTCTCTTCCCATTCAGGCTACAGAAGAAAACACTTCGAAAATGGAAGTGTTTTCCTTAATGAAATCTCATTTGAATTTAGCAAAAACACCCAAAACAACAACAAACAATCTCATCTTCCATTCTCAGGCAAACTAATGCTTACATCTGCTGAGAAATCATAAACACAGAGTGGTTTGGGTTAGAAGGACCTTAAAGATCTTCTACTTCCAACCCCCCTGCCCTGGGCAGGGATGCCACTCACTGGATATCTGCCTGTTTTAGTAGAGAAGAGAAAGTGGAGAAAAAGAAAAGGAGATAAAAGAAAATTATGAGAAGCTGTGAAATGAGGGTTACTTGAATTTATGATAAAGTCTCAGCCTCTTTCTAACACTTCTGCAGCCCAAATCCCTGCAGTGGAGAGGTCTAGACCTTTGAGAAGTACTTAGGCTCTTCATATTTCCAAATATCTGTACTTCTAATCTGCAACACAGTACTAAACCTCTCCTTCAAGCCTTCAAGAAGCAAGCAAGCTGTTTATGCCAGCTTGATACCACAGCCATGCTAGAGCAAAAAAAGTCAGTGTGTAATCAAAGTTGGAATCTGACCCCTTATTATCAGCTCTCCCTGCCTGAGTACCCATAAACCACAAGCATAATCCAGTATCTTGCTTTCAGTGCAATGGGTGCTGGGAAGGGTCCAGCCCCCGCTGTCCCAGGGAAGTGATAAAACCCCATGCGCTAGTTAATGCACTGCCTCTTATAGGCCCGTGCAGCAGGTGAGCAATTATCACTTGCAGCCCAGCTTAATGCTTTACAGGGTCTGAGAGGTGTTTCTAATTAGCCCCAGTATGCCATGGAAATTAACTCATTTGTGTCACCTTGGCTTGCAAGTAAGCTGTGAGGAACTGGTGGTACAGCTGGAATTGAGTACAGGTGGCACCTCACTTCTCCTCCTGCTCCTTGGCACTCCTTGCACTGGATCCAGAGGGGCTATATTTGGTGGAAGAAAATATAGATGGAAAAAAACCAGCTTGATCCATAACAAGGACCTGGGGGAGGGCTTGATTCATCCCCAGAGTCTTGTCTCCATAACATTTTTCCAGGCTGGTTCTCTGTGTCCCAAGAAACAGGCTTCCAAGCACTTCCCTTTGGATTATTTAGTAATCTCATGAGGCTTCTCAGTATTTGGCTTATAAAAGCTTCTCTTTATAAAAAAGAACTGTGTCATATGTGTGTTTTATCTGTGAGCCTTTTTTAATGAATGCTTTCAGACACTATGAGCCCATTTGGAGTCTGTTGCAAAGCCAGCACCATTCCATCAAGCTGGCCACCAGTTTAATTGCTGCCAGGCATTTTCTCTTAAAAGGATACTTTGACAGTTGATGTCAGGGCTAAAATTAGGTTAAATACTTACAGGGATCCTTCTCTGTTCTCCTAATACAACGTCAGTGCCCATGAATGGTGTGTGTATCAAAGGAACTATGATCTCATGGAAAAAGACGAAGAGGGTTGAGGAGCTCTTCACTGTTTTCTGAGCTTTGATATAAAGAGTCCTGCGTCATATCACCTCATCTCTCTGTTTTTCAGTTTTCTGCCTTCAGAGGTTACAGTAATCATTTCTGGTGACATTATGGAGATAAACACATTGTAATTGTACTTAATATCAATGTTTAAGAGATTTCTTAATTTGATAGTTTGATTTTGAGCTTGGTGAATTCCGCTTATGCGAGTCCTTTTATCACCTCGCTCTTGACGAAAGGAGACAAGATATAAGCTGCGTGTGTTGGCCTATCCATCTAAAATTGTCTGTAAACAACTGATTAAACTTTAGGAATAGTGTATCTGTGTATTTTATTTGGACCAAATATAAATTAAAAAGCCAAATTAAGCCCTCTTATGTAAGGATCCACTTCCATTGAAGAGCTCATTATAAAATTACCGAAGAAGAGACCTTGAGTTGTTAATCCTGCTTCTATGTCCTGTACTCCAAATGTAACGTTATCACTGAATGTAAGGGTAACTGTGGGGTCTGAGTTGTGGGCAGATGCCCAGAGATTTAATCTGAATTCCCAGGATTGCTTGCCATTTGATCACTTTTTTTTTTTCCCACCTCTGCAGGAGCAACACATAGCTGCAGAGAGCCCACTTCGTCCAGGTTTTAGTACTAACAGGGACCAAAATGCCACAGCAGCATCATGGAAGACTTTTCCCCATCACTGCAGCAATTGAATTAGCTGCAGTAAGGACAGGCAGGAGCTTCTGAAAAATCCGGACCAGCAGGAGAGCTTTCGGCAGCAGAGAGCCAGACCCAGGGGGTGGCTCTGCACCGGGGAGAGGCTACACGCCCAGGGAGGGGAATTTCCCAGAACTGGAAATGTCAAACTGCTTCACAAGGAGAAACAGGCCTGGGCCCAAACCCAAAATGTCAGGCCAAATCTGAACTGTCCCAAATTTGGATCTGGATGTGAAATCTGTGGCTTGGGACCATTTCTAACTTGTATTTTAAAAGCTAATTTTCTCTTGCCATGGGTAGCTAAGTATCACAAGAATGGACATGAAAGCAGCAGATTCAAATCTGTCAGGATTCCATTTTGCAGTAGTCGAAAAAAAAACCATCTTTCCTGGATGCAGGAAGTAGGCTTTGCTACATCTGCAAGCCAGGGAAAATCACTGGAAACTCTGGAGTGAATAATTATACACAAATGTTTACAAAAAATAAATAAGAAGAATGTATGCATAAGTGAAGAATAACAAATGACATGTGGCCAAAACTCTGAACAGCTACTAAGACTTGGGACTGGAATATGCAATTTTCACATCATTTGCAGCCTTGGGCAGCTAGAAAGGGTGGTTGGAAGATATTAGTATACAATGGCTGCTCAGTACCTGGTATTTATAGTAAATTTCCAGTGGCCAAGGAAACAGATCACAAAAACCCAGCCTGGCAAAGGATGGAAAATGGCCAGGATAGCCAGTTTTCTGGGTATTCCTTGCCAAGAGAGAGGAGCTGGGTGATATGCTTGCCTACATCAGGTCTGTCTATGCACAAACCCTGATCTTGCTTTCATTGCTGTCCTTGGCTTGCTTCATGGATCTACATTCTCTTCTTATTTTAGACACAACTTCTGTTTCGTACTTTTTTTTTTCAAGGACTGATAAGTCTCATCTTCCAGTAGATATTACCTCCTTTCATATATTTGCTCTCGGCCTACCTATACATCTATGGAGGATGGGATCTGTCTTTCAGAGCCTACAGGACTTCTGCTTTGGTTTTTTTGAGTTTTGCAGGCAGCATCCAAAACCTGATTTCTGGGTTTCCTGACCAGCTGGGATTCCTCAGGGTTCCCACCTACCTTCAGGATCACAGCCCTCTCTTTGGAGGCTTATTTCTCTCATGTAGAACCTCAGGCTTGTTTGATGATAATCCTGAGCAAGAAAGAAGTACAGAATCTACATGAGAGCAGAAGTGATCTCATTCTCCTGCTCTCAGAAGAAGATGTACGAGAGATCAGCTGCCTGGTGCTATCAACATTATCTCGCTTTGGAAGTGGCCTGTCCCCAGGGGAAGGAGTCCCTTGGTGGTTTGCTCTTCCAAGGCCGAATTCATGGGTACCCAGAAGTAATCAGAGCAGGCTGGAAGCTCTACCATCTCTCAAGGAGTGTAAGAAAAGTCATTCTTGCTCATTTTATGAGTTACAGGAAGGTGGTAACTCTGCAGACCCCCATTCATCTTCAATAGCATATAGCTGAGCTTCTGTAGTATGACAATATTCCTGAGCACCTCTTGGCCCCTTCCAGTAGATTACTGGGGTTCAATTTTCCACTTACTGGCCCTATGAAAAATAAAAGACAGAGAGAAAACCAATTTGGGAACTATCAAAGTGAGTAGCTGTGGCTTTTACAGAGCTGGCTTTGTGAGAAGCTGTTTCCAGGTGAGTCTTGGCTGGCACAAGGGCTTGCCTGATATATAGCAAATCAGACTGTGCAGAGGGCTTGAGGCAATCAGATGGAAGCAGCATCCCACTTTCCCCTCATCTTAAGTAAGTACTAGCACTCAGCTGGAGAAACTCGGTGAGAATCTCCTGGGTGATTTAAAGCAATTACCTTCCGCTTATAAAAAATATATTATGCATGTATATGGAGAAGGGCTGTTGACAACAAATCAGACAGTAAAGCAGAACCATATCTGCCTGTGGAACTGGGGTACAGAAGATGATGCATTATGAATGACATAGGGATTTCCTCCTTGTTACTGCACAGTAACAGGGTTCTTTGCACACATAATTTACAATACTTAGGTAGGAAAGCATGCAGGATGTGGCAGCCACATAATACTCTTCACCTCCTCCAAACTCACAGCTGACTGCAACAGGGCGAAATTGCTACAAGCTGTAGCTGCAAGTCAACAGAGTGGTTTTAATCGTGATGTGACTGCAAGACTGTTGGGCAAGAATTCAGGTTCAGTTAGAGATGGATGTGATCTTGACTAGATTCCCTCCAAAAACTAAAGGCTGTTTTGATCTAGGATTTTCAGCCAGGCCATTTGAAAATCTCTTCCAATATTAAGACCCAGGATGAGATGCAAATACTTTCTCATTTCTCTTTCTATCCAAGTTCGGCAGACATGCACACATACATACATACACCCAAATGCACCCACAGGTCCAGCAGACTGCACTGCAGTCCCCCTCCGTCACTGTAAGACTACAGAACACCATTACCATCTCTGAGATGTCTTGCCAAGCCAACGGTGCTAACACCGTGTGTGTGGTAACCACACTTTGAGACATGACCTACTGGAAGACCCACTCCAGCATCATATCCGTGGTTGGGCTGAAATGGTTGGGATTCACTGTACATACTAAGGGCTGATGTCAGCAACACATGGGGGCTGAAAGGGAAGCCACCCAGATGTCAGTCTCTTATCATGACTCATGGTTCAGTGCATGCAGGGCTGGATGCTGCTGAGGAACAGAGTTCCTCTTTCCCTCTCTCTGAGGCAACTGAGCTCTAAAGAAGGTAATTTTTGAGGTCACGCTTGTTCTGAAAGTTTGAAAATTTCATGGGCTTTTTCACTACTTGTATACATTTTTTAATTTTCTTATTTTATGTTCTTTTTTTTTAATCTGTTTTTTTTCACCTCCTTCAAATATCTTCTTTCTATTCAGAGAAATGTGAAGGTAGCTTTCAGAACAAAAAAAGGGCAGAATTGACAGCCATAAAGGAAAAAGTGCAATATCCCTTCAAGCACATACCTTGTGATTTCTCAGTTTTGTTCAAATAAAAACTGAAACCAATAGCCTGTTATTACTAGAATTAATCATTAGGTTTTCAATGAAAGAAGTCTGTAAATGACACCATTTTCACCAAAAGTAACAAAACAAAACAAAAAAACCACACCAAAAAGCACAACAAAGCAAAAAACTCTCCAAGATGAACAAGAGACCCCTCTTTAATGGAAGAGACCTTAAAAAATTTTCAGCTACTTCTATGAATAATGACTGACTCCTGCTTTTATCTGAAACCTGGACCTGGTTTTAGCTTGGCAGCTTTAAAGAAGACAGCAGAACATACTGATCTACGACACGGGGCATGTGAGAGCATAGAGGGCAGGATGCAACAGCCAGGTATCCCAGTTCTGGTGCTCACAACTATCTGGATGCTAAGGAACCTGATAATTACTGGCAGTGAAAAGATGGTGCATCTTTTACCTGCTTCATCCAACCCTGTGGGCATGAAAACCTTCTGTTTTCTGTGGGAGAAAGACTCAAGGGCAAGAAATGAGGATGAAATATCATTTTTGTCCCAGCAGAGGATGCCAAGGCTGCCTCAACAGCTTTTTCTGGATCACTCTTTGGGCTACAGTGCTGTCACATCATCACAGTTTCCCTTCCATGTTTATTATTTGGTATCTTTTGACAAAATCAACCCATCCTGAGAAAAGCTCTTTTCACTGTGTTCCTAAATTTGGGGTGCAAAATCCCATCCTCTTGGAAATCCATGGGAGTAATGCCACTGACTTTCTCTGGGCTAGGATTCAGCGCATAGCCCTCAGTTTGAGAGTGTCTCCTGCTTCATGGAGAGGACTACATTGTCCCTGCAGGCATGTCCTGCTCCCAGAGCAATCCTGTTAGGTGAAAATCCCTCTTCTCTTGCTGAGCTGGTTGTTTTCTGGTATTACATAATTTTCCAGTTTGTGTCAGTAACAAGGTGTCAAGTGGCCCTTTTATTTCTAATCCCTCCAGTACTCAGTTGTTTCTCTTAGCTTTCCTTCTTTTTGCCTGCTAATGCTTTCGGCTCCTGTTGCAGCAGCACTTCACTGCCCTGTACATCCTGTGCATAAGTTGACTCAGGCAGGGTCCAGGCACCTGGGGTCAGTAAATTGCTATATTTATCTAGCACTATATGCAGTGCCAAACCCCTTGATTGTGCCTGGATATTGATCAGTATTACCACTGGAGGGACGAGGGAAGAATTCAGCACTGTCTCCTTTTACCTTTTGCTGTTTGCCTCTGCACTGTGCCTGCCTGCACAGCTGAGGCAAAAGTGCTGTGCCAGTTTTGCACCATAGTGTGTCCAGGGACTACATCTCATCCCCTGCAGACAAGAGTTAACTGCCTCCCCAACTCTCCAGCAAGAGGAGAATTTAGAAGGGATTGCAGCATCGTTCCTCAGGCATACCCAGATGCTCAGTATTAACATAGGCAGCTCTGTGAGGATTTTTTCTTGCTACAATCAGTTTCATTGTACAGGAAGAATATTTGGATGAAGTAGTGGTTTGGGTATCAATTTGCAGGTCTGAAGTATAACTCAAATAATTCAGAGCACAGAAGAGCCACCTGTTGCAAAGTCAGTAGCTAGTTTTTTATTGGCTCTTACTTCAATGGCAAAAGCCACAGCAAGATACAATTTTGGGCACTTTTTATTGAGTATACATAAGTGTATGTAAAACACTTAAGGCTAAAACCTCAATCTGAGCATCCTGAGTATCATAGCAGGCACTGAGATATGAGTCATAGTTGTGCATTTAGGTACAGTCTCTAACAAAAGAAGAAAATCAAGACAAGACCAAACTGGGAATAAACCAAACTCATTTAAAAATTCCAACAAAAATCAGTAACAAATCTCCATTCTTTTCAGCATTTTTCTGTAAGCTTATTTTATTCCTTTTACTCTGGTTGGGTGATAAAACTGAACTCCTCTCCTCACAGTTTAATGCAGTTGTCATGCAGTAAGCAGGTGTCGTTTTGCTTGGATCTCCAACACTACTGAAGTAGTTTGTTTCCAGCCCTGGTTTCATCTATGCTGAGAATAAAAGCAACATCAACAGAAGAAAAAGTGAAAAAACTTAAATCTTTCTTTATTACGTCTGTTGTCCCTTTTATGACAAAGATGTAATCTGAGCCTAAATTAAGATGATGATATTCATTAAAATTTGGCTATAAATGGACAATAACTTATCAATTAGAGAAGGGAAATGGGTGACTTATCTGACTTGGAAGGCCCACCTAACAAAAGAGGACATTTAGTTATCTCAAAAAAAGAGGGAACTTAAACTGATCTGCCAAGAGTACTCAGGGGCCAGAAAGAGATGTTGATAAGGAACAAAATGCTTCAGAAACACTGAAAAAATACAATGCTGCCTGGATGAATAGCATGAACTATTAGCTACAAACCATACCTGTAAACATGTGTAAGAGGATCACTAAAGTTAGGATTTTCCAGGAAAGTAAACCTTGTTCTCCTATTTGTTTAGAGAAAAGTCTTGTTTCATAGTAGTACATGTTCCAGCAACTCAGTTTAATGCTGCAGCTTGAAGAAATCTGAAATATACTGGGGAAGATACCAGGATAAATGTTTCTCCAAGTACAAAAACCTGCAGTCCTTGATAAACAACAGAGCATGATCCCAGGCTGTCTCCTAGACTGTCTGAGCAGAAGGTATTTCCCCACAAACCTCCAAGGTTTGTTTTCTGCTTCTAATCAATGTGAGTGCAGGCTCCTTGAGGCGGGGACTGCTCTTTGTCATCTTTAGCACCTCAGTGTGCCTAAGTCTAGTTCTGCCCTCTCCCAGGTGATGAGGGAAGTCAGTCACTTCAGTCCTAAAGTTACTTCTGTTCCTCATTGTTTCTCTATTGTATTATTGGCTTCTATATATGTCTAAAGGAAAGAAATGGAGGTTATAAGGAGAGGTGAGAAAGAGTCATCTGTCACAGTAAAGCTGTCCATCTGCACAAGATCTCCCTGTTCTTTGCATCTCTGTACTATTTTGAGTCCCAAGTTTTGGCTTTGTACTATTCCAGGATCACCCTTGTTCAGTCTTGCTTAGTGAATTTACCTCAAGATCTGGGAAAACTAAAAGAACTTGTGTCAGTTTCATCAACACCTTCTAAAAACAAAAGCAAAAAGCAACACCAGAGGCTTGAGCTAAATATGTTTGACAGGTCATGCTTTTCCTCCCGGGCTTTAAAGTCCAGCCAGCACTTACTATGCACAAAAATTGGATGGTTCTCTTCCCACCCTTTCAAAATGATTTAAGCCAAATGAAGGATGCATGATTCCCAACCTGATGCAAACTCCAGAAAAATGCAAGGCCAATTTTGCTGTGTCACAAGCTGATCTTTCACAGATGCTGAAAATCTAGGAAGTGCAATTATGGGAAAATTGCACTAAGGCAAACAAGTACATGCCAAGTTCTGCCATTCTCCATTACTCACCTGAGCCCCTTGATTGCGGCAGACAACGCACCATCTGTATGTGCTTTTTCAGAGGGGGGAAAAAGGAATCCCAAGAGCAGTGCCTGAATGGAGGAGTGGGAGAAGTGGGGGAGGCTCCCAGAAGGAGCATGCACCTGAGAGCCACTGCAAAGCCATGGCAGTGTCCAAGAGCTGTGCTAGCTCAGAAGCTGTGTTTGGTGGAGACCTTCTCCATGCTAACTCCAGATAGGGCAACCTCAGTACTACCACATGGTAGTTCCCATTGCATTGGGCCATCAGGGGATTCTCCAAATCCCTGAACAGTGGCTCTCCTGAGCATGCAGTGTGAAGCTCCGTTTTCACGAGAACAAGTTTTCCGGGCACTTGAAGATGTCAGATGCTTCCAGCTCCTGCTTGGATGGGAAATATCTCACGACCTTCTCTTCTCAGAAAAAATTAGTCATATTCTGGTAATACTGTTTCCTAACCAGACCGGATCCCACTATTCCTGAGGTATCAAGACACAGAAAAGAAGAAAACAAATGAGGAAATAACACAAGAGGGCAGAGAAATAAAAGAGTTAGTCATGCTCATTGAACCTCAGAGATCACTCTGTTTTGTTTTCAGTTGAACCCCGGGTTAAGGTGCTGTCCTTTTCTGAACCAAAACAGGGCAGTAATTCTCTGTAGAATGCCCCACATTTCAGAGGCAGGATGGCTCTTGCAGGTCCCACTGCTGCTCTACTCCTGCCCTGCTACACATTTCCTCTGTGATCTTGTTCAAGCTATCTGTTGCCCCTTGTTGTAGGTCCCCATTTAAGGAAGGGGTTGAACAGCATCCCTTCCTTTTTGGGATAAACACCCAAAAAACTCCACAGGGCAGGAACAGGAGCTGAACAGATGAGATTAAGAAATAGCTGCATTGGTTCCTGAAGGCTTGTCTATACTACTAGGTTCCCAGGGGAAATTGTCTCCCTGGAAAAGCACAGTGTGGGGGCGGAGAGGTCACTGCCTCCATGATACTCTCAGGTACATGGTGTGATTCTTGGGGAGGGTTCTGTGCAGGACTAAGGGCTGGACTCCATGTTCCTTGTGGGTCCTTTCCAGCTCAGCATATTTTGTGATTCTGTGAGGTTTCACTGGGGGCTGGCTGCCATATTACAAAGGGGTCATCTGCAGGGAAGCTTTACCCACTCCACAGGATTATGCAGACAGGTGGGTTTGTGTCCTTTCAAAGCACACATATACAGTTACAATGCTTTGTGTGTTGTCATTTCTATCAGCACATTATCACTACAGCGGTTGATGGTTATCAAAGTGAGTGCCTCAGAAGGGGCAACTGAAGACCAAGGAACAGGATTTTATCATTATTACTATTTATTTTGGTGGTAGTTGGAGCAATGATTGCAATAAAACTGAAGGGAAATGCTGATGATTTGGTGAAAAACTCCCTAAAGCTGGGAGTAGCCATTTCAGGTGGGTGCATCACCTTTCTTCGTGGCGCTGAACAACTATGGTGAAAGGAGGAGAATTTTTGGTGCAAACTCCATCCTGAGAGAGGGCAGGGAGGCTCTGCTCCACTCTGCCACTGGGGGGGATCCCAGCTCCCCGTGCTGGCACCTGGCCTGGCCTGCCCATTGCCCCAGTGCCATGTGTGCCTCCAATGCCATGCATTCATCTGGTGCCATGAGTCCCTCCAGTGTCACATGTCCCTCTGGTGTGGGTCATTCTGTGGGCACTGTGAAGGGCCCACGCTGAGCAGGCATCCCGCACACTGCTCAGGTGTCCTCCTGTGTGGGGCTCTGCTGCAGCCCACGCCTGCTAGAGCTGATTCTTGCCCTTTCTGGTAAGCAAGAGCCCCGAGGGCAAGGATGGAATGAGGGCTAAGGAAGGTCAAGCACTGTCTGCAAACACAAGCAATTTCTATTCTGCTTTGTCCGTGTCCTCTCACGCTGTCTTTTCACAAGTATTTCAGCAAAAACATTTGCTAGCAGGAATGTTGGCAGATCAGCAGCATTTAGAGAATATCCCGGACTAGTCTCAGCTGCGCTGTAAAGTGGGGAGGTGCTGGGTGTGCAGAAAAGAGGCTGTATAGCCATGTGTCATGTGCCTCAACACATTTGGGTGGTGCCTGTGGAGCAGAGGGCAGGGTGGGAGACCAGTCATCCCCAGACCCTGCATAAATCCACTTATAAACTGACAGAAAGAGAATTCTGATTACATGAGCAGGAGAAATCATAAAGCAGAAGCACCAGTGCTGAAGAGCTGTGCTTACCAAGTGGGGAAACAGGAGCTCCTTGAATGCTGGTGTGGAACAGCAGTGCAGTTGGGTGCAGCTTAGCAGCATGGCTTACAGGGGAGCCAGTGGTGTATCCAAAGTTAAAAAGAGTCATCCTACATGCATCCCATGCTAAATGTATGTGAAAAGGAGAGTTTGTCACACAAGTAATTATTTTCTGATGAAAACCCTAGAAAATTGGACAGTTTTGGTTTTAGCATTACTGGGATCAGCACAGTAGAGCTTAAGGGTCATGATTGTGGAGAAAGCCTCCCTGTGCTCTGCACTGCGCCCACACTTTCAGCTGGATGAGGCTCTTGAACACATCTGAGATCTTCTCTGTAACTATGGCTTTATTCTGGCTCTAATCAGGACTTGGAGAATGGGAATGAGAATAAAGCAGGAAACAAAACTCACACTAGTTCCCTTGTATCAGAATGACATTTTTACACTCTGCTATTCCTATTGGGACATATGTCTTGACTGTACATAATCAACCTTTAATGTGCCTTTACTCAATACACAGGGGACAAAAATTGTTGGATGGTAGAGGCTGCAGACTAGAAGAAAGCAAGAAGTCAACTCATGGCAAGGCTTTGAGGGTTTTATACTGTTTTGGGACTGGAGAAATCATATTGGCTGTCTCTTACCCCAGGGGGGTCTTGCAATAGCTTCCAATGCTTGTGAAAAGTAGCTGATGAGGAGTCAGGGACTTCTGAGTGTGTAGTGGAAAGCTGGAGCGGATGAGTTCCTCAGAAGTATCCATCTTGTTACACATGTGTCCAAAATGGTGCAGACAGCTGAACAAATCACTTCTTGCGGTTGAATTGGCTTTTGATGTGCTCAAAAGTCTAAAGACAGCCTCCTAGAGACTGTATCTGAGCTGGTGGATGTGTTTGAGTGAGGAATCATCTAGATCAATTCATTAAGGCTGCTGCTGAAAGCTAAAGATGTGCCTGAACTGCTCCAAACTCAGCTTTGGATGAACATTAGGACTTCTGCTCTCTTTTCTGACTTCCAGTTCTGGCTGATGGCTACCTGGAACCTGAAGGGACACATTAGGTCCTTACTTCTCCTCAAATCACTTCACACTCAGCTACTCATCAGGATTGCTCCTGGACAGGACAATGAAACCTGTGGGTTTGTAGGACCAACTGCAATATAGTAGAAGGCAAATCTTGTATGCTGGAAGTGTTGAGTCACACTGTCTTACCTCTTCACCAGTTTTAGTAATGCCTCTGGAGCTTCTCCAAACTGATCATGCAGGTACTGTTCTCAGGCACTGGAGGGCCCAGTACCCAGAGCCCTTTGCAGCCCAGGTAGGGGGAACAGGGAAGAAAGTACAGCAGGGAAGTTTGGCTCAGAAGCCCTGTTTGGAGAGATGGCAGGGTTCCCAATTTCTACTCCTGGAATACAGCCTCATAGAAGGTCACTGTATAAACTTTTGCCACAGGTAACCTACTGTGTTCCTGTGCAGTGTAAATACCTCTTTGTAAGGGCAGGAGCACAACTTCTTGCACTGAGTTGAAACTTGCTGGGGTTCTAAGAAAACATACTGGAGTTGTTTGAGCTGGATCATCTCAGATCTTGTGGCAACCCTTAATGACAGTGCAGAGTTGGAATGGCACTTGTGGAGTGGCTTTTCAAATAGCTCAGGAGGTGTTCATCCAGTGTCAGAGTCAGCTACTGAAGGCACAGCACCTCTTCTTGCACTATAAAGATTTTGTTTGAATGTAGTTTTATCTAGGCAAGAGTAAGTCCTACCCTCCTGCACTGCAGAAAACCCTGAGCTGAGCCTGGTGACTCAATGCATCACCAGTATAAGAGAAGTCTGGCCAGGAGGGTGAAAACTCTTGCTGTGATACTTTTTCTCCAACCTAGCATCCACTCTGAGAAGCAGTTTGTAATCTGAGGTTTTATATTTTATTCTGAATGCCTTTGTCAGTAGAACCTGAACTTTTCTGCTCTGTCTTTAGACACCTACACTGGAGACATTTCAGGCTCATCTTTCAATCAGTGGGGGAAAAGAAGCAAAATATCTTTCACTGATTTAGGAGTTCTGTCTCTATGGGATGCATTACACTCTGGAAACATCTGTTTCTCTCCAGTTAGGGACACCTTAGTGAGGACAGCCAGCCAGTACCAGCCTAAATATCAACATGGCAAGAGTCTAAAGACAGGCAAGGGAATCTACAGTTGGTGTTTCATGCCCAGCATTTGACTGGGCCATACTCTGGTATCTTTCATGAGCCATTCCCTGGCATGGTGACAGCCACCTTGTGAATAGGGCTCTAGTCAGAGGTCTTTCACCCTGTAGTCTTCTGTAGAAGACTGTAGCTTCTTGAATAGAGGTAAAGCCAAAGGTAAGAAGCTGGGTTTCAAGGGAAGGGAATAGGACAATAGTAGAGTAGCCACGAAGGATAGTGCTAGTTTAATGTTCCCTTTATTGTTTCCAAAGGAGCATGAGATAATGCTCTGATTTGCTGAAGGCTACATAATGTTGTGCATTTTAATAGGTGTCTAGAAAGGACATTTCTCCTCAGGTGTGCAGGCAGCAAAATTTGTGAACCTCAGCAGTGAAGCCAATTTCATCTGTTTGCTATACTCAGCCAGAGTATATGTCATTGTATGTGGGTGCTCAGTGGCCAGCTCTGATGGCTGCAGGGCTGTGCCAGTTTTCACCAGAGTAATGAGAGCTCCCTCTGCACCTCCTTTCTCTAAAGGTTTGCCTTTCCTCAATTCCACTCTTGTGTGAAGTATGTAACATTGCCAGACATTTCTGTGGCAAGTGAGGCAATTTTCTGTCACAGAAGAGGTTTTAGAGCAGGAATGGATACCTTGAATTCAGTTGCTGTTCATTTTGGCTGCTTAAGTTGCCTGTTTCTAGAGGTCCTTTAAATCTTGTTCACCTGGGGATACCAGTGCTGTCACGACCGTATCTGTATGATAGAAAAGAGATACAAGACAAAAACTTTTATTGCCTTTTTTTTAAATTGTAATGAATTTATGGATTATTGGGAAAAATTTGAGTACTTGAACCGGTTGAAATTTCTGTTCTCAGATAGATGCTTACCTCTTTAGGAATGCTTGCAGAGTGAGTAAAAGCTCCCAGATGTTAATCCAGACTCTGCTCGACCTCCTGCATAGGGCAGCTGCAGTGCCCCCATTGCGAGCAGAGTGTGGGCATGGTGCAGCCGTGGCACCGCACTGTGGGTGTTCCTGCAGGTGGGAGTCTGGATGCTAGCAGTACCACGTTATACGGGAAGCCAAGCAGGTTTTCTCTGGTGAGGGAAGAGCAGGAGTTTTAGGAAGTTGAGGATCTTTGAGAAAATGAGGAATTCTCATTTCAGGAATGAGCATGGACATAACTCATGTGTGTTGGTTAATTATTTCAGTCCCGTTTTCTCTGTTCTTCCAGCATTTTAGACCTGATCTTGCAGCACTCCTGCATCCTGAACTGTAAAGTTATAAATACTCTTTATGAAGTTCCTGGCTGTCCTCTGATGGATGCCTCTATGAAAAGGAAGGGAAACAGAAAGCATGTGGCTTTGGGTGTAGCCAGAGCACGCACATTCTGATGTGCCTGGGCAGACCAAAGCATGGCATTATGAGCTGCAATACAGCCTTCATCATGCCAGGAGACACCTGGGTTACCCCTGTGGACAGGAGGTGGGAAATTACATGCTCTGCTCACCACTGCTCCCTTCACAGTCCTCAAAGGCTGGACAAGCTTAGGCAACAGGGTCACACATGTCTCATGAGTTTTAGATGAAGAACCACCTGGGATCAAGTCCTTTTTGATCAAGCCTGAGGGTGTTTATTGAGCTGATTTGCATGCACCCCATAAATGTAGAAAACGAACATCCACTACCAAAAGGTATTTTTGCTTAAAACTTGACACTGAGTGAAAGGGAAGAGAAAAAAATGAGTATATATGTAACTTTCTCCCTCCAGACTAAAAATTGCACTGGCAAGCTTACAGTTGGCAAGGGACAGCAACGGATGTGACTATCTTTTCGCATTCCCATAAATTTAGTATGATTGACCTAATTCAGGACTTTACAAGCAGTTCCCTTGTTTGCGTCAGATCTCAATATACCACCTCGTGCTTCTTTTCATTCCCAACTGTGCTCCTTCAGTGTATGCACTATCTTCCTTTTACCCCACTCTCCTTGAGCCATCCTGAAGTCATTCACCTGGCAAGCCAACATGAGGAAAATATTCACTGTCTTTATAGCTGCTTTTTTGTGCAACCTGGTATGTAGAAAGAATGAAGAGACCTGGCCAAGGGCCAAAGTACCCTCCACAGACCACCAGTAAATGTGCCATGAACCACTGGCATCATCAATCCATAACCCAGTCCTGGCCATTAGTGAATTTAGGAGTATTAGGCAAAAGACGCTTTGCCATTAGTTTTAGATTCAAACAGAGAGGAGAGAATTAAGTTGCTCCAAGACTGCACATCCCTTGGCAGTTTCAGGAATGACATCTGATAGCTGTAATTTCCAGACTGGTTGGATATGCTTCCTTACAAACAGAAGGACCTCTGTGATAGAGGTTCCCACATTACTGTGGGTATAACCCACCATGGCCTTGGAGCCATTAATGTGCGTGGTTGTGTCCTGTGACAGACAGTGTTGCTGCATCGACAAGAGGGCTGCTGGGGAGTCCAAACTGCAGAAGCAGGAGGATGCAAACCAGCATGGGATGCTGGGACCAGCCCCACTGCATTGTCCTGGATCCCATGTTGCTCCCAGACCAGACCAGCTGCCATATTTGAACCATTTGGAAGCTGCCATCTCCATTTGGAAGCTGCTCCTCGATATCTGCCCCCCTTGACACTACCAGGGCTGTTGTGGTTTCCAGACAAATAGATATTTTCACATGGGGCTTGTGGAATTTTGCTCGCTCATAACCAGATGACCACTGAGTTTATCCCGCTTATTTACCTCTCTGAAACAAAAATAAATTCTGATTGCATCTTCTGTATAGATGTGCACAGCTTTCCAATTTTATTTTGGTATTTTTGAGCAGTTTTTGGGATTTTTGGGGGAAATTTCTAAAAATAGATTAGAATTCAGCCTTCACATAATAGCGATTTTGGAAAAACTCCTCCTCCCTTCTTCAGACTCCATCCCATGAGTATCCCCTTGACTGTGTCAAGAAATCTATGTCCAGCTTAACCAGTCAAACCCAGTCCAGCTCTGGAGTCATGCCAGGCTGCTACAAAGAGCACGTGAAAAGCTCAGCAGTGCTGCACAGCTCTGACACATCCAGCCATCTTCAGAACCGACACTGTGTCACACTGCATCGTCTTGAAATGTGTGGTGATCTGCATCTGGGAAGCTGTATGAGGAGCAGCTGAGGTCACTTAGTCTGTTCAGCCTGGAGAAGACTGAGTGGAGACCTCATTGATGCCTAAAACGGAAGAAAAAAATTCTCCAAACAATATTAGTAGATAAGGTAGAGAACAGTCCCTTAATGAAAGCTTTCGGGTACATGGAGTACACAGGTACACACAGTGTCCAGGAGTTCTACAATTTTATAGTACTAATCCATCCAATCCAAGAACTATCCACCCCCAGGACCTTCCCAAATCTGCCCCCCTAGTACGCCTCCCCAGAACTGAGTCAGAGGTCTCAAGATCCCTTTCTTCCTTATCTTCCTCCTCCTCACAGCACACGTTGTCTTTGGAGCTACTCCAAGATTCCTGGACCTTCAAGGTTGCTTTGCTATAACGATATCTTATTATTCCAGTCCAGGTGCATATGTCTCAAACAAGATGTGCTTGCTAGAGTCTTTTCCCTTGAAAAGAACATTAAACAAAACCTGAAGAATCTAGGAAATTTGATATGAAGCATGAGAGCAGGGTTTGGTTAACTGTGAACTGTTATTCTAAAGTGTAAGAAATTTTACAGCCATATTAAAAATTTTTTGGTACAAATCTTAAGAATTCTAAGGCATCATCACCGCAGTCTACAACTTCCTCGTGAGGGGAAGAGAAGGGGCAGGCACTGATCTCTTCTCTGTGGTGACCACTGACAGAACCCGAGGGAATGGCCTGAAGTTGCGTCAGGGGAGGTTTAGGTTGGATATTAGAAAAAGGTTCTAACAAAGCCAGCAGAAAATATTTCCTTCCCTTCTTTCTGACACTGCTGGAGGCTTCAGAGCTAAGTTTCTGCTACCTTCAGTCTTTTTTGAGAGAGGCTGGGGGAATAGAGGACATGCTGTATTTAGAAAACTGGAGGTAGAAATAGTTTCATCTTCTCCCAGGACTTAGGGAAACTTCAAAGCTGGGCCCACAGATGGACATTGCAGTTTACTCTGAAGTGCTGAGCATCACACTGACATAGCTGCAGACCTGTGGGGAAGTCCACCTTTGATCCATTTCTGGAACAGAGTATGTAAGGCATGGGCTCATCTCAGTCCCAGATAGATACTTCAACTGTTTGCAGTTCCCTGTGAGCAACATGCATTGAAACTCTTGTTTTCCCCCTGCCATGCCTGCTCTGTCTCTGGGCTTCCATGCAAAATTTGTCTCCAGCGAATCTGTTACAGGAGCTTGGGAAGGATTATGTAGCCATATCATATGGAGGAATTGGCAGAGGCAGCAGAGAGGAAAAGAAGACAAGAAAACATATAGATGGAAATTCTAGTGGGACATTAAATCAAGTGCGTGAATATATTTATGAAGGCAAGCATCACAGTCATCATGATGTGTAAGGGAGGCTTGAATTCTGAAGTCCTTACAAAGAAAAGTGGTGTTTGCAGTTCTCACTGCAGGAAGGAAAGGGGCAGGAGCTCCATGTCATAGTTTGGATTTGAAGGCTCAGTCTAAATCTATTCCTAATTGCTATAAACTCTCTGAGGTTGAAGCATCACTGTATTTCTGGGAGATGACAGGCTGTAGCCTCTTGCTTTACTTTCCATGTGCTTCTTAAGGCTTTCTGCAATGTGTTCTGTTATCCTCTGAGCATGCTCTTGCCCTGCATTTATCAATGTCATTGCAACATTGAAGTTACCACGGTCATCTTTGGCAACAGAAATAGAGAGGAACCAGCACGGCTGTTTGCTCCTGCTAAGCCCAGAGACTCGGCTAATGCGTGTGGTGTCAGAGGTGTGTGCACACGTGAGAATGAGCTGGCCCCCAAATTCAGCAGGACTGAGATTGGGGTGGGGGAGAATGGGGCAAAGACACAAAATTCCTGCTGTTCCCAAGCTCACAGAATTATGTTGATGTCAGTACTAATTAAGATTTTCCAAGGCCAGTTTGAGCTTTGATTACCAGCTGACAGGTATGTTCAATTCCCCTTCTGGGATCTGTAGCTCCCTGCAAATCATCAAACTGTCTTCAGTCAGCTTTGGACCAGAGGAGTTTTGCCAGAGGCATCCTGCATCTGTTGCATCATATACACTACATTAAAACCATCTTTAATGCTCTTTTTAAAGAAACCACAGTTGTTAGAGAGTCCTGAATGCTCAGCCCTCATGTACTTCCTTGCTGTGTAGTTATTTGCCTGTGTTACCCCCCCGTTGCTTTGAGACATGGTAGTACATAATCATTTAAAGCTATATTCATCCTTCCTCTTGGAAAGCAATAGTGGCAGATACATAACAACACACTGGACTGAGGGGGGTTTATTCAGTCCCATCTGTAATTTATCCAGTGGGAAATGCAGGGGGAATGTCTTTGTTCATTTGTCTTATTCAAACATGCCTATTGCAGCCTCTTGATGTCTGTGCAATGACTGGGAAGGGGGGAGGGAAAAGAAATTAGAGAGGAACAAATTGATGACAGCCATCACAAAAGAGATGGAGTCCCCACCAGTGCCTGATGGAGAGCTGCAGAGCCTGTCCCTCAGAGAAGGGCCACAAAGTGAGGGTTTGCTGGGGATGTGGGTAAATTCCACCTCACACCCCTCACTGACACAGTGCGGGGGAAACATGTGGCATGTGCTAGGAAATATGGTTGCTCTACTTGTGCATTTGCTAGGACATTTTAAGTGAGTGTAAAGGTAAGGTTTCAAACCAGGTAGTTTATAAAACCCTAAGATGGGTATCACTAGATGCTCTTGTCAGATATTCTTGTCAGCAGCCACTTCTCTTTCTAATCAGAAGTTTTTCAAAACAGATATAATTATGCTAGGTGATAGGATTAGCCCTTATTCAGATAGCATTTTGGGATTAATTATATGTTGCAGCATTTTGAGACTCCATCAGGAATTGCAGTTGAGACTGCCCCTCTTGTCCAGAGCAGCAAACTCTACAAAAGGCATTGGTTTTTAGAAAGGCTGCAGAGAGCCAGTGTCCAGTGGTTGGAGCAAGTCTGGGCTATTTTTGTTACACCTGTATTCAGTAAGCAGCAAGATCTCCTGTGGAGAGCAAGACTTCACCGTGACTAGTTGGCATTTGAAGCAGGAATCAGGACTCAGTTGAGGGACCTTTGTCTTGCATGTCACCAGCCCAGGGCAGTGTGGCTGTGCTGAGACCTAGCACAGTGATTTGTGCTCCCATGGCTCCCTATCCTTTGCTTTACTTTGAAAATTATGTTCAATGCTTTGGATAGCTTCATTGTCATTTGCAAAGTATATGAAATTCCTGGATGTACCAGGTGTCACATTTAGCATGCTGCTTCATGCTTTGATGCTATAAGAACAGCGGTTCCACACCAGCAGCAGACGATGCATTGACAACTATGAATTGAAATGTTTCAGCATTTTATACCCAAGGAAAGTCATGAAGACTGTGTTTTCACCTTCACTCAGAATAACATCTCAGTTTTAAAAGTGCAAATTTCTCACAAAGTGAAATTCTAGCTTTCCATCATCCAGGTCTGCCCCTTTATTTATACAAGTTATGAAACCAGAAAGGTCACTTCTCTGTGTATCTCTCAAGCTTTAATAAAAACAATAAGGTGCCCAGACATCAGTAGAAGAACCATAAAACTTTGACAGACAGGTAGCATTTCACTCTTAAACCTGGTTTCACACCAAACCTTAATATGAAAGCATGAGAATATCAAGAAGGAATGGCATTAATTGGTATTTCCTGCGTGGTCTGAAATCTCAGCATCTCCTCAAACTCTGAAAGTGAGCACTCCATTCGTACTGTCTGAGACAAATAAAATGTTGATGGGAAACAAATAAAAAATGGCATCTTGCAAGTTAGATTATTGAAAATCTGTCTATTCTTTTGGCATAGCAGAATCTTAAAATATTTTCTTATCTTGGCAGTTCCGATTAAATGGAGCTTTAAATCAGAATCCATTCCCTTTATCTCAATCAGGAAAGGAACTAAGCTCAGATTTTGGCCATTTGAAAGAGAAGAAACCATAAAAACATTTTTCCTGACTTTGTCTAGGCAGAACAAAAGAAAAAGCATTGCTTCCTGGAACTCCTATGGTTACAGAAGTTTTAGAAATAGGCTGGTCTGAAATCACAGGAATATCCTTTAGATTTCCTTTGTGATTCTGATCTATACCCATAATTTTAATTGATACAATCAGGAGATGTGTGGCAGTAGCTTCTTTTCAATAAGAGTAGGTTCAAAAGCTCTTCTGCATAACCAGAATTTCTTATTTCTATTGATCTAGCCTGACCCTGCCCCAGAATGAGAATTTTTCCCCATAAATCCTAATATTTTCTACCAGGTCAGTAAAATTGTGTGAGGAACCACTCTCCAAAGCCTGGACACAGTATTGGAGCATACAAGGTTCAGAGCCAGATCTGAGAGCTTTGAAATATCAGCAGCATTTTCATACAGAGGAAGAAGAAATTCAGGGAGTGAGTTAATTTCCATTGCTGGTGGAGATCAGAGGCCCCACGTCATGTACATCAGTTTTCACAAGCTTAATTTTACTGACTTTCTTGCGGTTATTCCTGATTTATGACAATAGGAGATTAAAATGAGGCTTAGGGAGGATAGCTTCCTGCTGAAATCCCCGAGGAGACCAGATCTTGCATTATTTCACATCAGAGAAAACGATTCCTTTGGACAAAAGAAACCCATGAAAGAGATAAATATCCATCCAAATGCTAAGACAGATGGGTTCCTTCAGAGCTTTCTTACTAATCAAATACATCAGTGCCCCCTTCGGTAATGTGATGGGCGATTTAATGTGGGATATATTTCACGGGGACTGGGAGAGGGGATCCAGGATCAGTCTCCCTGTGGATGGGGATGGCCATCCTGATGACCTTGAGGGGTGCTCCATGCAGGTATCCTATACCAGGAGTTTTATTTCCTACCTTCCTATCAGTCCTGACACAGCTGTACAGACAGCTGGGAGAGTGTGAGCAACCACTGCAGAAAGACCAAGTTAGCAGGAGAAAAGTTGTCAGGAGTCAGACATTTGTGGTTAAGACACACATGGGAGGGTGAAAAACTGGTACGTGCCATTTACAGAGATGCTTTATTTCTGAGAACAAATAGAAAAAAGACATTTCATGCCTTTGCAGGAAAAGCCAGAACAAGTGAACAGACCTTGGCAGTACAGTTCGCCCCCCAAACGAACAATGGAAAGTAACAAAAGCCTCAGGACATTATTAAGAATTAAAAATAGCATCTAACAGAGCTGAACCTGGCATTCTCCTGTCATTTGGTATATGCAGCTCAGGAGCAGCTGGAGGTGCAGCGCTGCCCTGCAAACCTCTGCCAGTCAGAGCCCACTGCTGCAGCGGTGAGCAGTAGGAGATGAGTGACATGAGGCAGGAATTGTTTTAGCAAGTAAAACCCTGGGATAATAATTCTTACTGATGGGCAAGAAGTGCATTTCCCATCCCGTTCTTCCAACATTTTTCTTCTGTTCTCTTCAGGATGAATCAGTTTGAAGCTTTTCAAGAAAAAACAGTGTAAACACAAATCCATTTAACAAGATTTGGAGAAAGGTGGGGACTGCTTTTAGACCTACTCTAAGCAAGGGGTTTGGGTCTGAATCACCTATGGCCCCAGAGAAGGTCTTAGCTGCTGGCCATGCTCAAGAGAGCACACCGACCTCAATTTTGACCTTCTGAGACATGAGAAACTTCTAATGAAGCTTTTACCAAAACCTTCAGATGATTTAGAATATGGCAAACATTTTTTTTTTTTCTGGCAGAAAAAGATTATGCGTAACCTGACAAACTACTAGAGCTGTCTGGAGCTGATGCTGCCTCTGAAGCTGCTTATCCATACTGCTCCTCACATTCCTGCACTGCTGCTGGGCTGCTAGAGTCTATTTGGCTCCTGACAAACTCATCAGAGACCAGTGAGGTCTTCTCCTCACCTTTGTAGCACCTTCTGCACCTTTGGACTCTTTAACTACCGTCAGCTTTATCACAGTCCTCATTGCCTTCAGGCCAGGCAGCTTGGTACTTGTGGCCAAAAATGCCCTGCGCCTCCTCCACCCTGCCACTGGTGCACACCCCGATTGGGCTCTCCTCCTGCCAGCCCCCAGCAGTGGATGCTCCCTGCTGGCCCTGTTGTGCCCTTTGGGATGCCTCTGCTGGTACCCAGCTGCCGAACAAAGGGACAGTCGTACGACAGGCACCGAGATCCCGCAGCTGACAGACTGTCTGTCATCTGGATCTACTTTGTTCGGGAAAACCACTTAGTTTACAAATATTTGTATTTAAATTCTTCTCTGCCCACTTAATTCAAATCTGTGCTGCAAAAAGAAAGGAAACCTTCCTTAGAGAAAAGTAAAACACAAAGACCAGGCAGAGGGAACTGCTCGTTCACTAATACCACATTTTCCACAGTGGAAATAATTGTCTCTCTTCATGTTTGACAGTAATCTGCAGTCCCAAAATAAACAGGGCTCCTCTCAATTTTGCTTCAGGGTATTTTCCATTCAGAGGGGAGCAGGAGAACACAGCCATGGGAGAGGTGCAGCGTGCTCGACTTTGTGCACCTCACTTTTGCCTCAGAGGATCCCAGTGGCAAAGGGTTAAAATCTTTGTTGGCCACCAGGGCAGACACACAGGTATCTGTTGCTCTCTCATTAGTCAGTGGAAATCCAGGACTGCTTAGGGAAGGAAAAAGTAATAAGCTTTGGATAGAAGTAAGGTCCTCTAAAGGAGCAATATAAGCTGAAATGCAACATCATCTAAACATACAAAGGACCGTGTGCTCCTTCAACACAGCAGCTGACTAAAGGTTCAGCTATTCTGGCCCCCTCTGCTACCTGCATAACACATGACTAGGAAAGGGCAAACAAGGTAGATTTTAAGCACGTATTCCCAGACTTCCAGCAGTTTAATATCCTTGTGTTTAACAGCTCTGGAAGATCTTCTCCCCTCAATTTACACTATAGTAAGTACATTATTTATATCCAAACACTCTGTAAAAGGGAATTTCATGGCTTAACTGTAGGCTAGATGAAGAAATATCTCTTGGTGTTTTGAGCCTATCACCAGCTGTTTTTTCGTAAGTCTCCTCCATTCTAGGAATAGATTTGGTAACTAATCCAGGCCAACCATTATTGTGTAGGCCCTTGTCCTATGTCCCCTCAGACTTCTCTTTTCAGGCAATGGAGGACACAACATTTCATTGCTGGGTCTGTAGATGACTTACCTGATGGGAAGCCAAGGGACTCAGTACATACACATACATTACTGGCTTACTCACACTCTAATTTTGGGGTTTTTTGCCCTCATTTTTGGTTTTCTCATTCAAAATTAAAAGTAATTTTTAACAGAAAGTAAATAATTGAACGTTCTATGATGCAAAGAAATTCAAAAGTTACCACTTTTCTCTGTTTGTTTGGGGGGGATTTGGGGTTGGGTTTGGGTTTTTTTTTGGAGCCTGGTGACAAAATCTGTTTGGTGAAAGGACTACAGCTCCATGTAATGGCATTTCTCTCCTCAAGATGAGCCAGTTCTAAGCTGTGGTCAAAGCTTGGCTTTCACCAGACAAGCTGTCAGGGGATACACAAAAGGCAGAAGGAAATAATCATATTGTCCCAAAGGGTTCCTTAACACATGGAGGCTCAGACAAGGAGATCAGGTTTTTGGGAATAATGACTGGGAGAATGCTGGCAGGGAAGAGGATGCAGACATCTGCACCATGTGGCTGACAGACCAGAGACAATTCAGGTCCAGCAAAGAGCAAAAGTCTTCCTGTAAAGGATAAAATAAAATCTGTGAAGGCAGGGAAAGTATTCCACTGTAAGGCTCTCTGGGGATCTATTCAAGGGAGGACTCAAGACCTTTCCAGATTTTGAGCTGTTCTTTGATATTTGGTGTAAAACTAAAGGCACCCAATTCTTTCAGAAAGCCTTAGGAGAAACAAAGAGCTGGCATCTATTTCCCAAATGCATCAGGACTGTGTTAACAAGAAAGAAATATTGTGCCTTCTAATAAGGGGAAGCCTCTAAGGATCTGGTTCTGTGACAGTCTTGCTTGAACAGTTGAGCTTGAACTCATGGGGATCTGTAGGAGCAGCCAGCAGCTATTGAGGGGCCTTGGAGTGTCAGTGAGAGTTGGAGAAAATGGTTGCCCTCCTGAAGGCTTAATGCTTCCTTTCTTCTACAGGAAGAAGTCACCAAAGACACAAAAGATATTCAAGTCAGACAAGGGAGACCTGCAGATAAGCAGTATCTCAGAGACCTGTTGAAGGGTGCTCATTGCTGATTCCAGCAAGGAAACCGGTCATATTTTGCCACTTAAAATTGCCTCCTTCCCTATGGGCTTCAAAAGTGCTGGTCTGTGAAGGCCTACAGAGGGACACAGGACAAGATGCTCAGCAGTAAAGGGGAAGCCCAGAGGAGCCCTGTGGATTCAGTCAAAATTTAAGCCTAGACAGTTTGGCTCAATTCAGAGTCAAGGTCAGAAAAAGGAGACAAACAAGAGACAGCAAACAAAGAAGGTTTCTGGATCACAGTTTACCCACCCTTAGGGACAGCTGTTAGTTAACACTAGTGATAACCCCAGTGTTGTAATAAATACTGAAGCAGCTTCCTGTAGGGGGAACAGACTGACTGAAGTTACAACTGGAGTCTTAATCATGCTGTCACAGAGCTGCATTTGCAGCTGATCTGAAAGTGTGGGGTGTTTCTAACATTAAAAGTAAAAAAATTTCATCTGGATTATTGTTAGCATTGAAAATATTTATCTTTTTCTGGCTTATGAATGTGTCATTGCCTTACCTAATGGGAACTGCAGTGAGAGTTCTTCATGCCCACACTCACCCGTAAAGATGAGATGCTGGGATAACAGATCCCATGATGCTCATTATGACGTATGAGCAATATGTGATGATGAATAACTGAAGACATTGTCTCTAAAAAGTGAAGAGTGACTTTTGATAGCGTACTAAAGTTTCTAATGGATTTTTTTTTAGACAAAATGCCTTCTTTTTGGCTGAAAACCCCACACTTCATTTGTTTAGACATTTCCCTTTCTAAAGAAAATTTGAAATTGTCCAGAAATGCATAGAGATTTTTAACGACAGCTAGCATTTTATGGAAAATAAATTATTATTAGGAAGAAAGGAATACTTACAAACACAGAAGCCTTTCTGGAGGTAAGAATGTATTTTCTGAAAAAAAAAAAAAATTCACTTTATAAAATATTTCCCAATTTGAGCAATGTTATATTTTGACAGTTGTAATTACAATG
This sequence comes from Myiotriccus ornatus, assembly GCA_036023395.1. Classification (NCBI taxonomy): domain Eukaryota; kingdom Metazoa; phylum Chordata; class Aves; order Passeriformes; family Tyrannidae; genus Myiotriccus; species Myiotriccus ornatus. The sequence continues at coordinate 22,355,147 of JAYRBT010000177.1, forward strand.
GTCTGCAGCCTTTGACTTTCCCTTCATGGAGTCTTTGCTGCTAATGCAGAACTGATTTAGGGTCTGGGGTCCCTAAAAGCAGCTGATTCTTATTAGATCTTGTTTCCGGCAGTAGGAGTGAGTGGTAAATGGCCAGGTAGCCCAAGACAGGCATGAGAAAGCCACTCAATGCATGGCTAGAGCACAGAGGAGAATGGTAACTTGGGTCAGCTCAAAGGGAAACAAGCACAGATATTGTCCTGGTTTTCCAAAGTTCACTGGAGATAGATGACTTGGGCTTCATAAAAGAGGTTTGATGGAGGTGACTGGCATCCCGCCGACTTTAAGCCTTCTGAGAGCGATTGGCTTCCCAATGCTGGGTAAGGTCCCAGTCACACGAGTCCTGCCTCAGGCACTGTGCTGCTAGTGCAGGAACACGTGGCAGTGGGGAATGGCAGTCACACCATGCCTCCTGCACTATTTGATCTATCCTTCCCTCCTCTGCTTTCGTTTTGAAACCACCTCCCACCCACCACCACCACCCCCCCACACACTGTGAACTCTCTTTTGGATAGCGTGGGAGTTTCTGTGCTGGTGCCATGCAACAGGCAGAGGAAGGAAGATGAAGTGGATCATAGGTGCCTGCCTTCTTTGCAAATGGTGTTTGACCCGAGCCATCAGTACCAAGCTCTGTCTCTGACTGACGCTGGGAGCCTGGGAGCACTCTGGCCTCAGGGTCCATCATGCCCATCGTTCTCAGATAACCTGGTTGCTGACATTTCCTCACTGTGGCTCAGGAAAAGGAGGTTTCCATACCCTCCTGGGCTGAAGCATTTCAGACTTTAATGACTCAAGTCTGTGGAACAGAAGCAATAAAGATGTGGGAGAGAAGGAGGGGAAGCAAACTCTCTCTCAAAGGTACCAAAGTGTGTAACACCTCGTAAAGCAGTGGGAACTGGAGCTCAGAAAGTTATTGGAATCAAGACTTTCATCTCCTGTCAATAAAGCGTTATCAGCACCGAGCCCAATTTTCAGCTCTTAATTCCAGATGTGCACATTGGAACTTCATGCCTCTTCTCATGCTGAAAACTGCAGTTAAGTTCAGGCCCCGGGGCAGATGGATGGTAAACTAGAAAACAGACAAGTTCCTTCTACTTGTGTCCAAATCCAGGAGTGTTAGAGTATGCCTAAGATTTAATCCCTACTTCACTGGGTTCCAGTTAGGAGGAAAGGCTGTGACCTTGGAATGTTCCCTTGATGAGAATGAAGTACCTGACAGAATTAATACAAAACACCATGAGATACGGGTTTTCTCAGGTCTAGAAAAGAAGGAGCCATTCAATTTCCTGGACAATCTGAAGCTTTTCACTTGGAAAAATTATTTGAACGTAGGCAGTTGTCTATATCTTCTCTCCAGAGAGATCATAGTATAGACAGAATTGAAACTATAAATGTACATAATATTGTGGCATAGTCCAGAAGAGGCGGAGACAACACCTTACCGTCTTTACTGCTTCTTATTCAGCCTCCTGCTGAGGCTGTCCTGCTCTTCCCTGCCAATCTCAGTCTGCATCTCAGTCCTGAGAAGCCAAAAGTCATAAGCCATAATCAGTGAGCTGAAAGTTTTATACCAGAAGAAGGTAAATATTGAGACCATTGGAGTACAGGTGAGAACCATGAGGCCGAGGATAGTCTGGTACTGTTCAGTCAGGGTACAGGAGGTTATATCTAATCCCCGTTGCCCCTGAAAGCAGTAATTTACTTAACTCCCTAATTTTATTCACCAGCTGACTATGCTGCTACATGAGGGTTAGCTGAGATGTCCTCTCACAGCAGCAAGAAGGGCATCCCACCTGCTCATGCCCTGACTTAAGAGAAAGGATTTTGAGAGATGTGCAAGTAAGGTGAGAGTCATACGATGGTTGAGTTCATTGACAATAACAAGAACGTGCCACTTGGATCTCTTCACTGGGCAGTTACAAAGCATCCCCATCACTTGTGCCTTAGAAGACCTTATGGCACACTTTTGCTCTCTGTTGATTATGCTTTGAGATCTGTGTTTGAAGTCACAACAAAAGCAGATGAAATCACAGTAGGCCGAGGATAAGAGTTGCAGAAGGCACTTCTGGCAGCCACTTTACACAGTAAGATAATTAAATATAGTGGCTTTTGAGGTAAATAAAAGAGTAGTGCTCTGCTTTTAGTCTCAACTATATATTTGCCAAGGAATAGAGAACAGGCAGCTCCCTTCAATGGCAGATGGCCACACTTTTTGGAATCAAGCACACAAGGAGTTGGAGATATTCCTACACAAAATCCATGGTAAATTCTACAGGAATGGGGAATTTGGAAGAAAAAAAGGCAAAGGGAGAAAGGATAAGGAAGAGAAAAAGACAGGAGATCCCTCTTGTGAGTTGCAACAAGTCTTCGTGTTCAAAGTGAAAGGGATAGAAACACTAAACATTTTATAGTGCAGCTTCATTTGTTTAGGCTTCCCTATTGAGCATTAAATTTTATGGTACTTTAAAGAGTGCTTGATAGTTTTGTAAAGCCCTGCACTAAACACACACATACACACCCATGTGCATGCGCACACACAGCTTTAACAACCTCAGTATCTTGTAGCGGCCCAATACATTCTAATTTTATACTGTGAACTTAAGGAAAGGCATCAGAAAACACCCTACTAGGAGAGAAGTGTTTGATGTTGAAAAAGAGAGAGGAGAGGAGGGAGAGAGTTCGGAAGGAGGCAAACAAGGGCCAACAAAGCCCGCTCTGGCCCTGTACCCAGGCAGTCTCATGAGAGCCTGTTCTCATTAGTGAAGCAGCCAGCCCGATGTAAGTTATCCACAGGAGATGTTTGTCCTCCCCAGAGTTGTCTGCACAGAGGATGTGCCTCACAGTCAGTTCTCCCCACCCAAACAGATGTCTGTGCTGGTTTGCAGTGAGCAGGGTGGAAGGTGCAGTTGTACAGCAAAGTCTGGGGCACACACAGAGCACCAGGTGGGGAGCGTGATCTGTTGACCAGCTATCAGATAAACATATTATCTGGGGACCAAGGAGCCTCCCAGGGGCTGGCCTGGCTTCTCCTGCACCCAGATGTGTTTGGATTGGGTGCATCTTTCAAAGGATTTACTTTCATGTCCCTCACACCACACACACTCCATACCTTCTGCCAAAGCAGTGATGGACTCTTCATGTGATGAGACAGAGTAATGAGGGAGGTCTAAAGCAGGTCTGAGACTCCAAAAGCTTCAAGGAAATGCTGGAGGCACTAAAGGACTGTGCTTCCTTGGAAACACCTAATCCCCTTCAGACAAGAATCTTTAATCATGTGACCCCAGAGTCATGAATCACCCACAAAAGGCCTGACTCTCATCATGCTTCACTGTCAGTTCAGCAGTAGAAGTGCTTGCTGTATGGTTTTCACTCAGGAACACTCTGTCTGCTTAGGACTTCAGACAGAAACCATTTATCAACAATTTTTTCTACAACAACCTCTCTCTATGACACCCTGAGCTCCTCACTGTGACAAGAAGGTGAATGTCAAGCTGTGGATATGGATGATGCCATTTTGCCAAACATGGGATGTTTCCTGAACTCCTCTAGTTCCCCCAGCAAGCTCTGATAAATGGGAAGCTGTTGGTCAAAGTGAGCAGACCTGCTCTTCTCTCACTGGCTCTGCTGCACTGCTACATTTGGGCAGCAGAGAGGGTTGTTAATGCCACACAAGGGACATCTCCACCAGCATCTCAGGAAGGGCTGAGTGACAGGAGCAAGAGCTGAGAGCACAGAGGAGTGTATGGTTTTGAACTATTTGAGAAAGTAGTGCTGGACCATCAAATGACCAGCTGACAGCAAGCCTTCTCTTGGGGGTTTGGAGGGAGCATTTAGATGCCACTGAGTTTGCAAACACAGTCACTGCCAAGTCTTCATCTCAGAGTCACATATCACTTATCATAGAATGGTTTGGGTTGGAAGACACCCTAAAAATCTTTTAGTGCAAACCCTTCTGCCATGGGCAGGAACACCTTTCACTAGACCAGGTTGCTCAAAACCTCATCCAACCCAGCCTTGGACACCTCCAGAGACAGGGAGTCCACAACCTCCCTGGGCAACCTGCTCCAGTGTCTCACCACCCTTATGGTAGAGAATTTCTTCCTAATATTTAATCTAAACCTACAGCTTAAAGACATTCCCCCTTGTCCTATCACTACATGACTTCTCCAGGCTGAACAGCTCCAAATCTCTCAGTCTGTCTTCACAGGAGAGGTGCTCAAGTCCAGAACATAACTTAGTGGCCCTCCTTTAGACTTACTCTAACAGTCCCACATCTTTCTTTTTTGAGGGGCCCCAGTCCTGGATGCAGTACTCCAGGTGCGGTCTCACAAGAGCAAAGAAAAGGGGCAGAATCACCTTCCTAGACCTGCTGGCCACACTTCTTCTGATGCAGCCCAGGATGTGGTCAGCTTTCTGGGCTGCAAGTGTGCATTGCTGTGTCATATTGAGCTTTTTGTTCACAAGCACGCCAAGTCTTTCCCTCCAGGGCTAGTCTCGGTGCATTCTACCTCAAGCCTGTACTTGTGCTTGGGATTGCCCTGGCCCAGGATCAGGACATTGTACTTGGCCTTGTTGAACTTCATGAGGTTTGCACAGGCCCACCTCTCAAGACTGTCAAAGCCCCTCTGGATGGCATTCCTTCTCTCCAGCATGTTGACCTCTGCCTCCGTCTGGTCTACTTCAAAGTTCATCTAAAACCCTTGTTTGCTCCATGCCACCTCTACTTGAATATCTGGGAAATACAGACCTAATGAGACAAACTTGATGTGGGAAAGGCATTCTAAGACTTGTTTTGCAGAACTAAAAATAATTGAGAGAGAATAAATATGTTATCCCATCAGGACCTGGATTTTGGTTGCTTTTTTCCTTCTTTTTTTTTCCTTTGTGGGTTATTTTAAAAACAATTCTCTATTAAAATGAGAATCCATGGGCTATTGTAGATCTTCTTGTTACTTCCTGAGGGGCTTTGATCTTACAAATACAAGGAATCCAAAGAAAGAAGACTTCATGCAATTACATCAAACCAAGGTTTGCAATATAAAAAAAGTCATGCTGCTCTTACCAGAACTGGCTTTTTGTTCATTGGTGGTGGTGTTGTGAAAACATGAATGCCTTTGGGAACTGTCTGGGTTCTTTACTTTATCTGCTGTTGCACTTGTTTTTAAGGAGAGAAAGAGCATGAAGTCTTGTCTGTTGTGAGAGCCAAGAGGTTTTCCTGGCTCTAGCTGCAGGTTAGTGCTGCCTCCAAGTTGTAGTTTAGCAAGTGACACTTCACAAGATGTGTAATTTTGTGCCCCATAGTGTCTACACAGCAATTTGTGTCTTGTGTACACATCCAGCTGTGGTCTTCTGCTATACTCAGCAACAGAGAAGAATCAACTGCAGAACCTTTCGCACCTCCCGTACAAGACCACAGAGGACTCTGGTTACCCACCTGGCCGGGTGATTGCCCACCCCGAACCCCAATACCTGGGAGGGAACCGTAGGTGTAGAAAGCTACACCAGAGCTGTAGCAGATAAGCTGCAAACACATTCCATGAGCTGCCATATGGACATCTTATGTATCAAGAGGTGGGACAGACAAGGACAGCACAGAAGTAAAATGGGAGCATGGTTTTCTTCCATGTTTTACTTCCCAAGTGACACAACCACTTCTCTTAGATCATAGGCTGGCTGTCTCACATAGATCAATGCTCAGCTGCATTATTGCCACTTACTGTTTCATTCCTCAATGCCATCATCCACCAACAAACACCTAGCCCAGCCAAGCCAAGCCAGGAGTCCAGGCTTTTCATCCCTTCTGTGATCAAGGGATAGAGACAGGCTCCTCCAAAAGACAACCACAGCATCTCAGTGAAGTTTCACCTTTGCATTGTGCCCTGCCAAAACTCCAGCTGCTCTTCAAATCTGCCACCAGAAATCACTTAGATTTTTAAAAAAACTGTCAACAGGACATTGAATTCACTGAGAGTTTTTTTAATTTCTCAAATATGTCCTAAGGAGAAGAACCCAAAATCTCTGTGATGATCAGGTTCCCTGGAAGTTGGGTGCTTTAGGCAAGGATAGTCAAAGGATTTGCAAATTAAGTTACTTGATTGTCCTTGCAATTTAAGAAGTTAAAGGTGAGATTTAAACAGTGGAGAAGATGAGTTATATAGATTTGGAACATGCATGTGCTGTATTTTGTAAGCATTTGCTATATTTAGGGTAGGTTTCCAACAGCCCAGTAAAAGTGCTAATAATCTATTTTCTTCTGGTGACTCAGTGACCTGCGGGTTTAATTGGGTAGGTTAAACACTAGTATGCCTGACTTTTCCACTAAAAGTTGTATTTTGAGCACCCTGAGAGACATGGATCTCCTGCAGAGGTACTCCATGGGAGTCATGCTGCTGTCACACAACGTGGGAATGTGTCTTATCACCCTTGTCTCATGCAGTATGAGTTGGACTTGAATTGGCACTGCTGTGTTGCCTGGTTCCTAGCTCTAGGACAAAGTAGATTTTGAAACCAGGATCAAGTAAACCTGGACCAAGACTTGAGTTACTTGTGAGGAGAAACTAAGACAGGCTAAGGCTTTAGCCCAGGGGTCTAACTCCAGTGTAAAACTGTACCCACACACATGAATCAACTCAGCCTCACCAAGCAAGCAGCCCAAGCCCATATCCATGCCACAGTATAAGGGGAAAGCACACATCCTGGCTCAGTCCCGGCTCCCACAGAGAGCCTACAGCAAAAATCACGGTTCTCAAGAATCCTACTTGGCTGCTCCCCTCTCAGACTTTATTGTCTTTGGGAACGGACCACAGGCAGGCAACAAATTACACAGATAGGGAAGCTTTTAAAAACATGCTTCTAATTATTCAGGTGCCTGGTCAAAAGCCCCATACTTGTGATACGACTCGTTTTTTTCTTGGTGTCCTTTTTCTTCTTCCTCTATTTCTTAGTTTGTCTTTCCTGAGAAAGAGAACTGGCTGTTTAAAGATCATTAAAGCCAACTACTTCTCACAAAATATATGCTTTCAGGCATTACCCCATTGCACTGGGGACAAAAACATCCTGGTCCCAGAGCTGTTATCACAATCATATGCTTTGTACTGTTCCTCTGAATGGATTCGTCCCAAGGTGAATACGTTAATGCTTTAAAGTATTGTATTCGTTAAGTATTCTGTCAGTAGTGCAAATCAGGACAGGGCAGCATCTTTTCTGCTGCACAGGCAGGATCCTAGCAGGATCCTACAGCCTCATGAGTGGCAGTCATGGGGACTGAATGTCACACCACATCCCTTCCTTGCTGGTGAGGAGGAGCTCAGGACCAGCTTATGGGAAGATGTTTCCAAACTAGTGCTCACAAACCCTTCCAGGGCCTTGAGTCCAGACATACAAACAGAGTTAAGGTCTCAATTTCTCTAGTGAGGAGAGAAGCAAAACAACAACAAAAAGCCCAGGGATCACTGGCATAATGTGTTTTCTAGATAAATTGCTTAAGGCAGCCATGCACCAATTTAGTCATCCCTCAAAGGACAGTATCTACTTCTTGTGAGCTTATGCTGCTTCTGGGAACTGCAACAGCATAGGCACCCAAACATTTCAAGTCTGGCAAAGCCAGTCTGTGCCTAAACTTCACCACATCATTTAAAATTAGGAATATGGCAGTTGGGCACGTACCAGAAAGAAGTAGCCACAAAACCTAAGCTCTCCCCAAGTTTCCTCAGATCTCTGCATTCACTTCGGTTTCCTCTCTGGCTTTGTCTGGGAATGTTTGTGCCAGCAACCTAGAGAAGAAAATGAAGTCCATTGCACACAGATGCTTGGCCAGCTCTCAGTAATGAAACACGTATTTATCGTCCACAATTTTTGATTTAAGGAAAGGGGCAAAACTGCCCACAGTTTGCAGAGAAAATAAAATATATAAAAAAAGAAGCAAGCCTCAATGCTTAGGTTGTGAAACGCAGCTTCCTCGGGACAATAAAGACGTGTTTCATTATGGAAAGTGGCCGACCATCTGTGCGCGTTTGCCTCGTATCCCTCAGATCTGGGAAGTAACAAGGCCAGTTTTACACTCACTTTGCTGACTGTAACTGTGCTGACATGTCTGACTTTGTAAACATTGCCAGCATTTTCGGAGTGAAGACCACATGCCTCCCACTGCTCCGGGCACAGTCCTCCCGTGGGGCACAGGGAGCCCTCCCGCTTCTCCTCCTGCAGGCAGAGACATTCGGAATGTCATCTGTCTGTTACGTGTTGCTCAGAAGGACTGTTTCCTGTGTGACTGGCAGCCTCTGGCATGGCTGAAATTATCTCAGAGGAGTAACATTCTGTTTTCAGGGCATAGCGTGACACACTACCTTGGGATGAAGTGATACTAGACAGACCACACTTTGTTGGTAAAATCCCGCTGTGCCTCCATGCATGCTGCTCCACTCTTTGCTCATACTGATTTTCAAGCAAAGGAGAGCTGCTGGATGGAAGTATGTGGAGCTGGATGTCTCCCACCTGTACATAGCATATGATAACGGCAGCAAAGGTGCCCATACTGCCCCCTGGTCCCCCAGCACTGCCACAAAGATGCCCAAAGCTGCCCAGTCATTGTTTGGCCCTTGCCTCCTCTGCTGACGCTTCCTGACAAGACTCCTGATTGTGGCAAGACTTTCTGAGCTGGAGATGCTTCTGCCTGCACCCCTGGGCAGACTTGTGCTTGGCTGCTTGTGCTGAGGAATAGAAAGAAAGGTCTCCAACATGGGCAAGGATGATGCTGCACTCTCAGAGGCTGCTTTTTAATACAGCCACTGTGACTGACCTGTGGGGACTTGCTAGAGAGGACACTGTGGGGGAATCACTGCCCCCATGTTCTCCAGCCATGGCCACGGATGCCTGCATTGCCACTAACACCTTCCCTGCAACTAACAAGGCTGTGTCCAGCTCTGGCAACCAGCCCTTGGCCTGGAAGTTGCTAACCAGGCAGTACTTGTGTGGTTGTGCCAATAGGCAGGGTGGTGTGAGAGGAGGCTGCAACGGGAAGGGTGGGAAGGCTGTTTTGTGTTTGAAGAGTGGGATGGAGCAGAAGGTGAGATGTCCCAGGGCTGAGACATTTTGAGGTCAGGTTATTCTTGACATGGAAGGTGTCACCATATCTCACCTGTTGAAGCCCAAACCATCATGCAGACCTTTGGCTTTTACATTTTTAAACGTGTCGCTTTATGCTTCTGGATTGCTGCGCAGTCTATTTGTCCATCTATCTTTGATGTTTCCTATGGCTATCCAAGTGCCAAGGCTGCCACTGGTTAGGAAAAAAACCCTCCACTTACAGAAGACACAGAGCTCTGGTAAAAGTAATAGTTTCAAGCCATCTAAGACAACATAATGATTCCAGCTGTGACCACCAGGTCCTAAATGAAGCCATGTGAACTATATGCGGACAGAAGAAACAGAATCCTAAGTGCACAGCGTGGCAAAGATATGATATTTTCCAAACAACAGGTAAACTCACTTAAAATGAAAAAAAAAAAAAGAGAGAGGGAGAGGGAGAGGGAGAGGGAGAGGGAGAGGGAGAGGGAAGGGAAGGGAAGG
>JAYRBT010000177.1:22364938-22432815 GCA_036023395.1 Myiotriccus ornatus
GAGAGGGAGAGGGAGAGGGAGAGGGAGAGGGAGAGGGAGAGGGAGAGGAGCATAGCTTTCCTCTGTGTCTGTTCTGTATGGCTCAAAAAGGGTCATACAGCACCAGGAGCCCTCATTTCTAAACATGACACAAGAAGCTGTTATTGGTGTTTACACAGTCATTTTAGGGAAGAAAGAGAGTTTAATTTCAGCAACACCCCACCTACAATGTGCCTGGATATCATTATTGGCAGGTGCATGTAATCACAAAAACACCAATCAAATAGTAAAAACATTAAGTTTCAGCTCAAGATCAAAAGAAAGAAACAAAACCTTTACCCTGTCTCAGCCTGATGTGTCAGCCACAAGCCTCAATACCTACAGCTTCAAGATTACACATACCTCCAAGGCACATATGTTCAGCTCTCTAGGAAAGCTAAGCAGCTTCTTGTCCTGGGCCCCCACCTGTAAAATCAGTTGGCAGTAGCATTCCTGGGAGTAATGCAATGAAACCAAGCTTGGGGAAATTTTTGGATGGTGAGGTCTTGTAAAGGGCTATATGCAAAGCCCAAGGAGCAGAACAGCTCGGGTAACCGATACTGGTGAGCAGATGTCCAGCCGTGCCTGTTGAAGGTTTGCATTACCCCTCTGGGAATGGAGATGGTTGAGCAGGCAGGTCAGGGACAGAGAGGTGACAATGCAGCATTCTTAAAAGTCAGAGAGATGGTAGCGTGGCACAGATCAAAAATAAATGTCCTTTCAAGGCTAAGGTCACCTGCCCATCATTTAGGTAATTTTAAAACTAGATTAGATAAGGAGTTGAAGAAGACATGGCCTGGATCAGTTGTGCACTGGGTTTGCAGGAAAAAGTTGAGATAGGATTTAATAGCTTTTTTCCCCCAGTTCTAATTTTCATTAAGTGGAAGCCTTTGTGTCTGCCACAAACAGAATGCAAGAGTTCTTTGAAATGCTTGGCTAAATGTTCCTCTCTTCGCACCAGGAGAAGCGTGGAATTAATTCCACAGCAATCCCCGGAGCTCACTCAGGGCCTCTGGTGTTTGGGGAGGAGCCTGCCTGATGTCCCTGCCGTGTCCCCTGCTCCAGCCTTCACACAGATACTGTTCATGTCTGTTCAACACACAGAGCAGCTGCCCTGTCACCCTGGTAAAGTTGGTCCCTGTCTCCACTGGGCTATGGTACAATGTGGCTTTCTTGGGGTTTTATTCTTTCTAAACTAACTAGGTGCAGGACAACTAAAACTGGAGTTTTAGAGTCACTAGATTGCAGCTGCTTGGCATAGTGCACCCAGACAAGCGAGGAAGAAAGGAAAGTGAGCACGAGATTTGTGCACAGAGTGTCCAGGTCAACAGTGGTTTATTAGGTCCCATTAACCATATGGTCGTGATTATAATAAAAGTCTGAGTTATGGCCAGTGACATGTGTAAACCACCCCCATCCTCAAATGCTGATATATATATGATGGGTGTAGATTCAATGTGAACACAGATCTATATCACAGGGTTTTTTAACACTTTCTGGTCCCCAGGGGAAAGGAAGAAAGACATGAACACATCCTGGCTGTGTCTGACAACTCTCCAGGTCAGCAAAACCTCTCAAAGGATACAAGCTCTCCTATTACAGTTCTCCTTTCCTTGCTGCAACTTCTTGCGTTGGCAGCTCACTCTTACACCACCAGAAATTAGGACTTTTCCAAGTACTGTCAGTGGACCCAGCTCCTGCTCCCTGTCCATCTGCCTTGTGAAGAGCCTGAATGGCTTCCCTTGGGCCGGGTGAGTGTAATGCAGTCCAGAATTTGGCCCTGCACATTTCTGAGCCATTTTGTAATGGGCAAGCTCTGGACTGAAACACCTGCAAGCTGACCCTTACAGGTGAGAAAATATTCTTTGTGCTTTGAAGACATCCCATTTCTTTAGTACCACTCACAGAAAGTGCTCACAGTACTCCACCAGCATGTAATGATTTGACATGTGAGATGCAAAGGCTCTTCAACTATTTCATAGGTCAAGGAGCCAAGATAAAAACAGGCACAGGCTAACATAAGTGATAACATTGGTGACAGAGCTAGAAAGAAAATTCAGAGATCATGAGTAGGAAGAGGCAGAAAACATTTTGGAGATATATTCCTGGCCAGGCCAGAGAAGGAAACAAACAATGAAAAGGAATATGTAATTAAAAAAATTCTTTCCATTTTAATAATTGTGGAAGTTATTAACCTCTGGAAAGATTTAAATATGTGAATTTTTGTTTTGGCAATGTTCTTTTGAAACAGAAAGTCTGAACTAGTGGAGGCAGTGACTTGTTTCGGACTGACTCCTCCACTGTGCAACGTGGCAGCAAGCAGCAAGGCTGGAAGCTGCAGGAGGTTGGGATGAGGCCAGTTTGCCCTCAGCCTCCCACAGTTACAGACAAGGGAGATAGAGGAGCCACGCAAAGGTCTGGCGGTCCATACAGAGCCCACAGCCAACCAGTGCCATTCCTCCAGCCCCCACTTCCTCCAAGCCCTCTGGAGAGGTGGTGGTGCTCTGCCAGCTTGACAGCTCTGCCAGATTGACTCTGTTTGCCTCAAGGTCTCCGAGTCTGTGAGATAACTGCGAAGCAATTCACACTCTGCCTGGTTTTTCTAAGTGATCAGTTTGCTGGAGAGGTTATCTTGTCTCACTGCTCCTTCCTTAGCTTGTGTGTTAGCATCTTCTCCTCCCATGTGAACACATGCCAGGCAGATTTCCAGCTCTTGCCAATTGGGACATATCTGGTGACACCCTGCCCTAGTTATGCCCTTTGACCATAAACAATGATATTATAAAAGATATTTCTATTTCCTGGCTGTGAGCAGAATCCAAATCTAGCTCTTTAAAGTTTGGATACATCACCACCAAGGCACGGAAAGACTCCCCTCACCTTGTCACTGCTACAGGGCTGATCTGAAAAGCAACAGAGTTTGTGCCTTGATCAAGGCTTGGAGCGAGGCTGGCGGCAGAGAATAGATGGACGAAGCAAGGCACAATCGAGCACTGAAGGCACCAGAGCACTGGCTGTGGTGACTGTTGAGGAAGACCTGAAATTTGGGAAAGATTATAACTACATGCAGCAGTGATCAAAATGTGAAGCCCGCTGGGGATGATACCTGGGTCTGTTCTGCCCTCAGGCATTTTAGCAGCCTGCAAAGCAAACACCATAGCCATGCAATTCCCAACGTGCCTTCATCATGCCTAAATCATGTATCCATTCATCCTCTCTCCCAATGTGGTTGCATGTTCCGGCTGAGCCCGAAGTCACGCAAAACTCAGCTGCTAGCACTTACCCAACACCCCCTCCTGATACATAACCCACCCATCCCCTCCTTTCAGGAGCTTCCTAAATCTCTGTTCTGAGGAGTGATTTGCCTCAGGGACTTCAGTTCTGCTGTAGAAAAGGCCCCAGTCAGGAGCTCAGCTAGCCTTTCCATCACTGGGAGCTGGAAAGTTTCAGACAGAAAATCCTAAGACATAAATAAAAGTTTGGTCAAGACTTGGAAAGTGCTGGACGTGCAAAGGAATGACCCAAAAGGTAAAAAGTCAAAGATAAATAGGAACAGTTCGTGTAAACTGTGTGCTCATCTTAACAATAAACAGAGCGGTTGCCGCAGAGAAACTTGAAAGAGCTCCACTCTCAAAGATGAATGGTTTGCTGAGCCTGCTCTGGGCTCCGTTTGAGGGGCTTCAGCATGAGTAATTGGGTGTGAGAAGCACTGGCTCACCAGGGCCGGAGCAGGCGAGCTCCAAGGAGGGGGAACGCGTAATGATCACTGGGGTTATTTATTGTTTCGTTTGCTCATTAGCTTGGCATCACCTTAAGTCTCCAGCCGCAGCACGTGATGGCTTTGAACTGGCGCCCCGGGTGTCGCGGACACAGTGACATGCAGTTTTGATGTGTGCCCCGCAGCTCCTGTAGGATTTCCGCTCTCCACTCTGCTCAGCCCAGCCGTCTGGCTGGGGATAAATCACCCTCCCCTCTCTAGAACAGCTCAGGGCTTTATTGGTATTATCTATCATTGTACAGTCCTTGTCTGGACGCGTGCAAGCTTACTGTCTCTCAACACTGAGGGCAGGATTTCAGAGTGCTGGGAGAGCTAAAACATGGGGAGCTAAACCCTTGTGGGTTTCCCCAGGCTCGCTATTCATCACAGGCAGCACAAGAAACTGGAGACAGGATGTGGGAAGAGGACTCTTGCCTGCAGAGGGGCAGGTTCTGCAGCCAGCCCACGCACCGCTCCTCAAGGTGGGAGAGCACGGTAGAGTCAGTTCTGCTCTCTGTGGCTCATGGCTGGAGGTCAGGTGAACATACACTCTCCTCGGCAAGGGCAAATCTTCCTTTCTGGCACTGTTTGGCCTGAGCAGTGTGGATGATGTCAGAAGATAAGCCCAAGGAGAAAAGAGAATCTTACAGAAAAACTGTCAGTCCAGGCACACCTGCTCCAGTCCAAAACAACATAAATGTCAGTTGATTGCTTGTAAATGTAATGTAGAACAGAGAGTTTGGTCCAACACAATATGGACTTTAGCAGGCCATCTGCACAAGGAGAGACTGCCATGTGTCATTAGCCAATTATTACCATGACTGCATGTCATTAGCCACCTTCATTCCTTTTATTTGGTACCAATTTTTCCCTAACCCAAAGAAAGCCTGCATTACAAGTGACAGACAGAGCACGCAGGCTTCCTTAAGACACTCTGATGTGACTCATGACCATGACAATGTGTCATGTAACTTCCATGATAAAACACTAACTCAGCAGGAGTTTGCCAATTGGCAAACACTGGCAGGAGAATGACAAAGAAACATCTCTGTGACTTGAGAAAGGTGAATATGTTCCCAAACTGCATTACAGTAGTGTTTATACTGTCCTTGTTCCCTAGGAGAACTGAGATCTGGTCTGCTTTGTTTCCCCTCACTTTTCATTAAGAGGGTTTGACCACATTCTGTGTTAATGGTTTGCTAGACCCTACTGCTTAGGGTGAGCATTAGGAAAGTATCTATGATGATCAGAAATGGGCACATCACCAAAGGTGGGTAGTCAGATCCATTGCCTAACCTCCTATATCCTAGTGATGAATATCAATTAATAGAATGAGAACTGAGTGGTAAGAGAAATATGGGAACTTCCCTCTTCCTCCTTTTAGAAAAAAACAGCTAGTTAACACAAGCCAGTGTAAACAACTAAGTGTTTCAAGGTGCAGTAAAAGACAGCAGCCTTTGAATTCTGCTCAGGGGAAACTCCAAAGTTCTCTGCTGAGAAATTTGTTTGCTCAGACAGGGAAAACTTGAGGCCACAGACAAGAGCCTTTTAGAAGTTCCTAGTTGTTGGGAGGGAGCTCATGTCCTTAGTTTGTATCCAGCTCAAGAGATCTAACACGGAGAACAGCAACAAACACATGGCCTGGCCACAGGGTCAAACTCAAAGTTGATAATGTGTTCAGGGTGATGGATGTAAGAGGCATTAGAAGGCAAAAAGATGTTCCTGGTGCTGTGGACTCACTCAAAAACATAAGGGTTTATTTTTGTGAGTGCCCACCCAAGAGATATCACCTTAGCTTCTCTGGAAATACACAAAATTACAATGCTTCCATGTCTTGTTCTGAGCATCCATCCTGGCACAATCATGCTGAAAGTGCCTCTGTAGTCTCTCCAGAAGTTTTCAAGCCCTAGATAATGCTGACAGCCTTTTCCTCCAATCTCTCCCTGACTCTTCCCACCTTCCCATCCCAACTCCATGCAACATGAGCAGCAGATCTCCCTTCTCAGGGCTCTTTGCACATTTTTTCAGTGATGCTCTCTTTTGATATGTGTCTCACATATGTGCCAGAGTCCTGGAGTTGCAGACAGGGGGGCAGCTGCATGGCATGGATGATACCCTTATTAACACACTTCTTCTCCAGGCTCTTAAATTGGATGTCTCTGAAATGCTTTGAGTGGCAGTCTCAGTCCTCTGCCATCCCTCCTGCACTGGAAGAGAGGATTGCAAGGAAGAGTGAAGCCAGATTTTGCAAAGATGACTCCATTCCCTTCTTTCTAGCTGTGGATACACACGGTGGCTCTATGGTCTTCCTCTGCTGTTCCACTTGCAGCCATCCAGGTGAGTGTGGATATAGTGCCCAGCTAAATGGACTCTGAAGAGGGATGGAGGGGTCCTGGAAGCCTGCAGGAACAGAATGCTTCAGCTGAAAAACCCAAGTTTACCTCTGTGATGCTGGCTGATGGACACATTAAAGGCATCTATTTCAGCTCCTTGGAGCCAGATGCCTCCTCCTTTCTCTGCTGGGCAGAGAGCTGGCTCAGCATGGAGTTTTCTCTCCCATTTCCTAGGGATGTCAGTCAAAACCAGGCTCTTGGAAGTTCAAGCGTGGCCAAAAGGAAGCAGATTTCAAAACACACCCCTCCCTCCATTCCCCCCTTCCTAGGCCTTTTGTTTCCAGTTCCCCCTCCTCCCATCAAAGAAAGAAACAAGAAAAGATTCTGAAATCACCAAGCCATGATCTATCATTCTTTCAGGGGAGTTTCTTCTAATATTAATCAACACAAGCCTCTCTCCCCACCTCCCCCACCCCAAGGGAGCAGTGGGCTTGGAAAGCTCAAGCGGGTTTCAGATGGGTCTTGTGGCAAAATTCCTTAGTTCTCAGTTGGAGCGAGATGGTGTCGGTGCAGTTGCCAGGCTTTCTGAGATTCCTGGAAGATAAATGAGATTCACTGCCTATTGCCTAGTGACATGAAGGCACAGGACACCCAGAAACTCTGATGGTTTTTGCAAATTGGGGCCAGAGTCCCTGTTCCGCTGCAATTGTCCCCAGTGAAGAAGGTGAGGCTCCAGCTGGGAGATGATGACACCTTCTATGTTTTGCTTTTCTACCCTGAACCGAATTGCAGAAGCATAAAGATTATCCTAAATAAGTCAGCTGCTGACAGACCTCTGGGGATGGTCTCCCAGTGACATAGAGTGAAAGTACAATTTCTTGGGCTACTTTTTCTCCCACAGGTCTCTCCCCTTGGTCTCTCACAGGGTGCTAGCAGAGCAACACAGGAGTGAGCTGTTTCCCTCCCTGTGCCCAGTGGTGACAGCTTTGCACTCGGACAGGATACAAGTTTGGGCTGTTTGGAGGGCGCAAAGGGACTGAAGTGATTCAGAGAAGTTTCCTTTTCCTGCAGTCTCTCCACTGAGTATCGCATGAATGCCTCTAGTGTTAAGCTCTGCTGAAGAGCCAAAGAATGACTTCAGTGGCTGCCAAGTGGGACACTCCTGTTCATGCAGTTCAAGATGCTGGCTGGCCTCCCCTCAGGCTTGGGTCTGTAGATGGCAAGATGTATACAAGGAGCTCCCAGCTCCTTGTTACCCATAGGTTAACCAGATGTTCAGTCAGTGTTTAATCTCCTGGGGAAGAAAAAGGGATACTTTCAGGTTTCCAAGCAATAATATAAGAGGCTCCTCTTCCCTCCTGCATATCTGGCCTCCATGCCACACTCTTGACAGGGAATGAATTAATTTTCTACTGTACCCATCATTGTGGATCTGGCTGTTTTGCAGAACATCATTTGCAAAACTTTGTACTTATGATGTTGAAGTAATATTGCCACTACACTTACTCCAGTCCGTTGAAACCACAATGGAGGTACTCTACTCTTCCATGAACCTTTGAAAGCACTGCTGACTTTTTTGGTATGATCTCTGCCCTCAGTGTCCTTTTGACTTTTCTTTAGTTATTTATCTAGTTTAAGCATCAGGAGCCACTAAGCAACTGTCTTACTAGTCCTCCAGATAGCCGCAAACCCACAGCCGATGAGGGAGAACAAAGGGAAATCTTACAAAATCCTGCCTGAGAACCTGGGTGCTGAAGCATAAATGGAACACATTACCCTTGAAAGATCTCCTGAGAGTGTCAAAACAAGTCACAGCAGAAGAATGTGCTGATAAAATAGTGTGACCTCCACTACCAAAAGCAGAGACTGCCTCTAAACCATGCCCATGTTGGTGTTCAAACTGACTTCCAGAAATCTCCTTCTGATGGCAGATAATCTGGTAACAATCCCTTCAATATATGTTACCAGCAACAGAGGTATCCTCTCTGGATCATGATCTCCAGAATACTCTTGCTGTATTTTATTCACTTCTTATTTCATTCTAAAAGGAGATGATTTCACACTCTCTGATTTCTGATTTTCACTCTCATTGTTTCATTGTCATAAATATTTGTACAATGTTGAGGAGCAGATTGGAATTATATGTGTCCCACTCTGCTTCCAGAGATCAGGACTGCCAAGGAGAAAGTGTAATGCTTAAAGTGCTTTTTGAATTCATTTTAAAACTCAGCATCAAGATCTGCTGGCTGTGGGTCAGGCCTTGTCATTGGTTTCACCCCCACAGGTCAGTGTGGGCCATCAGCACAGGACCAAGGGCCAGGGCAGCACAGCCCTCCCCAGGGCTGACCTGGTCCAGTATGCCTCCCCTGTGAGATTCCACCAGAGAAAAGTTCACTATATTCATTCTACACAGTGAATATACCAGTATTTATTATTTGCCTCATGGTCTCTCTAATGGCTCAAGAATAATCACTGATACAGAATTAAAATATAGCTCGTATCTTGCGGATCTTACAGTCCGGTTGCACTAAACCCAAATGTCTGTCAATTTAATGTCCAACTCTGATCTGAATTTCCATGAAGACACTTCTGTTGAGGCTCATCTCAGAAGATTTTGGGTTGGATATTTAAAAGACTCTCCAATAACTTTGAATGAAAGTGATAAAATTGCACTGATTTTGGTGAAAATTCCCTAAGAAAAATACCTTCTATTAGATTTTTTTCCAGCTGTAATAATAACTGTGCTAGAGTTTCAAAAATACTATTTGATTTGATCTATTTTATAATTTCATTTATATGTATGTACTTCTTGTTTCCAGTATTTCATTGCATTTCACTATAAACACATCCTGGAGACACACTTGAAAGCAGCATTAAAGCAAATATAATGTAGAAAGGAAGGAAGGCAAAATGGTATTTTCAGATTTGACACATTTCCAAAACCAGAAGCAACATTTTTATGAAAGAAAAGCCTTTAAAATGTCTGAAATTACCTTAAAATTCTGCTTCACTGAAAATTATAAACATATTAGGTTTCATTTTTAGTTTAGACAGAAAGGCAATGCATCAGTGATGACATCTCCTGTACAAGCAGCATTTGGAGGCTGAAGCAGCCCTTGGTCTGTGTCTTTAAGAAGGAGGGATGACAAGAGGCTGGCGTGAAGCGGCTGTTAGCTTTTCCAACATGCTTTGTATTATGGCAGGGCAGAAGAGTTGACAGTCTCTTCTCAGTTCTGTGGTTAGCTGGCTACAGGCATGCAGTCATTACTTTATATTAATGTGAGATGTGAACATTGTTTTGCTGGTTGTAATTATTCTCCAAGTGGTACAACCTTAAAAATTACAGCTTTGGAGAATCTCTTCCTCTGTAGTTCTTCCTGGGAGTCCCTCCCTGGGTCGGTTCCCAATAATGAGATTTTCTAAGGAGGCTGGGAACGTATTGATTGATTTATTTGCTTTTGGATGCTAATTAACTTTGATGTTCTGCAGCCACACTCCTGGCTGCCATACTGCATGCCAGGGAACAGCAGAGCTGGATCTCTGCTTAGAAAAAGGACCGCAGTGGGGGTCAGATAGGAGTAAGTGTCACTGGTTTGTGTTGCATTTTTCTTCCTGAGCCAGAAGCAAAAGCCTTTCTGAAGAGCCCTTCTTTTCACTAGACATGCCAACGGACAGGAGCAGGGACATCCCTGCACACAGGCTTTTCTAATGTGGGCAGGGCAGATGGAGATGTCCCAGTGTGGGGCTGCCCACCAGTGAACCAGGAGTGAGAACTGCCCATCCCTGCCCAGGGAGCTGTACCTTCTGGCAAAGGTTGTCCAGCAGCCATTAGGCCTCCAACTTCTACCCTGACCAGAACAGAAGCTAGGCAAAGACATCTGAAACCATTTCTTAAGCAGTGATGAAAGGGATCAGCCTCCCTTTATCTCCACAAAAGACACTGTGTCATCAGTCTTTGCACCATATTTCAGCACTATCCTCTCCATTGAGCCTGCCAGTGAGGGGCTGTGTGGCTGTGCAAGCAGATGTAGTGATGGGTTCAGTGCTGTTGAGTCTAAGATTTGGATGAAAACCAAGTTGCTTCTCTCACACAGGAGAGAACTATCAGCAGTGATGACCTCTGGTAACACTCAGCTCTCAATGTGATCATAACCGGAGCCTTCCCCTCCATCACCAGAGCCCCTCAGTACACATTGAAATGGGGTGTTAGAAAGCCAAGAAGCACACCCAAGCCCTGTGAAGCTTTGGGTTCATGTTGCTGTGGCACACTAATCCTCAGGCCAGCAGAGGGAATTTAGGAAGGAATATAGTTGGCTAATGCCACGTACTGATGTTCCCTTCTCAGCCCAACACTGGCAAACACACAAAAAGTGGCTGGCCTTCAGCTAGGGTCCAAAATGTGCTTCAAGGTCGAAGTGAGACTGCAATATCGAAACTGTTTGCATTCTAGAAGTGCAAACACATATTTTTCTCCTTTATTGCCTCCATCTTCACCCTCTTTTTGTTTTGTCTTAGTACACACAAAGGAAAAGTGAAATAGGAATGGAGACATGTACTCATTCCTTCTGGTACTGCAGAAGAGAGATGGCCTCTTTTGCAGAGGAAACAACCCTCTGCTTGTAGAATACCATTTTAAGAGTTCTAAGTCTTAAAATGTTTACATGATGCTGCATCTACTAGAGCAACACATGTGATAACCACATTTATGGTAGCAGCCTCCTCAGCCATCATTTTGCCACACACATCATAGTCAGCAAGACCTCCTGCGTGTTGCTTGTGGAGCTCTGGCTTTGTGCCTCTCCTCCAACCAATTTATACCATACTCTAAGCATTTAGCAGCTTGCCACAGTGCAGAGCCAAGCCATAAATCCACTGTGGGGAGTCATGCTATAAACGTCCACTTGGATCTCTACACTGTCAGGATAAAGCAGGCTAGTCCCTGAGGCCATCAGAAAGTGGCTCCTTCCCTGATCCTGGTCACACAGTCATCCTTAGAGTGGAAAGGGCCAGGTACCTACTGCTGCTGCTGCTTAGGAAGGACACAATCTGTCTGGAGCATGGTGGTGTGTGCAACCACAGGACACTGTGCTGCCTTTCCTTTCAGTTGTGTCCAAAATTCTGGGTAGTGACATAAGAGTTTGAGATCGGGACATAGCTTGGTGTCTGCTTTTTGATGTCACATCTAAAAAGCCAGTCTACAAATGATAATATAGAAGAGATGAGTGAGGAGAGCCCCACTTAATTCACTCGAGCAGGATGCAGAGAGCTTTACTGAACCTAAAGTAAGACAACAGAAGCTCTGCCCTGCAGGGATGGACCTAGCACAGATAGATGGTCTAATAGGGCAAAGTCAAACAGTTTTCATGTTGCAGTGAGAGGTGGCAAGATGAGAGATGAGAACAGGCAAGAAAAGCTGTGGAGACACCTGTTCCTGCTCACAACGTGGAAGCAGTAGAGAGCTGGTGCTGCTCATCAGCAGGGTGGATGCAACTATTCCTCTAGAGAGCAGACAAATAATATGGTGTAATCATTCACTCACAGTAGAGCAAACTTTGGGCTCCTGCTTCCTCTCTCTTTCTAATCCTGACCCTGATCCCCCATGATTTTTCAGATATCTAACACCTTTTTAGCTGCCGTGATCTTCACTAGAAATCCAGCCACTGGCCAACAGTCTGAGCTGTTAGTGACATCAGTGGGTGCTATGGGATCATTCGTTTAGCTCTCAGACAATGAAAGGACTGTTTTTTTCTAAACCTTCCCACTGACTGCCACATTTAATGAAGATACATATTGGGGCAGTCAGCACTTTAGGTGGTGAGACCATTAGTTGTCTTCTGCAATGAAAGGGGCTCTTTTTTTCACACTCTTAGTTACTGAAGCTTATTGAGAGAGACTGCAAAAGATGAATTATCCCAGCTGAAAAGTCTGGGCCTGCGAAATCTCGTAGGGTGGCTAGTTGGGCAGCACTATTGCAATACGAAGATGACTCAGCACATAGCATCTTTGTTGGCATGCCCTTAGCTGCTGTGGAGATGATTATTGCTTTATTGCTAAACAGAGTCTGTCAGTGGCTTCAGGCATTTCTATGAAAAATGTAACAGAGGCGGAATAATAATTCAAAACATGTCAGACCAGAAAGCCATGGCTCATCGTATCAGACTCCTGCCTAAAAATCAACTAGTTCAGATCATTCAGAGTGGGCGAATCAATGCCACAGATGCTTGTGAGTTCACAAAAGGCAGCGAGCACATCATTCTGGGGAAGCAGGATCCTGTTCTCATACAAATGGCCTTACAGTACAGAAACAGAAGAGAGCAGGGTAATTGTCAGAGTAGAAGCTACATCAGCAGAACTGACTCAGAGGAGAAATTTGCTTTTCAAAGTTTTCCATGAGGCATCAGCTGCTCGTGGGTGAAGTGATGCTAGCAGGCAGCGTCCCAGTTACTTTCCCACTGTGGGAACCAAACCCTCTTAAAACTGTTTTGACTGTAACCAAGGAATTAGAGAGATGGATGAAGCCAGCCGAAAGTGTGACAATCTCCTAAAGGCACACAGATGGTGAGCAGACACTGGAAACTGATTCATTTGGAACGATCACTTTCCTGAAGCACATTTTGGACAGTTTTCAACCTCTCTAAGGACCTGAGGAAACCCATAACTTCTCTAAGGCAAAATGAGGGGCAGGAGGGGAGAAGGAAAGAAAAAGCATGATTTTTCCTTGAAACGCACATTCACACATAGTTAGTTATTTATTTGCCCTCTGACATTGAGGGAAGCTCATCTCAGAGAATGATCACCCGTGGCTCAGCCCAGATGGAGGTGGGCTACAAATTTCACTGTCAGTGCTAACCATGAAAAGATTTTCCTGTTTCACCAGAAACCACAATCTCCCATAGTTCCCAGACTGTTCAAGTGATGTATAGCTTGGTAATTGTCCTGAAAGATAAGGGAAAGCCTCCTCTGTGGTTGCATTTGATATTGGACTGATGTATGGGATTGCTCAGCGCTGGCTCAGTGGAGGGTGTCTAGAGACAGTGTGGAATATGCCTCTCTGCCTTCTTCTCGCTGGGGAAACTCTGCTGGTGGCAAGCAGGATCCTGAGGGTTGAAAATTGCTTTCCCACATCTAACATCCCTTTCATAGCAGCCTTAGTCAGTTTTTGGCATGAAGACTAGAATTAAAGAGTTGTTTATAACTTGCTACAGAGCCTTCTCTGCAGTGCTGCCACCCCTGTGGTATCCCTGCACTGGGGGCTAAGAGGAGCCTGCTAAGACAGCTCCAAAGAGTAGGAGTGAAATGGGGCATGGGCAGAAAGTCTTGCAAGTGGAAGAGGGTGAAAAGCTTCTGGAGAGGGTAACCTTCACCCACAGCGAGGGACAGAAGCTCTTTTTCTTCAGTCAGAGGAAGTGACCGTGGACAAACACCTGATTGATTGGCTGTTGGAAACACTGGTTGTTGAAAATACAGCTAATGAGATGAGGCCTGATACAGAGATCTTCCAGTTTGGTGCTATATAGAAGAGATGGGTCACTTAAGATTTTCAGATCAGACTCTGCGATGCCTATTTTTCTACTTTTCCGAGAGAAGTGAGGATACTGTTAATAATTTGATATAAGACTGTCCAAGCAATCGGGACATGCAGCCACTAGATGGCATGTCCATCCTTATCCAATCTCTGTATCCCACAGCCCTGAAAGTCCAGGATACGGTACTCATGCCACATAGGCACAGCAAAAGGATGATGTTATCTCAGCATCTGCTCTAAGAAAATGCTGGCACAATTTACAATTACTTTGTGCTGGGAATCTGCAATCTGATGAACATTCCTCTGTTATTTTGAAAGGATTTAAAAATAAGATGCACACAAATTTTGCAAACTTGCTCTCACTGTTTTCAGTGAAGATGTACTAGGGCTGCAAAGAGCACTTATGTACAAAACAGCTCGTAAAAGGAAATATACAGTGCTTTGTTCTCCCACAGGAGGGCTAGTGAATTATTTGGGTAGAACCCACATGAAGTAAGACATTATTGGTAGATACTATTTTCCAGATCCTCGGCTGCTGTTATGTGGTATACTTGCCTCATTTATACTAGCTGAGAGTCTAGTCTCTAGGTCTCCAGATCAGAATGAAGCAAGACACCAAGAGGTCTTTGGAGAAAGGAGCTTTTATTTGAGGGGGCTGCCAAACACATTAGATTTGAACCACTTTCTCTCAGACATTTAATCTCAGAGGAACTGGCAAAACAGAAAAGCCCAGAAACACGAGTGAATCAAGCACATTAAGGCATTTATGCTGTGTTTTCCATGTAGCAGAAAATATCTAAAGTCTTTCAAAGCAGAGAGTTTCAGTAGCTTTTGTCATTGAAAAACTGGCTTCCACTACACACAAACTGAAAAGGAATCCAAACCTATAGATTTCCCTATCAACCAAGTTTTATATACGATAAAGCAATTGGGTTCTAGTTCAAGAAAGCTGAAATTACCTCCCCCCTTCTGATTTTTTTTTCCACTACAGTATAAAGAAGTATTAAAAATATCCCTTGCCTTTTCTGTTTGAGCACAAGGGCTTTTATTTGATGTTATTTTGAAATTATCCCTTTGAAAATGCGATTTTATTAACTCAGTGAAGTAACACTTTGTGTTTCTCTTGCATGCCTGTGAACTTATCTAGCACTTGTTAGAGGATGAGTCAAACCAGCCCTAACTCTCTGTAACAAGAATTATATCAAATTGTACAATGAATATATTACTTTCATGAAGAAAAAACAGTAACCAAAAAGAAATATTTAAATTTCCTAAGCACATTTAAAACTGATGGGGAGCATATAGCAAAGATATACAGCTGGTAGGGGAGGGAAAGGGAGAACTCACATTTTGTGAGTTCTCTATGTTGCAAATCACTTTGGAGTCATGGTGCACCACTGAAACTTTAGGGTCCTTATATGAAGTAAATAACAAATATTCATTCCCAGGAGAGCGCTACTGGAGATCCAGACCCAGATTTGAGACTAAAGGGAGACACCAAGTGGAAGAAAGACACATGACTAATTGTCAGCAGACCTCAAGGATGTAATTCCTCCATGTGGTTTACTGCAGCTTTAATGCCTAAATTTGGCACATTTTGGCACCTCACTGCCCATGTGGTCATTCAAACATGCATCTGTGTGAGAAAGAGCAGGAGGCAAAGGTGGAAAAGAGATTCTTTCCAATGTAAGATTTAAAATGGCTTAACATGGCAAGGGGAAACTTAGATGCCTTAACAAATGAAGTTGAAGGTAATTAAATCTCTAAATACTTTTGTGGAACTGAGCTTACGTAAGAGGTATTAGTGTCATAGGATTGTTTGTTCCACTCACCTTGCTTCTTCAGGTAAATCGTGCCAGTGTTGCACACAATTCCCTGAGAAAATACCCATCCTGCCAGTACTAGCTTCTGAGAGCTTTCATTTACTCTGGCAGACCTTGAATTGGGTTCTTCTCCTTCCTTGGGTTTTCTGAAGTTTTTACGTAAACTGAACTGAAAGGGATGACTTACCAGTCTCTGTAACCGTGGAGTGTGGAAATAATACTGCCTAAGCAACAGTATCTGGCCCGGCACACCCCCAGTGCAGATCAGCAGGGATCAGCAGTGATCATTCCTCTCAATCCAAGACAACAGACAATTAAAATAACTGTCAAGAAACAGTTGAGTGTTTAAACACATTTATTTGGCCTTCTATCACAGACAGAGCTGGTCCAGGTCAACATGGGTTCCAGAAGTGAATCATATATGAGATCTGCCCAGATGTGCCCATGTTTCTCTAGTGCCAATTCTGTTCTTCCTATTTTGAAAGACAAGGGTAGATCCATTCAACTCTGCATTCAAATTACGAACTTAGGAGGAAAGTAATCTAATCAGCACTCCGGTTCCTTCTTCCTACCATGCAGGAAAATGCTTATACTTATCCAGGCAGCCTAACCTCAGAAACACTGTTATGGAAAGATATTAAGCAAAATAGCTCAAATCTTGTGGGAAGGGAGGAATCTCATGGTGCTTTGACATTTTATAACCTCCAAGTGCAAAGCTGCACATAAAATCCAGAATATCAATTCAATCTGTAAGTACTAGATCAAAAGAAGGTTGTAAGCGGAACCTATTTTGCTTCCACAGGCTGCCTTTAGAAACAAGACCATACTTGGTTCATGAAGGGAATGGTAGATATTCTTGTTGCCCTCTGAACAGGAGGTTGTGATTCAAGTAAGGTCTCTTCTGCTGTCGTGGTTTAACCCCAGCCTGCACCAAGCCCCACTCAGCCACTAGCTAACTCCCAACCAATAGGATCTGGGAGAGAATTGGAAGGGTAACAGCTAGAAAACTCACGGGTTGAGATAAAGACAGTTTAAAAGAAAAGGAAAAGCAAAGCAATATAAGGAGTTAATTCACTGCTTCCCATGAGCAGGCAAGTGTTCAGCCACCTCCAGGAGAGCAGGGCCCCATCAAGGGCAATGGTTACTTGGATAGACAAACACCATCACTTCAAACATCCCCCCTTCTTCTTTCCCAGACTTTATATACTAAGCATGATGTTATACGGTGTGGAATATCCCTTTGGTCAGTTGGGGTCAGCTGTCCCTGTTGTGTCTCTTCCCAACCTCTCACGCACCCCCAGCTTCCTTACCAGCGTGACAAAAATCAGAAAAGGCCCTGGCCCTGTGTAAGCAGTGCTCAGCGATAACAAAAATATCTCCATACTATCAACACTGTATTCTGCACAAATGCAAAACACAGCCCCACACTAGCTACTATGAAGAAAATTAACTTTACCCCAGCCAAAACCAGCACACCTGCAAAAGCCACAAACAA
This sequence comes from Myiotriccus ornatus, assembly GCA_036023395.1. Taxonomy (NCBI): domain Eukaryota; kingdom Metazoa; phylum Chordata; class Aves; order Passeriformes; family Tyrannidae; genus Myiotriccus; species Myiotriccus ornatus. The sequence continues at coordinate 22,381,890 of JAYRBT010000177.1, forward strand.
AACACCTTGTATCTCCAAAGAGAGAGAGAAAGCATGCCTGAAGAAGCAGAATACTTCTGTGTAAAAGGAAGAAGAAAAATTCTGATGTCTACTATATAAGCCTCAGGAGTAAGGTCAAGTTTTTGAGGTATTCATCTGTATCTACAGGTGTTTAAATGGACTGAGCCTGAATGCTACGTCTTTGAAATTAGTTTCTGTTGCCAAAGATGCTTGCAAAAGGCACATAGAGAATTGTGTGATTAAGTCCATCAAGTTTCACAAAGTCCCACTGTGGATGTTGTTAGCCCAAGCATGCCTATGAACTGAACTGAGTTCAGCAGAACAAGCAAGAACTCCTTAGTGAGTGGGATGCATTTTTGAAACTCATCTGTCATTTTTTGTCTTGTCTACCTCAAATGAGCAAGCCCATAGCAACAGTCATGGACTCTTCTCAATACAGAGATGTCTGTGGCCTGCTCATAGACCTTTTGAGATTTGTTTCTATGAGGATTTTTTTGAAAAAGGGAGAAATTATGAAAGTACAGGATGGTAAATCTTGATGATTTGTTTCAGCAAATTTCCCATCCCAAAGGTCAGATGGACATCCAACATGTATTGGAGCACATGCTCCCTATTTGCTATTGCTTAACAGATCATAAAGATTCAGAGTTCGATAGTCCCGAAGTTCCTGCTTAGGAAGACACATCCCTGTGTGCTGCATTTTCCAGCACTTATCGAGAGGGAATCAATCTTTTCTTGCAAAATACCAAGTTTGGCAGTGCAGTCACCTCTTAATAGTCAGCTTCGAGGGACTCTTACCAGGATCCAAAACAACCAATCTGCTTCCCAGTTACATGGTATCTCTGGCAGAAGTTTCCTTTTGGCTTGTACAAGTCTAACCTCCTGCAAAATTTCAATTGCCTGCATTTCTCATTTCAGCCAGAGGAGGGCAACTGGTCATGAGGAAAATTAATTCAGTTTACTAAAAGTATGTCCTAAAACACAGAATTAGTAAAAATACCTTAGTCTTGAAAAAATACCTTTTGATAAACATATCTTCCCCTAATATAAGTTAAAATAGTCTCCTCTTGCCCCACAAGCTTCAGCAACCACTGCACTTTTATTGCTGTTCACTCTAACCAGTATTTTTTCTATATAATTAATCTGCTAGTAAAACACATCTTGGGGCAAATAAAAGAGGATTCTTCTTATGGTGCCATGAATGTACTTCTGTCAAACTAGACTTGACGAAAACCGTAATTTTTAATTGCGCTTTGCATTCTTTCTATTTTATACTGTGCTATCAAACCGACAATAACCATGAACTCTAAGTTCTTCAGTCTTTTTTTTTTTTTAACTTGGAGTTTAAATGGAAAAAAAATACAGTAACTATTTGCTCTATTTTTTTCAAAGTTGGGCAGTTCGTATTGATAATTACAGCACTCATCACTGCATCACCCTCAATGTTTTGGCCCGATCAGCAGAGAAATCCTTCCTCTCTTAGAGTCACAGTAATGTGTGGCCAATTCAAAGGTTTTTTTAAGGAAAATAAGGAAATAAATATGCAAACAATATAAGACCATGTGTCTTCCTGTTTCTCTGTTCTTCCTAATGCCAAGGACTAATTTCCTCCTTCTGGTACATGCAACACTGGGCAGCAACCTTTGCCAGCTGAACCTCAAACCCTCTATTCTCAGAGATCCTCTGAGACTAGAGAAAAGCAGTTTTGTCCCTTCCACTCCACAGCTTGCTGCCAAACAACCTTGAGACCTTCCATCCCAGCTTCACAGAGAGACATGAAGAGCTGCCTATACACAAAATGGTGAGAACTTTCTTGCTTGTATCCCATTGTTTCAGGATGACTCCTACTCATCAGACATGGGGTTACCAACAGAGAATGAGAGGGCCATAGCTCCCTCCATCATTATCAGCCATCCATAATTACTAGCCATCCATGCTGTACCTGTGTTTTCATTGCAAAACAGTGGGGACTCTGCAGCTTCTCACAATCCAGAGCAAGGCTGCAAACAACCATAAAGGCACAGCACAGCCAGCTCTGTGCAGGGCATTAGTATTCTCCTGTGCTTGAGGAAACAGACCTTGTGTACAAATGAACTGGGACCTGTACCAGGCTGCATCTCAGGGACTTGGACTGCATGCAGACTTCCCTTGTTTACCCACAGAATAGGCCATGACTTGATTGGGTAAAGAGATTAATTCCTCCCGAAAAGAAAGTATTTATTTGACCGGGAATGGTTGTTGTATTTGAAATGAATATGGCCCAAGGCAAAAACAGATTGCTTGGCTGAACGACCCATTGGCTGGTCTCTGGCTGCCATTGAAATTGATTTGGTTTTCAGCCTCATGGGCCACATAATGGTGGGTTTCTCCAGCCTGGGGTTTTCTTACAAGCACTTTTGTCTAATCACTAGCTGAGAATCCAGCCTGATGTGTACATTGTAAAAGATGCTGTTTATACTTGGGCTTTTAGTCTGCCATCTGTGCACAGCTTAGCTGCAACATCTCAGCAGATCTGTTTCTCCTCTTCTGCCAAGTCCCTCTTGCAAGCCTTCAGAGGAGCATGATTCACGTCAGACTTTCTAATAAAACTCAGGCACTTTGGAAGCTCTCTTTTAAAACCTATCCTCTGCTCTGAGCAAATGCAGCGGTATAGACTTAATGCTTTTTCTACAGAATCACTGATTCATATCTGAATGGCACTCAAGCATAACTAATTATACATACAATCAGTGATGCATATATACCTCCACACTGCCCTTGCTAACATGTATCCTGTTCTCAAAGACATTGACACAAATGCATTTGGGCACCAGAGCTGCTGGCACGATCCATTTGCACTGTACCTTGTAATCACTTTTTATTTCAAACCCATTTTCTTTAAGAAACAGCCTTCACACTAATCCACCAGGGAAATATTTTGAGCCCAGGCTTTTTTCCTCAAAGTAGGACACTTTTTGTAGGAATCAGAAACAAGCTACATGCCCGGTACCTGTAGGCTCGGACACATTGTGAAGATGAGGAAGACTAAATATAAGAACAGGCAGATGATACTTCACCTGTCCCCAGCTGAGCCCTTATGGCAGCTGATGAGCCTGCAGTTACCTGCTGGTGGCACAGAGGAGGACATAGAGCCCAGGGTGCTGGATGCAATATGTGTGGGATTCAGCAAGTGACACCTGCTCTCCAGGTATAGCGTCCTCCCATGGTCCCTTCTGCCTCACGCTATCCAACATCCACGAAGAAGGACTTGTTATGTGGCCTGTCTTTACCCACTACATGACCTCATGCTCATCCTGACAACAAAAATAAGATGTCTGCATGATAGTATACAAACTAGTGGAAAAGCTATTGAGTGTCATGGCTGGAAAAGAGAAAAAGGATGTGTTTAATTCTGGTATCAAGTAAAGCAGTTGGGATCTGCAGGGAAAGGTTTGGACTGAATGGGACTCCAAATGCGAGAATTAAAGTCAGTTAGACACAGTGAATAAAGCACAGATTAGAAAAGGACCTTTTAAAATCTTTTCTTTAAAGCCCAGTGGCATAGTAAGGAATCAGCTTGCAGGCACAGAAAAATGACTGAGAGAGACTCCCTTGTAAGGAGAGAGTAAGGTCGTACACCTGTTGTACACCTGTCTCAGTACAAAGGGCAAACTGGTTTTTGCTGCCCCCATGAATGAGGACTGGGGCCTTGAGCTGCATGAGTTTGCTGGTCCTTCTCCTGTCAGAACAGAAGCCATGAAAGTGAGAAATGTTGCTCCTCATAAGGGTGAGGGACACCCTGACCTTCCCTCATTTTAGGATTGGCTTGATGAATTTGTTTTCAGTATCTTTGAGATGAGGATTTAAAGAGGATCACATTGTTGTCACTATTAGATTGCCTTACCACTTTTATTCTTATTTGTGTTCTGCCAGTAGAGGCAGGATCCCCTTGGGCTAATTGTGCCACGTGCCAAGAACAAAGAGCTGTTGGTGTAAGGTCGCTGCCCACTGCGCAGAGCTGACACACTGCACAAAACGGGGAGGCCCACGGAAACAATGCAATGACATCGGTCAGCAGAGCAAACAGCAGCCACAGCATGAGAGCACTTCACCGTCATCAGTGTTGGAGGCACTGGGGCAAACAAAAGCTTAAAGGGGTTTGGAGGGGGAACAATGCTCAGCTCTGCTGACGTTTTACAAGCTTCACTGGGGCAGCGAAATTGCCCGTTGGAAAAATCTTTCGGTGGGTCGCCAAGCTTGCTTTCAACGGGTAGGGAGCCACAGTGCGCCTCTCTCACAGGACCAGACAAGCTGCGAGTGCCCTTAAACATTAAGAGAGGTGTGTGCATATTTGTGTGTGTGTGCACCTACTTGACAAGGCACTCAGGGGGAGGTGGGTGACACGCCAAGAGCAGCGAGCCGGGGCAAAGAGCCCCAGCTCAGAGCCTGGCCACCTGCCTGAGTGGAGCAAGGTGACTTGGCCACAGCGGGAGAGTAGGAGGCAGCGGCCGAGGCCTCACAGGTGGGCAGCGGAAAACATATCACTCGGTCTGAGAAGCGAGCCCAAAGGAGCCCGCAGCGGGCAGAGCCCCGAGCAGGCAGAGGGAACACCGCCCCAGAGCCGCGCACAGCGCCGGGCGAAGCTCCTGGTTCCCGCAACCCCCTGCGGGGCCGGACCGGGCAGGGCGGGGGGCGGCGGCCCGCCCCGGGGCCGGCTCAGCGCAGCCGCCGGCTCCGCCCCGCGGGGCCACATCGTCGGAGGGAAGGAGCGCAGCGTCGAGTGCAGCTCTGCCGAGCCAAGTCAAGCCAAGCCGGGGAGGTAGGTGCGCTGCAGCCGCCCGCCCTGAGGGGTCGCGGGGTGGAGCGGCACCGGAGGAGAGGGCGTGTGCCGGGACTCCCTCCAGCTTGCCCGGAGACCCCGCTAGCTTCGACCCGGCGGTCACAGCGTGGAGGGTCGGGGGCTGTGCCCGGCGGGGACTTCCCGGGGGTTTTCGGCGGGGCTTTCTGGTGGCTGGTGGCGAGCCCCGCTGTGTCCGTGCAGTCCCGCTCGGCGGGCGGGCGGCCCCGCTGCCCCTCCCCGCGCGGGGGCTCCGCGCCAGGGCCGGGGGAGCCTCTCGGGGCGCTGCTCGCCGCTCTCGGGCGCGTCCCTCCGAACTTGCGTCGGTCGGCGAGTTGAGATCCTCTGGCGCAGCTGGTGTGTGGCCTGAAAGAAACCATCGCCAGGTGCGGCGGACGCGGTGTCCTGGGGGCCCGGCCGGTTGCTGATGGGAAGGGATTTCGGCTGGGTGCCTCTGCTGCCTGCTGATGAGATTGGGCGTGCGGGGGGCTTCAGTCGGCTCTGTGTTGTTTGATTTCGAGGACGTGGGTTAGGTGCCTCTGTAGCGATTTTACCCTATTACGACTACAGAAATCTGGTGCTGGCCCAGCCTGCCGTGTCCCTTCCCCCTCCCTCACCACCCCCCCTCCCCGGCTCTCTTTTAAGATCGCATTGAGAAGTTCAGCATGAGGTTCAGTAGCTGAGTAGATGTTGGCTGTGAATTGCCTGTGCACTGTGACTGTTAACAAATCTGTTGATACGAGGATAGCGGCTTGTTACAACCCAGGCATGCTGGTTCAGCCCCAGAGCATAAAAGCTCTGCTGTGTATGCTTTAATGTAAAATAGAGCACTTGGTAAAAAAAAAAAAAAAAAAGGAAGAAGGGGGGAAATAAAATAAAACCAGACCCAGCCATCCTGGAATCTAAATTTTGGCTTCAGTAAACTGTAGAGCTGTTTTAGAAAGAAGTGTTCCTATGTCTTGGACAAGCTCTAGTGTTTCCGTCTTGTGTATGAGATGAGAGCTTGAAACTTTCCTAGCTGTGCAAGAGAGGAGGGACAGTGCCCTATTGCACTGCTCTCAGAGATAGTGGCTGCTGAGGAGAGCAGCTCTTGGAGATGTTTGAGCTACTATTGACAGTAGAGGATCACAGGGATGTGACCCATCCCAATGCTAGTGAGGCCTCTTGATGTGCGACTTCTACCAGCTCCTGCATGCTTCTGTGCAAGCAAGGGTGTACTGCTGTCTCGAAATCTGCCATCAGTCATACTTCCTCTCCACGGAATACTTTTTTTTTTTTTTTTTTTTTTTCTTTTTTTTTTTGGCTACTTTCTCAGATACCATGGGCTTGAGAAGAACCTCATCAAAGCCTGAGATGTGAGCCTGCTGCTGTGAAGCTTGCTTGCTTGCTGCATGAGAACCATCAAGAAGAAGCCTGTGACTGGAATCCTTTTCATGGACCACAAGGTCCAAGTGTAGAAACACGGCTCTGAAAATCTAGAGGGAGGTGTCTAGTGAGAGGAGCAGTCTCAGGAGCTGTATGCTGATGTCAAGATCAGCATATGACAAGCTGTAAAAGTGGCAAATTACTCAGACCTTACTAAATACTTCATCAGCACTAAGTGGGAAGAAAGTGTAAAGGAGGCAGAAGGTTACTGGTGGTGTGGTCAGTGACCTGTTCTGCAGTGTCACTGGGTGGTGAAAGACCTGCCATTGTCCCTTAGCAGAACCTCTTGTAACATTCATGCTTGTTTCTGGTCCTTTTGCTGGAACAAGAACTCCCACAGCTACAGTTGTACTTAAAAAAAAAAAAAAAAAAAATCCATGGGTGCTTGCCCATGTTGGACTGCCACACAAGTGAAAAGAACCTTTGCCAACTGCTCTGTAAGCCAGTGTGTGGATTTCGAGTTGCTCAGGGAAATGAGTAGCCTTACTCCTAACATCCTTTCATTTAACATCTGTCGTAGAAGGATCTTGCTTCCGAAATAGCTTCACTCTGTGGAACCTCTGTGAACCCGAGCCCCTCTTGGCCTGGGCTTCTCCATCATTGCCAAGGGCTATGGGGACTGCTAAGATGACATCCTCAATCCTGTGCTTTGGAGCAAGTGTGGTTGGTGAAGTCTTGCAGTGTTTGTTTAGCTTCTTACCTGCGTGCAGCAGAAATAGAGCAAGATGCAAGCTGAGTGCCTGGAGAAAGCCCTCCCTGTGGGCTGCATGGAAGCTCCTCCCTTAAGAGGATTTAGCTTTAATGATGCGGCTCATCTGGACTCTCTTCATTACTGTTATTGTCTCTATTTTAGTTCTCAGAGAACAGGCAGGTGTTGTGTGACCTACAACTGTAGAGCTGGTGCAGAAGGTCTTCTAACAAGGTTTCCCACAGCTCCATGGAGGTTTCATGCCCCCGCTACTCAAACCACTCTGCTTCCAGCTCTGTGAAGTGCAAAGTGGGGGTTTGTATGAAATTCCTCACTTGACTGTAGCCAAGGAAAGGTTTTATCCCTCTTCTGTTACTCTGTGTCCTGCTGTATGTCTGGAGAGGTCCATCCAAGACTGCAGGTGTTCACCCAGTAGATGTGTAAATCAGAGAAGTGCAGATGGGAGTTTTGCAGACCTCTGGTAACCACAGGCCCTGAGGCACTTTCCAACTCAAACCATGGCTGTGGTTCTTGGTGCCTGCTGGCATTGTTACAGCAGGAAGCACGCAGTACAGCAGAAGACGCTGCCACAGGGACGTTGGACTCTGAAGGAATAAGGTCTGTCACTGGAATGGCAGGGTGATGCTGGGAGTTGGACCATGCCCATGCTATCTGAAGTAGTAATTATTGGTCCACTTAAATGGTGCCTGTGGTGTGGCAGCCACTTTCTTCCCGGTCTCTTTTCTGTTTCTGTTCACTGGTGACTGGAGGTGCTGGAGGGGGTCTGTCAGGGCTCAGGCTATGGCTGAGTGGCTTTAAAGGCTGGAGAAGGTAGCAATGTTTTCGGTGGTTCTGTGCAACAAGGATGATCAGAGCATCAGTTCTTGCACTTCTTCCTCAGTTTCCTGTGTGGAAAAACTTTTGTGCATTAAAACTAACTTCTTACTGCCAGGAATTATGGCCCTCATCCTAGAGTTCCTTAACTTCACCTCTCTAAAATAGGAACATGACATCTGCATCTCCTTACTCTCCTTCGCTGCCTTCATTTGTCTCTGAATGTGGATCGTGGTATCCTGAGGTCTGGGGTCCTTTTGTACAGCGGGGCGGCGCTGGGCGCAGCAGCCTTGCTTTCAGTGTGTGCTTGTCAGCTTTGATGGGCAAAGAAATAAACTCTGCTCTTGCACTGATGCATCTGTTGGAGGAATGTGGGATTGGAGCTTTCCACAGGCAAATGATTAATGACATGTGCATGAAGGAATGGCTGGGTGAGCCACCTTTCCTTTAGGAACTGTATAATAAGAGGCAATCCATTACCTAACCACCTCTGCCTCTTCTTGGCTGCTTGGTGTTCTTAGATGGAATGAAATGGAGTAAAGCTAAAAATTACAGGCTCTCTTGGCATGGTGAAAGGAATAATACAGGAGGCACAGCCAGTGCCAGCAGTTCATTGATGGCTGGTTGGCTATGGCAGAGCCTGGTTGCTGAAACCTCACTCGGCTGTCAGGGCTTGGAAACACTGAAACAGTTAACGGCTGACTTGAACCTAGGCAGGGTGATAAGTGAAGCACAAGGAACTTCGTACTGGAGATTGCTTAAATCATTGCTTGTGAGCACTGACAGATTCAGAGCTAGCTAATTTTCTGGGAGAAAGATGAGGCGTTACCGTGGGCAGCTCTGTGAAAGGGACTGCCTTGTAGATGACAGCAGAAAAAGGAAATAAAATAGTGGCCTGTTAGGACGGGGACAAGGATTGGAGACTGTTGGCTAGGTACCCAAGTTTGTGTCCTCTCTAACACCACAGAGCCAGGGAAGCTGGGTGGTTTGTGGCTCATCCAAAGTAAATACAGGGGAGAAAGGGAAGGAGACTAAGCTTAGGGCAAGCTTTCTCCTGTGTGAAGAGGCACGTGCACCAGCTGTCTGGCTGACTGCTCTAGTTCTCTGTCTCCTTGATGGAGCTTCAGAACTGGGACACCATCATATAAAAGCAAGTCAAACCAAAGACCAGTGCACATCCTTAATTCCTGAAAACTGCTGCTGAGATAAGTGGCTTGACTGTTTTTAAGGAGCTCAGAAGCTGAGAAGGGCCAGAGGAAGTGCCTTGCACATAGGCCAAGGACTGGAGGAATTTGTTAAGAATTTTGCTGGGCTAATGATTTAGTTTCTTTGCAGCCCAGCCTTGAGCAAACAGGTGCATCACAAAAGCGCTTTACCCTTTATTGCAAAATTGTTGCTGAGCTGTAAGCAGATTGCTGATCTCTTCTAGTATGATGATAATCCCATGACCATGTGTACTGGAGCAATACTGATCTGGGAGGAGCTATATACATTAGGATATCCAGCAGCCTGAAGATTTGAAGTTGCATAATGGAGAGTTCCCTTTGTAGGCAAAACAATTCTGCTTCAGTTAGAGGAAGGTCTCTCATATGCAAGCAAAGGAATGGATGAGCTGTCAGAGCTGCAGCATGTACTTGGAGCCAAGCTAACCTTCCTACAGCTGGAGTTGGGAACTGCCCTTTGTCCCTGCTGCTGCTCTCCATCCATTGCCATGGAGGTAGTTTGGGAAGGGGGTGGAAGAGGAACTAACTTACAGAGACTTGCACAGAGGGGACTGAACATGCTGTAAAGTAGCTTTACTTGTTGGGAATGAAGGAAGCTGTGTCCCAGAGGTGCCTTTGAAAAGGGGTTACATCACTGGATCGGACCATGTCCTCCACCAGCACCTTGTCTTGGTCACTGCCTCTGTGATCCATGAGTTTTCTGTGCCCTCCCCAGAATGGGTTTGAGGGGCCTACATGGGAACTTGATGCCCTCAGGAGAGGCTTCATGCAGTGCGTTGTCTGTCTAGTTTTAAAAGCAACCTGCTTCAGGACCTTGATTTTCCTTGGGCGGGTGCACCAGACTGGCACAGGTTCAGGTGAGGTGTCTCTAGGGGTTTTGTCCATTGGAGTGCTGTGGGGCTACAACCTGTGCTCTATTGGTGCAGGGCTTCTGGAACAGCATGCAAGGCAGGTGTGGCATCTTAGCACTTGACTAGGACTTTAAGGGCTGCTGCTGTCATCCCATATTATAAGAATATGTAAATACTAAACGCCTGGAGCCAGCATCATGTCTCCTGTGATAGATGGTTAGCAGTTTTGTTGGGAATCAGTTGTGAAATCTAAATTAACTAGACTATCTCTAGTATTGCACAAAATGCCTCAGTGCTCTAGTTAAACCTTTCCAGGGAAGTTTCTGTACCTTAATGGCATTTTGGTTTCTAGGTGTTCTAAACAGAGAGAAAAAAGTATCTGTGTTGGGAATGTCTTATTCCCTTCCTACTTGATTTTTTTTTTTTTCCTAATTTCTCCTTGGTCCTGCAAATGGCTTACTTAACATTACTTGGAATATGTGCGGACAGAAATTTAAAAGAGGTTCTGTATTCAGTGGTGGCAGTATCAAGGAGGTTTTGGGCTTTGGTCCCCAGAGCTAATATGCCTACTTTCAAAAATTATTGTGCAGACTGCTCTGCTCCTCTCCCTTCTGTTTGTAGTCAAAGAATTTGTAGAGTAGTTTTTTCATAAAAGGGTGACAGGCTGGCTGTTGTGGTGGTAGGATACTATCTCTAGTAGTGCAGTTATAATGGTGCATTGGTTCTAGGGCTTCTTTCATGCTGATGGCATGGCACAAAGTGTCCTCTTGTCTGCTATGGAGCCAGTCATGTGTCTGCCATGTGTCTCAGCGTGGATTGAAGCTGCTGGTGATGAATCAGTCTTGAGTGGCTTTGCTGGAATGTCCTCAGCTTCCCAGTGTGCGTCCTAAGTAAACTCAGTCTCCTGTCCCCTCACTTCCATTCTTCTGTGTCTTCTGATCATGGAGCTAGGCTCCCTGTTAAGAGAGTGGGACCTGGATTAAGGAGACTGCCAACCTGCAGGTTGGCAAGGCTATTTGCCCCTGCTGTTGCCCTGAATGTTATGCTGCACAAGCAGAGGTGGGAATTATTACGCAGCATCTGTGCTGCATGCTTGAAGAAACTGGAGCTTAGAAGGCAGGCTGGAGTTCTAATTATGCTCATCTCTGCAGTCTTTTCAGGGGGAGAGGAACCCCACCCAGACAAAACCCAGCTGTCTGGATGTACTTTCCCAAACAGTCTAAGAAGCTGCTGGACTCTTCTTTGCATTCAACTCCCTTTTTAATGCAGGCTTGGAGATACATTGCACATGGAATAACTAAAGAGCCCTCTGAGTTGTGCAGTAAATCTGCCTATTCCCAGAGGAAGCTCTTTTAATTAGAGAAGACTTCTGCTCGGCAGCTGCTGTGTGGAACAGTGCTAGACCACAGCTGTGTGGAGAAGGCCTGGTGAGCCTTGTGAAACAAGGTAAAGACACAACCCTCTCTCTATTCTCAAGGGGTCTATTGCACCTCTCTGGGGACACTGCATAGGAGTGGGGGGAGAGGCTGCAGGTACAACAGAGGTTACTGGAGGCTGGAGAAGTGGAGCCCTGTGTGATAGGTCAGCCTTGCGAGTGAACTGCAGAGGGTGGCTGCTCCCTGTGCACAGGGCTCAGCAGCTCCTTTGCACCAGGTCCCTCCAAGGATGATAACACTTTGTGCCAGTTCAACTAAAATGGGGGTGGTTGTGGCTGCTCCTGAGGAGTAGGCGGTGATACCTACAGCTGCTGGTACTTCTCCTGCCTGATGTGAGGGGACCTGAAACGTCAGTGTTTCCTCTCGCATGTGGGGGAAGGTGTTGTGACTAGTGGCTTCCTGGAATGAAACTGAGGTGACCAAAATGTACTTGCCGAAACTGTGTGGGAATTTCTTAATGCCAAAATCTGTATCAAACTGCTTCCTTGACAGAAGAGGCTATTTCAAGGGAGGGCTATTTTGAGGAACGGCAAGCTGCTTTAATTCCCGAGTCCAAGACCTCAAAGGCTCTTTTATTTGATGCTGCAGTCTGGCTGGTGGTCTCAGAGCCTGGGTTTTTCTTCGTTTCTTCCCAGTCCATCGTACTGCAGCTGTGGAGACTGTTGTGGTGGCTTAGACTTGATCCTGTAATAAAACGCGAAGTTGCTGGTTTGCCTAGCTTCTGGCAGATGGGAAACCTCTTCCTAGCCCAGCTGTCAGCTACAAGCAAGACCTACCACTGTGTGTACGAGTAAATGGCCATGCACCAGTGCTGTCCCATGGGAACCTAAACAGTTGCTCCTTTTTTGCCCAGAAGAGAGACAGCCTTCATGACAGGGTGTTTGCTGTCAGGAATAACAGCCTGTATAAGCAGTGTGTGAGCTGGGCCAGGTCAGCAGCTGTGTTACCATAGTGCTGTCTAATGGTTATTCCTATGCCCAGGATCTTGGTAGAGAGCACTGGTGACCTGCGGTGGGTGGTTCTCCTACTGACAGCTTCCCATCAGAGAAGGACCAGGCAATGGGGTGTTGTTGGGCTGGGTTTCAAGCTGCTGCACTTGTGAGAGTTGGGCATGTATCGTGAAAGCAGAGGGAGCCCAGTGTCACAGCCATAACCTTCCCAAGTAGCATGCATGAGACTCCTTGCTGTATTTTTATGTCATTGGTAGGTTTGGCTTGATTTAAGTTGTGGAGCTGATGTGAAATAAAAATGGGCAGACTGTGAGGGAAAGAGCACAATATGGTTGGACAGAAGCAAGTAAGAAGAAAATGTGTCTGCAGTCTTATTTAAAAAGTAGTCTTATCCTCAGTCATGATTTACTGATTAAAGATGAAACAGCCCTGCTTTTTTTTCCCCTTTGAAATGGGATCATTTATGTCTGCACTGAGGCTCATCTGATTATGTCTAAATAAGTTATTCTGTATAAAAATTCTTTATTTTTAAAATAAATACCTCTGAACTGCTCTTTTCTATCTCATTTTTCTAGCATTCCTCCATCTAAGTATAGAAAAGGAGACCCTTTCAGGAAAGTAGAAAAGGCCACCCAGCCTCTTTTGGTTCAGGTTCAACTGAATCCGTTTTTACAGACTGTGCATAGGTCTGCAGACTCAAAGGAGGCCCCTCTTTTTCCCAAAATAGACCCAGCTTTTCGAAGTCTTGCTGTCTATTTTGACTGCCAAATTCCTGGGGAACTTATCCCATATGTCTGTTCCTCTTGGCTTGAAATAACCCTGTCCAGAACCTATGCATTGTGTTGCTTTGAAGGATTGATTGATCATTTTCTTTTTTTGGGAGGGTGTTGGTGGAAGAGTGATCTTAACTGCAGGTGGCAGGTCTATGATTGAACAATGTTCTCATATTAACTCTGCTGGGATTACCTGCATGGCAATGTAGCAGTCATCAGGGCAGCAAAACTCCTGCCCTGGCCTCTAGGACCATCTTCATAGATGGGCCACCAAAAGTTTTTGAGTATCTCTTCCACTTGGCAAAGTGTTTCCTAGAGGCCCTCTTTGTTTTTCAGCTTTGTCTACTGAGATTTCTTATTGTGTCATTTCACTTCCTAAAATGCTTAGACTGGGAACAAAGCAGCTTTGCTGCAGCTTCTGTAACAGCTCATGCTGTGTTATTCTTGCTCCTCACAGCGCTGCCTTTTACTGCTGTACAATGCAGCTTTCTTTTCCACTTTCTTTCTCCTCTACAAAGAGCTTGGCATGAGGAGACTGTTCTCTGAAGGTGAAAGGAAAAAGTGCTAGACAATGCTGCTGTACATCTTGGAGACTGTACTCTACTGCTGGGACTGACTCTTCCAGAGCAAAGCGTGAAATAACTTCTGAATTGCATCCTCAGAGGGATCAGGCCAGTGAGGTGTTTAGCCCGGTGCTGCCAGTTACAAATGTGAAACTGTGTTATTCACCTTGATGTTGGAGGGGGAAAATGTGGTTGCAGGTCAGTATTTTTGAGTAGCAGGGAATGAGTCAGAATATCTGTACTCTGAACTCTTGTACTTTAGGGCTTTTCTTGCCCTCCTGCCCTTTCTGAGTCATTTTTTGAAAGAGGGGCTGCCTGAGACAGAATCCCTTCCTCAGAAGCTTTTTATAGCTCTGGCTTTCTCTTTTCATTCATGCCTGCTGGTAGTGTCAAGTGGTATCTGTGACATGAAACTCAGGATGTTGTGAAATGTTCATCCTCAGACTGTCTGTGACAATGCTCATCTTGCCAGCAGGCAGGCAGACCATGCTCCAGCGGGGCACAAGATCTCTTGTGACCCTGGGATGGTTTGATGGGAAGTACAGCTTCTCTTAAGGGTGGAGGAGCAGTGAGTGCAGAGACTGGGTCCAGCAGTAACCTTTCATGACTGTGGCACTGCTGCCATGGCATGAGTGGTTCTGCACCATTGGGTCCACTGAGGTTGGAGACGTCAGACTCAGCTGGCCCAGTCTACTCGTAACAAATGGGTTTGCTGAATTTCTTTCCTTGTCCTCTCTGATATGCAAGTGTGGGAAACACTGTGAGATCCTATGTGGGAGAATGTTGCAGGAATTCTGTAGTTTTGGCTCCTGTACTCCTGTATTGTCAGCCTGAAGTGGGGTCCTTCAGATTGGAGACTTTGCTGAAGTCGGATGATTTGTTACAGCTGATGATCTTCTGCTCTAGAATCACATGTAGCAGTGCCAACATACTAGCAGGGGAATGGGAGTGGTTCAAGTGGCATACTGGCATACTGGGCTGGTAAATGATGAGAGTGCTGCAATTAACAAGTGGTCTATTTGGCAAAAACAAAGACTCCTGAGATGACAAATAGTAAAGGGACTGTTTCTGGTAACAAGCCAAAATATGCATTCCCTGGGGCCTGAGGCACTCTCCTGTGCCAGTAGGACTTACGGTGATTTTCCAGTCATGATGGGTTTGCAATAGTCTTTGAGCTTTACTTGATCTGGGGCTAAATGGTTAAAGCCTCTGCTTCTTAAGATCAGTGCCTTGCTATCAGCAAACGATCTGATACAAAGCATGTGATATGATTAAAGTAGACTAATAACCTGTCTCTTCTGTTACTTGAGGAAGCTGACAATTCTAAAGCTTCACAATCATTTGGAAAAACAAGGCAGAGATCTCTGCTCTATTTGCTTTGCGGTGGGCTTTGGGTTTTTGGATTTTTTTTTTCTTCTAATCTGCTACTTGAGATCGTGTGGATATACTCTAGAGGGAGAGGTCTTGGGGAGAATCCTGGTGCCAGAAGATGCTTCCATTCTCCAGTGGGCTAGTCTGTCAGCTGCAACATTGCTCTGGTGAGCACTCTGATAGCTTGGCAGGGTGTCCAAGCTTCTCCAGAGGCTTAGTCTGAGAAGGACAAGGGAGTGCTCATTGCCCTGTGGTCTTCTGAATGGTCTCTAGTGCTTTGGCTTCTCAAAGTGTCTGGCTTCAGCTATGGAGTGAACTACAGGAGAACCTGCTGTTACTGGGAACGGTGCTGGGTAAGCTCAGCTTCGTTGCCACGCTAGGTGCTGGTGCCCTAGGCTTTGCTCAGCCCAGTCCACCTGTCTGTGGAGGCGTGTGGTTCAAAGGCTCAGTGAGCAGAGGGGAGGTGGAAAAGAGAGGTTGGTTGTTTAGTTGCTGTGGAAGTTGCCAAGCTGAGGAAACCTTCCTGCCCTTGAAGTAAAACTACTCTCTCTGCTAATTCCTGGAAAGAACCAAAAGAGTAGGAAACCTCATTTCCCAGTTCAGGCAGATGCTGTAACTTCTCAGAAACATGTTTGGCATGGGTGTGCTGAATCTAAACACCCACTAGTTATCTGCCCTGGCATCTGAGAAAATGGAAGTAACTGAAAGCCAGTTTGTTTTGAAAGGGAACTTTACAGTAGAAAGTCCTTGACCTTGACCTCTTGAGTTTTATGGGAGAAGGAGGTGGAAAAGATAAAAATCAGTTATACTACCTGGCTCCTTCCTGAGTCCCACGATCTCTGGTGCTGTCTTGTAAGGTAGAAAAAAAGTTTGTTTTAAGGTTTTGTTCCCACCTGGATTGTGGTAGGCTTTGGGTGCTCTGGCAGGGTGGGAAAGCTGCTGGGTCTCAGGAAGGTGTTTACAACCCAGTCTCCTTGGAGGAGATTTGTTGGACTCCAAGGCATTGCTTGCATGAGAATGGAGGCAGGGGAGCCTGTCCTGTGCATGTACTTGCACTGGGGATTTCCAGGCTGATGACTGATGGCAGTGACAAACGCTTAGAAGCATCCTCTGTGTGCTGCAGAGTGATGCTGGGGAGAAGCTTAAACAGAGTACTGCTTGTCTGTGCTGGCCACCCCACTGCAGTTTGGGGTGCAGGTCCTGCTGACAGGCTTTGCCCCTCTGTGGGGAGGTGTGGGGCAGGCCATAGTGGGGGACTGCTTTTGACACACTGGTGCCACTCACAGACTTGGGAACTGGTGGGCACATCCATTTCAGTTTGCACCCTGACAGTTCCAAGTGCAGAAAACAAAGCTGAGCTGGTCTTGTTGTTGAAGCCATTAAAGAGCCAATATAGTCAAGTGACAGAGTTGCCCAACCAGTTTTGTGAAAGCTGTGCGTTTTTACTGCATTGTGTGCTGGCTTTAGTCAGTGTGGTGACCTCTTTCTTGACCTGACCTGCAGCGTTTGTTGCACAACTAACATTCTAATACGTGGCAATCAAAAAGAGAAAGTCCACTAAACTGTATTTTAGACTATTTCTTCTGTCTTCTGTGACTTTTGGTAAGTTGATTAATTTTTGTTTGGTTGGTTTGGTGGATTTTGGTTTTTTTTTGTGGGTTTTTTGTTTTTTTTTTAGGGGGAGAGGAGAACCAAATGACTTCTGGGACAGTTTGTGGGGTTTTGGGTTGGTTTGTTGGTTTTTTCCTCCCATTTTTTTGGCAGAGTTGTATCTCTGGTCTTGCTGAATGGAAAGATTTGCTTAAATCGGAGTAATGCTGCATTGCAAATACTGTCATGCTGTGCAAGCATGAGTGTATAGGCTGAAAATAGCAAAGAACTTTCTCAATTTGCCAGTTGTAGGGACTGAAGACGTAATTAAATGTTGGCTTTCAAACTGAAGTGTGAAGACCAGATGTTCTCAAAACCTATTGCACCACTTGCAAATACAGAGGTGAAAACATGCTTCTAAAACCTCTGCTGCTTTTTGATACTGAACTGTGAGGTTGTTTTCTTTTTAACAATATGATAGTGGTTTATAAATATCTAATCACTTCCCCTCGAGCATCAGAAGTACATTTCTAAAAATGCATTTCCTTTTTACAAAATGCACAACATACTTGCTGTGACAAAACATGCTGACAAAAGCTCTGCCATCGTAGATACCCCTATGAGTGCTTTCTAATCTAGAGTCTCACTGGAGGACACTGTTGCTGGTCATATTTTTCACACAACAGTGTGCTATCTACAGAAGCCAAACAGAAAAGCTTAATGTCTTAACAGATGCACCAGGAACAAATCTACCTTTGCGGTGTGAGCTGATGCATTATCTCTGAAACTATTTCTGAGAAATCTGGTCTTTCCAGTGGTATTTCTGCAGTTAACTGTTGCCTGCTTGGTTCTAGGCTGTTGCTCCAGTCTGTTCCCCTTACTCCAGGGATAGCAAATGTGAGACTGCATGCAGGCTTGAGTCTCTGTCCTGCAGATGTCTTGCAGACACTGTTAGGGTCTTGCTGTACGTGCCTGTACTACTGAGTGGTAGTTCAAAGTTTGTGGACAATTAAGTGTGGTGCTGCAGTTTGGAGCCTGATGTAGCTGTGCTCCTGTGTCTTTGCCTAGCCCTCAGACCACCTGCTCTATCTTGAAAGCAATTCTACTTAAGATAAACAGCAACTGTCTCTAGAGCAGATGCAATAGGAGTCTGTTCCAGTACCTTCTTTTTGCTCTTTCTGAAATTTGTATTATTCAGAAATAGTTTTCTGCCTTGCCCTGATACTGTCCTTCAAAAGGAAACTGTACCTGGATCAGTGAGATATACACACACATATACATGTATTTATATATATATGTGTAAACATAGTCTCTGCATCTGGAAGTGTGGCCTGTTTGAGCAGGTAACCCTAATATGCAGCCTTCACTTTTAGGATCCAGCTTCTCCCTCAGTCCTTCCTTTGTAACTTTTGAAGAGATGCTGTTTAGAAAATCTCCACAGCAAACATGATCGTGTTTATGTTTTCAAGGTCATTACACAGCTGGTATTATCTCAGTGAAGCTTAAAGAAAAGTTCAGTGAATTCAGACTTGAGTCATTCATTGGCTTTGCGGTTATTTGCTTGCCAGAGACAAGATGTACTTCCCAGGTGTACTGAAAGTCCAAGGCCTTTGAATATTAACGTCAAGGAGATGAACTCCTTAGGGTATTCTTTGTATGGTATTGTGGCTGTAACTTGCAGTCTCTGCCCTGAGGGCAGTGATGTACGTGGTTAACAGGAGACTTAGTAACTCTGTCATTGTTCATTAACTGGTACTGTTGTGTGAAGCTGTCCTGTCTCATCTTGGTGATCAGGGACCTGGTTGCCAAATGGCTGTTCTGTATGTGCATGGATAGAGAAGCAGCTGAGCTTCAGGGTACAAGGGCTCAGAATCCTGCAAAGGATGACCTGTTTCCTTCTGTCCCGTGGCTTTCTGAGCTGCCCCTTCCCCAGTCTCTTCTGCACGGGTGTGTCTGGCTTGGAGCTGGAAGGAAAGGTGACCATTTAGTGACCAAATTCTTTAGTGAGCTGGCTTCTGTGGGCCGCTAGCCAGGTGTGCGTCTAATCTGGTCCTGGTTTCTGGATTGGGATAATACTGCAGAAAGTAACTGGCCTTCAAAATGGCCTCAACCTCATGCAAATTACTGTGCAGATAAACATCTTTATGGAACCAGCAACATGCTGATCCCTTCCTAGGGACAAATGCTCGTTGCTTTGGTCAGAAAGAGCCAGTTCTGCAACCTGAGTACGTCAGTGGGAGCTCCTCCTTCTCCAGGGTTTCTTGATCAGTTTGTCTACAAATGAACGCAGCTAACCTTTGTCAATGTTGTGGTGTGAAAAAAAGGCAGAGAGATGAGATGAGACCAGATCAGGGAGAACATTTTCGGCATCCAGCCTGGTAATAATATCTGGAGGGAGACAATTTGTTGCAATGTGTAAGGCTTGGGTGTAGGTACCAGGAACGTCGTGCTTGCCTGTTGTGTTAAGAAGCACTTGCAGTGCTTGAGATTGGTCGTCTGAGGCTGCTTTGGAGGTTGCTTCAGTGGACCAGCTGGACTTTGACCCAAAAGTCCCACCTGCCACATCAGATGCAAGATGTAAAGAATCAGGAGCCTTGGGGTATGCTGCAGAACCTTGGTTTACAGTGCTTGCTGCTGCATCTCTGCATTGGCCAGGTCGGATGTTTCTCCTTGAACAGGCAGGAGGGATAGCAGAACTGAGCCAGCATGCCAGCCTTACAGGGCATTTGAGGTGTTTGTGGGGGCAAGGGAAATAGCAACTTGAGAAAACCAAATCTGGTGCTGGCTTGACCTCATCCTAGCCTGGTGGAAGCTAGTAGTAGCACAACCTATAGGGTCTGCCTTTGTTTTATGTCCCCTGATATTAGAGCCTGAGGAGTGGTGGTGAGGAGCAACTGGCCAAAGTACATAGAAACAACCTCCAGCTGCTTTGTAACCAATTATTTCCTTTCCTTAAGCGAGAGGATCTGGGGGAGAGAGGGCAGCATCTTCAGGCTGTTTTGATGCATTAAAATGTGAATCTTCTTTACTTGAGTTGGAGTACTGGGGCTGACTGGCAGATCTCCTTGCTCTTGGGAGCACGTGTGCTGTCCTTGAGGGTTTGCATGAACTTTGCACTTGCTTATAAATCTACTGAGACGGTGATTTCCACAGCTGTTGTGCTCTAGTTTGTTCTGTGGTTGTTCCTCCTTCTCTTTCACTGCACTCATAAATGAGCCCCTTATTTATGCTGTACAGTAACTTGGCAGCTGAGGTGCTTCGGCTGCCAGAGCTCATCGGGAAGAAACCTGCAGGGTGAGCATAAGGGTGGTGCTGCAGAGGAGGGCTGAGCTCTTACCGGCAGAGCTGCGTGGCACAGGCATGTACAGTGCTAGCCTGAGCCACATCTCGTAAACTTCAGTGAACACTAAGCATGCAGTGCTTGCTGGGTGGAGGCAATACAGGATCTAATTTGAGAGAGCAGAATTGCAATTAAAAATTAACTTAACCTCTCTGTCCCTTGCCTCATGTCATTAAAATGTCTGTGCATACAGTTTCCCCCTCCTGCCTCTCTGGCCAGTGGTGAGTCCAGGAAGCAGAGGTGTTCGACTCTCCCCATAAACCTGTCCTTCTCTGCGGTCACCTTTTACAGGAGGGGGCTGGGAGTATCACAGGCTCCTGCAACAAAAATAAATTAATCTGAGCTGTGATGGGACTCCTGCTGTCGCTAACAAAGCAGGCCTCTGTCTGCCTCTCCACAGGCACATGTCCTGGATTTTGTACTCCTGCTCTACATACAGGTCTTGGTGTCATTGCTGTTGCTGGGAGAACGACAGGCCTGAGAGCTAGAGGTGAGGGAGGGGGCAGGAAGCCAACCCCGGATGCCTGTCTAGTCTGTGCAGACTTACTCTGTTCCTCCCCCTTGGGAAACCCAGGGTTCTGGATCAATTGATGCCTTCCTGGACTTAGTTCTCCTAGTTCTCCCTTAGTTCTCTCCTAGGCTAAGAAAGACCCAGGATCAACTACACAACAGCTGACCAGGCTGTTGGCAAACAGGTTTTTATGGCAGTAGTGCCTCAAAGCAGCAAACTGCATACATAATCCTGCATATCTTTATGCTGGATGGGGAATGAGAGGCTGGGAGAAATGCCATTCTCCAAGCTGATGATCTCTTCTGACATCCTCTTCGGAGGTGGCATCAATCTGGAGAATGCCAGGGAAAATTTGGGGAGCCCTAAAGTATTTTAAAAGCTCAAAGCAAAACCCTAAAAACCTATTTCTCTTCTGACTTGAAAACTGTACTTTGAATTACTTTATGGATAGGAGCTATGAAAGAGATATATTGCCCTGTGTACAGAAGGCAATAGTGCATAGTCCTGTAATGCACAGTTGGGGTTTGTTGGTTTTTTTTTAATAAACATTGAAGATGGTATGCCTTTAACAAATAGCTGGGAGTAGAAGAGCCCTGAAAGCAGTATTTACACTTGTTACCTCAGCCATGTCATCTTTCATGACAGCTCTTCTCAACTTGTTTGACTACTTAATTAGCTCAAATAACTTTTATAAAGATTCTAACAGTTCTGCAAGTCTCTGTTTTCCTGACTTACCAAAGAAGTGTGGGCAGAGTTGGAAATAGCACAGGGCTGCTGCTTAATGCTAGGAAGCGAGCCAGCAACTACTGGGACTTGCCCCTCCAGTTTGAAAATAAGGAGAATTGGACCTGGAACTAGGCATCTTAAGGTAAGAAGTCCAGTGCATTGGGCAGGAGGTTGTCTAGCTTAGTTCTGGCTAGGTTGAAGAGTAGAAAAACATTTTTAACCCCCACAGTAGACATTCATCATTGCCTAGGGTCCTGGCTGCCTCAGAGTTCTGGTTAGTCTTCTGGGTTCCAGTTCTTGATGCTATTAGGAGATGTGTTCCTGGTGAAGCCAGTAAGCAAGCCAGGTAGATGGGAAATTTCACATCTTAGTTATCCTCTTCAAGTGCAGTCTCAGGTGTTGGTGCCTTTCAGGACTAAGGGCCTGAGAGAACATTGCTAACAGAGAGCCTTCACTCACTTTTCCTAGGTTGGTAGTGATACCGCTGTTGTATAGTGCATCTGTGCTGGAACAGAACCAGCTCACAAGTGATGGCTGCAGCCAGGAACACTGGAAATGGTAATGCTTGAGTGTTTGATATTTGGTGCACATATGCACCAGAAACTATTACAGGAGCTTTCCCTGGCTCGTTTGAAGGACCTACTTTTGGGTGCTGCTGGCTTTATGGACTCTGACGTGAGGAGTTAACTGAAGAAAAACTGACTGAGATGTTGCTAATCTGGCTGTGCAGTAAGAGCTCCTTAGGTGCAGTGACTGCTATATAGATGAGATTTTGAGATCAGTCTGTAGCACAGCTGGATGAGGTTATATTTCTGTGCTGCTTTCCCACCTCAGTAGCATCTTGCTAGGTGTTGTGCAGCGATGAGCTTAGCATAGTCTCTAGCTATGGCATCCGTTGAAGTTAGAGCAGTAGTGTTATCTTCAGCCACAGAGTTCAGACTTGTGCTCTTTCCTGGTAGTTAAAGGGTGACCATTGCTTGGTGGGAAGGCTAGTCAGTTATAATAAGGCCCACATACCAGTTTAGCTCCAGAGTTAACCTAAATATTTAATAGGATTAAGCAAAAGCCTTTGATTGAAACAAAGGAACATACTGGGCTCCAGTGATCATTGGTACACCCAGGCTGGCAGAGGGAATCCTGCTGACCTTGCTCTCTCTTGGGGCTATTTCTTCCCAGGCTAGACTGGTGACCCCCTGCTCTTCCTGTGGCTATTGATTCTTAAAGCAACATGGTGTGTTTGCAAGCAAGGAAGCAAGGAGCTTGGTGGAACGAATTTTAAGGAACTTAAAAGTCCTCTCTTGCCTATGCAAGAAACATAACTGAGCCTGGGGAAGGAAGGAGAAGCAGAAAAGCTGACAGAATCACAGAATGGGTAAGGTTGGAAGGGACCACAGTGGGTCATCTGGTCCAGCCTCCCTGCTCAAGCAGGGTCATTCGAGAGCACATTGCATCCAGTCAGTTCTTGAATATCTTCAGTGAGGGAGACACCACAATCTCTCTGGGCAATCTGTCCCAGTGCACAGTCACCCACATTGTAAAGTTCTTCCGCACATTCAGGTGAAACTTCCTGTGCATCAATTGCTGCTTGTTGTCTCCTGTCCTTTCACTTGGCACCACTGAGAAGAGCCTTGATCCATCTTCTTGACACCCTGCCTTCAGATACTTATAGACATTGATAAGGTCCCCTCTCAGTTGCCTCTTCCTGAGGCTGAACAGGCCCAACTCTCTCAGCCTATCCTCATAAGAGAGATGCTCCAGTCCCTTAATCATCTTTGTTGCCAGTGGATCCATTGGACTTATGCCGGGAGCTCTGTGTCTCTCATGTACTCTCTTGATCTCTGAGACATTCTCCCACCAGTCTTTATGTGTTGCTCAGTTGTGCTGCTTCCCCAGGAGGAGGCTTGTTTCAGCAGTGGGGTTGGTTTGTGGGACTTTTTTCTAGCTTCTGAGCTCTTTGCTTTTGAAGTAGCTTACATCACTTTTTACCACCAGGAGCAGTAGCTAGAGTTGGTGTTTTGGCTGATGCTACTATTGCAAAGTCTGTATAAGTAATGGTGGAATTAGCAGTGTATTTGTTATTAAATACCTTCTGGAACTGCTGGTAGTCCTCTTGGCAGCAGTGTCTGTAGTGACAGCAGTGTCCTGTTTTGCTGTCCTGAAAAGGCAGCTAGGATATTCTATGGAACACATGCTGTCTGTGCATATACTTTGAGACCCCTAGATGATCCAGAGCTCTGCACAGGGTAGGAGTGTTGCTCTAAAGTTGCCCAGAAGACCTGTCTGTAATATAACTGATTGTCTGTCTGCTTTCCCCTTAGGTCCCGTAAGTGAAAGAAGATGGGGTCTGGCTGCCTAAAAGTCACCAAGTACTTCCTCTTCCTCTTCAATCTCCTATTCCTTGTAAGTATTGTGGGCATCTGTGGAGTAGAAAGGAAGGTCAGGACCAAAATTAGCTGAAAGTGTTTTTTAATAGATGTTGGTCCACCGTGTTCACTAAATAAAATAGCCCCAGTTTTGGAAGGAGGGAGGGAATCCCTTAAGCTCAGGGATGTCAGAGCTGCTGTGTGTCTCAGGTGTGCTGAGCAGCTCCGCTCCCAGAACCCACCTGCTCTCTTCAATGCACACAGCTCCCTTCCTGCACTGGGAAGGGAAAGAGGAGTTATGGGTTCTTTCTGGAAGGAGAATAGTTGTAACTACTTTCTGTGACACATCTGGAGCAGCAGCTGAACTATCCCTGAGCAGCAAAGCTGCAAAACCTGCCAAGTAATGGCAGTGCCCTCCTAAATAGGCCAGGCAGGCTTCAAAGAACAACTCTAATTTTGTTTGAGTCCCAGCGGCTGTTTTTGATTTTTAACAAGATGAATTAGTCCAAGTTTGAAACGGAGTTGGAAGGTGGGGGAGACTGGGGCAGGCTCATCTGGGGAAATGAAGCAGCCCACTGGGTGCAGTTATTTTCAAGTGTGAGGCTTAGCAAAAGACGAACTCCTTTTGGAACAGAGTGGGTCTGGGAAGGCCACACACATTTTTGTGTGTATCCCTTTTTGAAGCTTAGATATTCTGTGTCATGTGGACGGCGTTGGTGATGCCTACTTCCATGGAATGGTGTAGTGGGGAAGTACAAGGTTTCAGCTTTCCACATTTCAGCAAGGAAGTAGCCTGTCTGATATTGCTACACTTTGTGCTGTGCGTAAGGAGAAGGAAGGGTAGGGCTGGGAGAGAAGGGAGGGAACTGGAGCATGATAAGGTGAGCACAACTTTCTGGTCTGTGTCCCTGCATGGCTGTACTGTGCTGCTAGCACATGGACTGAACTTGAGGCACATCTAGATCTCGTTTCCCTTGACTGACTTTGCTCGCTCTTTGCTCCTTCCATTTTGCTTCCATCCTGAGAGTAGTTAGCTGTGGTCTGTTGGTCCAAAGTCAGGGGTGCTCAGAGCATCCATGAGGAAGATTCTTGGGAGAGGAGAGTTTTTTCAAGTGGTTCTGGGACTTCCAGAGTATGATTTAGTCCACTTTAAAAATAGGAAAAATCCAGCTGAGTCGATGCCTGTCCCCCTATTAGTGCAGGACTCTTCTGAAGGCATAAATATCCAGGATATTTCCTCTCTTGAAGAGGTGATAAATTTTAAGCAGCATATAACAACCAGTCTACCCTGGTAAGCGGAGCTGTATTTGTTAAGGCACTGTTTGAGTCTTGCTGAAACCCAATACCTGGGTACTGGCTAGTTTTTCTTTATGCCCAAACCTAGTTCTAAGTTTGTGAGCTAATCTCTGTACAGAGAAAGTTCTCTTCAAGAAAGCCAGCCTAGCATATGAGGACAGGGGAAAGGTGACAGCCTGAAACGCTACAGTGCCTTACAACAGTGTCACTGTTTCTGCTGTATGCTGTCAATGGTTTTTGCATTATCTCTATTCCACATTGCCTTTCTCTCCCTTCTTTGCTGAGCCATGGTTGCAGGCAGCCTGTGGGGATAGATGTGCTCTCAGGAGGCAGAGTTGGATTGCTTTGTTGGGGTGACCCACATCTGCGCTGTGTTTTTCTATATTTTGCGAGACTGGGAGGATGAATCCTGTGGATGCCAAGGAGGCTTGAGCACTCCTCTGGGTGGAAAGTGATGGGAAACAGATGTTCTTTGTCTTGTGCACACCCTGCTCCAAACCAACTCTGGTTTAGCACCCAGCCCCTCTCCCTCTTGTGGAAAGCTGGTCTGGTGCACTGAGTTGGGCCTGGAGAGTAAGAGCTTTAAGATAGGTTGTGTGTGAGAAGGTCTGTGCTGACTGAAGAGAGAAGCTGCTTTAAATGAGCTCTTTAAGCCTGCCATGCAACATGGGCATTGTCTTCACCTCAGGCTGCCCTGTCAACGTGAGGTCTCCAAAGCCACTGTGTTCTAGGCAGGAGCTCGATACTTCTCTAGAGTGAAGATTTTGAGTGTGCTTCTGTCTTGCCTGATGGCAAGCTTTTTGCACATGCCAGATGCTGAGGAAGGTGGCATCTATTACTGTCTCGCTATCATAGGAAGTAGCTGACCTGAGAAGTTTTTCCGTTATGGTTGTTCAAAGTCTGAATTGGGGAGGGGAGTGTGGTTATTCTTGAGTTTATACAGTGGGATAGAGCAATACTAATCTAGCAGAGAAACTGCTTGTGTTGAGTTGCTGGGAGGTCTCAGCACAGACACATCTTTCATACCTTGGGCTGGTTTCCTGAAGCTGCTCAGTTTTGTTAAGCAGCATGCTTGTGCAAATATGAACGTTAATGCTGGTAATGAAGCCCTGTGTCTGCTCTGTACTTTGAGCTGAGCCTATGTGATAGCACCCCTTGCAGGCCAACCCTTGCTGTCTGAAGTGTGTTCTTCAGCCTTGCTGACAGTTGAAGCCTTTAGAGATATGCTGGTGACTCTTTTTAGAAGTTAGTAATTGAAATAGCACTGCTGTACAGCTTGAGGTCTGTGAAAAAGTTGCTTGCTACAGCTGAAGTAGTTCAGGGACTTAATGGTATTTTGTAGTCTTGGAGCCTTACTTCAGGGAAGGGTTTGACCTGCTTCTATTAAAAGGAAGCAGGTTACTTGGACTGCTTGCCTGCTTGCTAGAAAAGATACCAAAAACACAAACTTGAAAAACACAAACTTGGAGTATAATTTTAGTTTCTCTCATCAGAACTTAACA
The DNA here is from genome assembly GCA_036023395.1 of Myiotriccus ornatus. Lineage (NCBI taxonomy): Eukaryota > Metazoa > Chordata > Aves > Passeriformes > Tyrannidae > Myiotriccus > Myiotriccus ornatus. The sequence goes on from JAYRBT010000177.1 coordinate 22,408,148, forward strand.
TGTCTACTGTTTTGGCAAGCAGACACGTGCTGTAGCACATGCTTCTTCTTAAAGGGAAAGCAGCTCTTTGAGACAAGTTCAACACGCTCTGGAAACTCTTTGTTTAGAATATATAACTGTCCTACTTCTAACTCTTCTGTAAATGCAGCAGAAGGCTACTACCTAAAGCAAAGCCTGGAGTTTAAGAGCCTTTTTCTTGCCCCTGTGCCAGGCTCAGTGTTACCTCACACAGTCTGAGTGTGAAGGAAAGCAGTTCTGGCGAAGGATAGTTGGGAACCCCCAGCTGCTTTTCCCAGAAAGATGAGTCAGCTCCATCACAGTGTGGTATTTCCAAACCCCTCTTGATTGGCTCTCTGTGGGAAACTGCTGACCCTGCCTTGAGGGAGCTGCATCCTTCTGGCTTGGGCATGGAAGGACATTTTGCTGAAATTGGGGGTGAAACCTCTACCCCCCAGGGAGGAGGGGAAACATGTTTTCCCCGCTTCAGGAATTTACAGCAATGGAGCAGAGGAATTAAACTCGATGCAAAGCAGACGTGATTTCTTCCATGGAGGGTCTGAAGCCAAGGCAGTGGCAGTGGCCTTGCTATGAGATGCAAACTTCTGAAGGTGCTGAGCAGAGATACTGTCCTGGTGGGAGGGAAATATACCTTTGTTAACAGGACAATGTTTTCTCCCTGGAGCTGTTCTCTCTCTGCCTTCCCCTTGTGGTGTTTTCCACAGCAGCTCCTGGCAAACATACAAGTTGTGGACTGGAGAAAAGATCAGAGTGAAAACAGGCCTTGGATAGTCTGAGCACCTCATAGCAAATAACTTCCCAGAAACTCTGCTCTGCAGCCATTCTGTGTTTTGTCAGCAACAGGAAAACTTAGGTGACATTTCAGGGTCAGTGAACCAAGAGAGATGTCCCATACAGCCTGGTTTGCATCTTTGTTAAGCCAAATATTTATTGAGACTATAGTTTAAACGTGAGACTGCCTCAAACTGTCAGTTCAGCAGTTCTGGGTACTACCAAGTTCGAGAGGAATTTTTTAGGTGTCACAGCTATTGCATGTTCAAGAGGCCTTTCTAACTTGATCACCAGATTGAGTGTTGTGGGTGCAGCATGTTGGGACATAAGGCAAGGGGAAATTCCTTTTTTCTGGGATACAACAGCTACATTTTTTCTGAATCTGAGTCAGTATGCTCCATCCACCTTTATAGGTGGGAACTCACTTGATGACTTTCTAATCCTGTCCTGAGAGCTAACTACGTTGTACCCTCTGCCAAGCCAGGAAAGCTTGCAAGCAGCTTATTTCAGACTGTGGCTTTATCTTCACTCAGAAAAGCTTCTTTATATGAGGATCTGAAGCATAGTGTAAACTTTCAAAATGTGGAGCCAATGCCTGTCCATACAAGCCTGTCTGCCAGCTTGCTTTAGGTGGTGGTTTGGCATCCCAAGTATCAGAACATTCTCTAATGAAGCGCAGAATTGCAATCTCTCTTCAGCCCTGTTAATTTATTTCACTTCATTCTTTCTTGAAATCTTGCTGCTGCTGCTGCTTGCAGTTCATGTCCTCTGGAAGCATCTCACTTGCAATTCTTGTCCTTCCCTTGTCTCTTCGAAGTCTATTTTAGATCTTTGCATAAATGGTTTCCAGTCTCTGCAGGCTTCCAGGCTTCTCCGTGTAGTTACTTTATTATGGGTGTAGTGGTGCTCTTACCTTGCTTTGGGAACTGGGGTCATCTACATTGAAACACCTCACAGTGTAGTATAAAACATGGTGATACTTGGAAGCTGAAACAGGGCATGCTTCCTCCCACCTTCCAAAGTGAGATGGGAAAACTGTGTGTTGCTTGACTTCTCAGTTAGATTCAGCTGAGTCCTCCCAGGGATGTATTACTCTACTAATCCTTGTCCTAGATAAAACTGTGTAGTGAGCAAGGCAGAGGCTGTTTCATAGAGGAGTTTTGTAACTCGACTCTGTTGGGGCTAAGATGTGTTTGCTTGAGGGGCTGTGGTGTTCTGGCATAAAGTAGGGGCCAAGGAAAATGCCTAAACTTCGCTTTGGAAGCGGCAAAGCACTTTGTTCAAGGGAACCTGCTGCTGGATTTTTTGTATTTGTGGTTTGAAACCATAACATTATAAGAGCCTGACAAGGCAAAGATTTCCCTTCTGGAAAGGTTCCAGCTGCCAGATATCTAATCAGGCTCCCAGGCTGGGTCCATAGAGTCATGGGTTTCTCTATTCAAAAAATCTTTAAAATCATGTGTTTTTGTCCTTCTTCAGTTCTTCACAGAAGCAGTGCACTTACCTTTTGGTTCTGACAACAATGTTCTAGCAGCAGGGCGTCTCTTCCTCAGACTGTTTTGAATGGTCCTCCTATACAACATCATGTACTATTCAAATACTGTGTGAAGGGCTGCCAAGCATATCTTGGGGCTCCTGTGCAGTTGGCTGAGGCATTTTTCCTGGAGTCATGCTAATCCTGTTTACTCTGAGAGGAGTACCATGGGGGAGATGGGCGGTAACAGCAAAGAAATGGTTGTTTTTAGTCTGGAAATATGGGTAATGGTGACTGCCTCCTCTTATTTGTCTAAGCTTATAAACCAGCTATGTATGTTTTGTTCTTGCTCTTTCAGATCCTGGGGGCTGTCATCCTGGGGTTTGGAATATGGATTCTGGCCGACAAAACCAGTTTCATTGCAGTTCTACGTAAGCCTGTATTTCTTCATCTTCATTCTTCTTCTGAATTGACTCTGGTCTGGGGCTGTGTTTTACCATTATGTAGGCTAGGAAAGGCAATACTTTTGTGCATGGTCTGTGGCCTGAGCAGTCACATTGGTCTTTAGCAAGACAGGACTCTTATCAGGGACAGGGTGAAAGGGAGCAACCGTGGAGACACAGCATTCCTCCTAGTCTTGTGGATTGCAACACCATGGTCAGACTGAGACCATTTCCACTTCAACCAACAATCCAAATATTTTGTCTTAAACGTAGGGACTAGTATTTAATCCTGTTTTCCCTACATACTCACACATCAGCTTCCTTATTACCATCATGTCCAAAGGCCCACAGTCCCTTAATGTAGTTTTGCTGTGTGAGTCCTCCATGCTTCCAGTACTTGCTTTCTGTAATGATCTATTTCAATTTGACTGTTTTAAATGCCAAAGAAATGAAGTACCTAGTTTTATTGAGGCTTCATGTGCATTGACAGTATACACTGTGTTTGTTCCTAAGCAGTTGAGGATTTAGATTTGAGGATTTGATGGAAGGTGACTTGAGTTTTAACAGAGGGTCTGCTTTCTGCAATAATCAGAAAACTGAGCTGACTTAGCGGAGTCTGGGCTTCATAAGACTGTAAGTGGACTTTCACCAAATGAGTAGCTCAGCTCCATCTTTCACAGGCTCTGCTTCCTTTGCCCTTTTTCCTAGAGGAGACTTCAAACAAGTTTTCTGTTTGGTGGGTCTGGTTACTTGTTGCCACTACCTCCAGAATTTCTGAGTCTGGCACCAGCCTCCAATGCTGCAGTAGGGCTGCGTGCACACTGCTTGCAGCCCCAGAGAATGAACACTAGTGGCACTGATAGTACCGTTTTCCAACTACGCTGATTCTGCAGGGAGCTTTATCTCCCAAGTCCTGCTGAGCACTCTGGCCTGGCTTTGGAAGATGCTGGGTGGAGAGATACCCCCTGCTAATACCACACATGTGGATACTGCTGCTTACTCTGTTTTTTTGCTGTGGCATCTGGCTTGCTACTGCAGTATTAGAAGGTCAAGAAGCGCGAGAGGAGGTATTGATTATTAAAGTGGGGGCATGAGCAGAAATGAACTTCTAATACACACAGCCTAAAAGGAGCTTATTGGGGCCTGGCTGTTTGTAGCACCCCTCACAGTTTGAGGTGTGCTTGGTACCAGTGGGCCAGCAGCTGTTCCCTCAGGTTGTTGGGTGTTACAGCCACTTGTGGAGGTAGAAGTCCCTGAGCTTGGCTCAGCTTCTTCCCATTTTACTTGGAATCTCTGCTAACAGAGCATTTAAGGATTTTATTTCCTTCCTGGAGATTTCCAGAATCAGCTCTTTCTCCCTGCCCCCTCACTTCCTTTCCCATGCCTTGCCCCTCTTTGCCTTTGCTTTAGTGACCTAGGCATCAGGGAGGAAGCTCGGCACAGCAGGGCACTCCAGCTGCTGCCAAAGAAGCCTGTTGTACTTGCTTGGCTGCCTGCCCAGTGCAGAGGAAAACACGGAGCAACAGGAGAAGAGCAGGAGCTGAATGCCTGCAGAGCCTTCTCTTGCAAGACAAGACTATTGCAGATAAGAAGTGCAGGTGTGGCTCCTGAACACTTTCAGTTCACCAAAGGGCTTTTGAGTTGAAAATAGCTTTTTTTTTCTTGTAATGGAAAGTTGACTTAGTGCTTTCTAGCACTATGGAGGTGCTGCAACCTGGGCACTTGAACACTTAGTGTATGATGGCTGAGCAAATTTTGAGGGAGGGATTAGTATAGACTTGTGAAGGTCACTCCTGTAAGGCTGCTTCTTCAGTAAATGCTTTGCAGTATCACCACCTAATCTGCACAGCAAGAGTCACAGGACTGGTGAGGAAGCCGGATCCTGGTTTCTGTGGCATATGTCCAGCCAGGGAGAGTCTGTCCTGAAACTTAATCAAGGCTGAAGTGACCTGTGTAGCAAATGGATCTGGTTCCCTTTTTGATAACTGAACTTTGTTCTAGGGAAAAGGCTGGGAAGCTGGTGACTTGCACCAGGTATCAGAAGTGGGGGAGATATGTATGAGGTGGGAGAGTATTAGTGTGGATTTGATTACTCTTTTAATGCACTTCAGGAGGAGCTCAGAGGAAGTTTACCTCCTGGGACTTCTGTTCAGGAAACTAAATGCTGAGCTCTAAGAATGTATTTTCATTAATCACTGGACATCCAGAATTCCCCTACACTGTGCAGCTTTCAGATTTAAGAATGTCTCTTAATGATAAATTAGGATTTTAGTTACTATTTCTAGACAGTATCTCTTCAACTTTTATGCTGTCGTACTTGCTCTCTCCAATCCTGTTCTGCAAGAAACAGTCCAGTGACCAAGCCAAATGTAAGCATTTGTTTCTTCTGTTACTCGCAGTACTAAATGCTGAGGGGAGAGGGCTGACGGCTCCAGCATGGCTGAAATAATGTGACCTAACTTAGTTGGAAAAACTGTTGAGCATTCAAGTGCACAGCCAGTCCAGACAAAAGCAAGGGGATAGCTAGGAGGTTTTGTAAAAGTAGCTAATTTGGGCGTGATATCTGATTTGATCCTAGAATAGCATTTATTTGCAGGAGGTCATGCACAGGTCCTTCAACAGCCTTCACTAAGTGCCTGGCTTCAAGTCATTCAACACTGACTTGTCAAGTAACCTGTCACATCATCTGTGCTCAACACTAGCTGTGGCTCTTGTTTCATGTTTCACTCCACAGAGTTAGTGTGTCCCACTGTTGACTGTAACTGGATAAGTAAAAACAGAATGGCTAAAACAAAGAATAGCACATTAAAGTGAAAAGATGATCCAAAAAGGAGGTTTAGAACTTGGACAAAAGTTTCTGGGAAGATGGCAAAGGGAATTGAAGCAAATAGGCAGTAGTCATAGAGTAGAACACCCTTTATCTTCTTCTCACTCAGAGTGCTTTCATGAGGGAGTAAAAGTACAGTAAGCAGCTAACTTTCTCCAAACAAGGTTCATTTGTTTGGAGTGACCTTGAGTCTTCCAGGTGCTAGAGACCTGCAGCCTGGCTTTCAAAGTCTACCTTCGATCAGAAGACACCCAGAAGCAACCTTCTGTTATCGTGTTCAGCACACCTCTGTGCAGTCCCTTTATAGAAGACAAAAAACAATTATCAGGAGATAGGGACACAGCTCTATAAATGGTGATGGCAGATGAAGTTGTTGTCAGTAGCTAATGTTGTTCCCTCTCCTGGCTCCTACAGAGACGTCATCTCCCTCCCTGAAGACTGGTGCATACATTCTCATCGGTGTTGGGGCACTCACCATGCTCATGGGGTTCCTGGGCTGTCTTGGAGCAGTCAATGAAATTCGATGTCTCTTGGGTCTGGTGAGAATATTCATGCTGTTTAATAACTCTCCTGCAAATATCTGTTGAATTGTAGCTGGGTCTCTGGTCTCCTGGGTATAGTACTTTGCTAGGTCAACTTAAATCTATTTCTTAATTTGCACATATTAAATTCTCCAGCAGTCAACAGACTGCAGCAGAGCTCCTCAGACACTACTGAGATGATAACTCTGTGAAATGAGAGAGGATGTCACTGACACTTTCTGCACACAGTGAGTTCAGGACTGCCAACTGCAGGTGTCTCAAGTGACCCTGTCCCCCTTGCCCTGACTTCTCAGTTGGTATTGTGCTCTCAGTGGAGGAAGGACAAGTATCAAGCACAGTGAAAGAGAACGGGAAGAATGACAGTCGGCCGTGCTACAAAGTTCAACTTCTGTGGAAAGTGCAAGAGTCAAGAGAGACTCAATTAGGAATGTCCTGTATGTCAGGACTTCTCTTCAAATAGTTCATCTATAGGAATTTTTCTGTTCATGATGGATGAGATGGCACTAGCTTCATACACCTCAGCCTTCTACTTGACTTGGGCTTATTCAGAGCACATGTGTATAGGAACCCAAGTATTGCACACATTGTGTGTCCTGCTACTAGGGGCATCTCCTAGTGTAACGGTAGTAGCTGCTGTCATTTAAAAGTAACTTCAGCAGTTTGGTGAATCTTAAATTTAGATCCTCAAAGACATTGAATAGCATTTTTTAAAAAGGTAATTGACTTTAGAAGCAGTTTTAAAAAACTAGGTTTGTAAAATTGACTCTGTTCTGTTGAGGCTTGGGGTAGGCAGAGTCCAACTGATGGAGGCCAGAGTGGTCTGGGAATGGAGCTGGAGGTGGGAGAGGCAGTCCCCGTTGGAATGACATATGCAGAGAGTGCTTGTAAGCCCTCTCCCACCTGCAGTCTTCCTGTTGGCCTGATGAGAGAAGTGCTGAAGTGCACTGGTCTGATGTGGATGCTTGTATGTAAGCCTTTTCCTAGGAAGAGCATTGTTGATAGCAGTTTGTCTGCAAGCACAAAAGGTGTTAGCTCAGTGTTGTGACTTCTCTTGTATATGAAACCTTATTAAGCTTGTGCTATTATGTAAAGACTTTTCTAAAGGTTTCTTTTTGGTTTCCAGTACTTCACCTGCCTGATGATAATCCTCATAACTCAGGTTGCTGCTGGATTGGTCATCTACTTCCAGAAAGAAACGGTAAGTGTTTCTTCCTGTGTATTTTTTCCTTGGTCTTGGCTTGGGAATACAGGAGACATCTACAAATTCTTTCTTCCAAACTGGGCTGTAACCAGCAGGCATAACTGGATTCTCCTTTCCTCTACTGGCACTCAGCAGCTTTGCTGGGCAGTTTGTTTTTTCTGTATCTGCCTCAGTAGTGCTGCTTTCTCAAGTAAGATGAAGCTCTGTTTGGCATGCAGGCTTTATTTTTGGGTAGTAGGAAGAGTAAAAAGAAAATCCTGAAAGGCTGTACACTGCACCTCCTCTTGATCCTGCTGTAGACAACTATTTGGACATGCATTAGCAGTGGTTACTACCATGTTGCCATCACTGGTGCCTTGAGGAGTTACCAGCCTAAGTGCTTTTTTTGACTGGTCTTCCTCCTTGTACATCTTGTTCTGTGCTTTCAGTGTTTCTACATCTGTATGCAAAACTCTCCTTGCAAGAGCTGTCCTCTTCCCCAAGAGCAAACCCAAGTATCTGATGGTTCCTGTTCTACAATTGGAGTTTAAAAACAAGTGGTTTAATATTTTGAAGTGGATCTCTTTGTCAGGAATGCAGTTTCACAGTGTATGCTTCTAGAGCTCCAACAGGCTTGGCAGTGTAAAGGGAATAATTCTTGAGCTACCTAAGTGCATTGCAACAACCCATCCTGGCTAAACTGGGAGCCACAGAGATGCAGTGGGAACAAGTCATAAATGTGGGGTCACTACTGGCTTCTGGTACCAGCCGTGGATAACCCGTCCTTTGCTGCATAACTGTATATCTGTACCCACTGTATTGGTGTGCCTGCTCCTCCTAAGCCAACCCTTCAGCTAGGCAGTTACAGAAAACAGATGGTTGAGGAAGTTATGGATGGGACCTGGTGGAGAAGTTTGGGAACAGGGGGAAGGTGCCTGCCATGAGCCTAACGGATATGAGCTTTGTGTAAGTGGCTGTGGTGACTGTGAGCAGCTGTTGGCTGGGTACCTTGACAGATGTGGTGTGAATATAGCTTGCTCTCTGGCTGAAGCTGAAGGAGAAAATAAAACGTTGGCTAACGGGTGTGTAAAGATGCAGTTTTAAATGAGCTGCTGATTCTCAACAGCTCTGACTAATACAGGGGAGGAGCTGTGGGGATGGGTATTCCCCTGTGTGATGGGGAAATATGACTTCTCAGACCATGAAATTCTGTACCTCTGTTATTTCTTCTCCTGTTGTCACTCTGCTCTAAAAAAACCTCTAGCTTTTAAGCTGTAGCTGTTCATTTAAACCTCAGTCAGACCTGAGAGAGATTAAAAGTGCTGGAGGTTACTCTGCACAGCCCTTGGAGCTGGTGTGACTGACATCGTCACTTGCACAGATCTGACAGAGCAGTCAGGGAAGCTGGGCTTTGAACAGATGCTCCTGTTCAGTCCTCAGTGAACAAAATCCATGGAAAAGCTTTTTTCTAGAGCCCTTCTATTTCAGGGATCCTCCAAAGTACCAGCCTAAAGCGCTAAGAAAAACTTTAAGGAAGGTCTTGGCCGAAACCTCCAGCACACTGGTTTGAGGCTGCGCTTCAGTGCATGTCGCTCTGCTTCACTTGGTGTGCGTCATTGCAGGGCAGCTCAGAGCACAGGGAAGCACGCTGAAACTGCACAAGATCCAGTCCCTAGATGTCTATTGTATTCTTTGTGTTTATTTCTCTCTGACTTCAGGAACTTGGTTAGATATGAAACAAGGAATAACAGAGTGAAGGAAAGGATTTTGGATCCAGAATGTAGCAAGTTGGTACTTGTTTCTCCACTTCTTGTAACTCAAGTATTAATTTCTACAGATTCGCTTGATGTTATTGTTGAAATATCTGTTCCTTTTCAGTGTCAAAATCCCCTCCATCCTGAGATGTGAAAGTATATTGAAATAAAGTTGGCATAACTAAAAGGCCAAGCCTCTGACAGGAAGGCTGCTGCTTTGCCTCTCCCATGAGCATTGTTAGAGGAATGCCCCTTCAGACTGGAATTGCCCGTTACTACTGGGAGGATGTTGACGCAACATTCATTTCCCTGCATCTGCTGATGACTGAAACTGTGGAGAGGGTTTTTTTAATGGACAATGAAATAGTAACTTCACAAATGTTGCCAGTGGCATTCTGCTTTGTGAGCCTAATGTCGCTACTCACCTATGTCTAGTGGATGACAAGCCCCTAAACATGTGAGAGCCTGGGCAAGGTCTCTCTTGGCCTAGTTCACACAGTGCTCTGCAGCTTGCCTCTAAATGCTTAGAGTGAAGGAGAGCAGTGGTGTTTTGGGAATAGTCCTACTTGCTAGCTATTGTTTGCAGCAAACAGGCCTGGGTGATTTTGTGCAATGACTTGTCTGGGGCTATGGACTATGCATTAGTTTTCAAATCTGAAGTGGGGAGAGCTCCCTGCAGGTTCTTTGAGCCTATTTTTGTGTGCAGGCTAGATGCTAATACATGCTGGAGGAAGGATCTAGCTTGAGTCTGACAGAGGGAACAGGATAGATGACTGACAGTGGAAGAAGCCTGCACAATTCATTTTATGATCAAGACTGGGATTGAAGTCCCAGGCTCTTGCCTCTGGCATTCAGCTTTCTCCGTCTCCCTCTTCAGTAAGCCCATGTAAAGGGAAGACTGACTACCTTGCTGCTTTCTGGCAGTGGTCTGTGGCTTTTCCTGGAGCACTGATGTCTCACAAAGCACTGAGTCCGGACAGGCCTTAAATCGGTGAAGATGGTAGAGATGTTGAAAGCCTGTCTAAGAGTTCCCTAATCCTTTCTAGCTTGTTGCTCTTTCAGTTTTACTCTGCCAGGTGCCTAAGGGTGAACAGCTGCAGGTGCCTGTGTTTTCCCTTTGGACTGCTCTGCTGGTTAAACCCATGACCAAGCTGCCTGTGTGTGTGCTCTCCAGAGCTGTGCTATTGTTTGTGTAATATTCTCCCTTTCTCAGATTACTTTCTGAAACATGTAGGAATGCCTGAGTTTTTCTCCAGCTGAAATGCCTCACTTTTTGAAACCCACACTGTTTGCTAGACCTCTTGCCTGTTCTTGTATAAGAGTAGGGGAAGAACAGACAAACAGCTTCCCTATGAAGCTGTGATTGGGGTCATCAGGTTCAGGTCTTGTCTTTGCTTGTGGTGGGGTCCTGGGATGGAGAACAGAAGCACTGCCTGGGATTCTTGCAGAAGTGACACTTGGTTCTATCTGACCTAATAGCTAAGGGACTAGATGGGCCCAGGGTAGGAAAACAAATCCAGCTCTCCTTACCTCCCCTCTGCATGTGGAGCAGCAGTGTGTGGGAGGGGTGAGGGTGGAAACTCAGAGGTTCAGTAACTGATAAGGCTTATGGCAGAAACCAAGGCCAATCTCATTAGTGAGAACCAGGTCAGGTTGCCTCGATTTGAAGGGTAGGAAAAGGGGAAGCGAAGTAATTAAAAGGGGAAGAGCTAGACATCATGAGAAGAAAGATCATGCAGCTCCCATCTGTCTGGTCTGACATAGCTGATCCTAGTGAACTGAGCTCCAATTTTCCTAGGAAGAAGAGTTGGTGATGTAAAAAAGCTTTTCCCAACAGTAGGAATTGTTTCCTCTGCATGAGTGTCCTGGGGTTTGCTGTGGTCATTTGCCATGTAGAAGAAAAGGGAAAAAAACATTTCTACTGATTTGAAATATGCTGTGGTACCACAGTCAAAAAGGTAATATATAGGATGGGAACATCCTAGTCGTTAGTCTGATATAACTCTATCCCATCCATCAGGCAGTCTAATGACACTTTTTTCCAATCTTTGTGATCTGGGTCTGTCCTTAGCAGTAACAGCTGTCATCATGTACAGGCTAGTTAAGAAGAGCTTCAGAAGGAGGTGGGAGGAAGAAAATGAAAGAGTCTGACAGGTGTAGCTTGCAGCTCTTATCAAACTGAAAGGTGTTGTAAATGTCTCTGGATAAGGAATGGGGGCAAAGGGATGATGTGATACACGTGAGCTTTGTGATAAGACTGTTAATGAGCAGTTTAGATAGTTGTAATACTTCCTGTCTTAATACAGAAACAGCAGTTGTAGGAGTCTGGAGAGAGGCAGATCAAAGCCTTGTGAAAAAAGCGAGTTTCCACCAACTGTATGTCAGTAAACCCAGTGCATATAGGAGCAGGAGAGTGACTCATACCTTCTCTGAGCAGTGGAGATGAACTGCAGTGACTGAGATTCTTGACCAGAGTCTCGCCTACAGTACACAGCTAGGAACACATTTTTTGTGAGTCCTTAAGGCAGTGTTGTCCTTCAGCTTACACTTATCTTGCACATCTCTCAGTCTGTGTCTTAGCAGGATAACTATACCCAGTTCTGTTTCCTTATTGCTCATCAGGTTTGAAGCCTTTCCAGGTGCCTGGGCAAGGACTTGCTGGGAAGTGCTGGTGCTTTGGCTACTGCAGCGGCAAAGTTGCTGTTCTTATCCATACTTTTTACTGCAGTTAGCTTTTTAGAATGACTGAAGCTTCATATATGTATTCTAAGCCCCAAAGAAAAGGCTACAAGGAATTGACTAATCTAACTCTCCTGCCTCTCTCTTCTTGACAGCTGAAAGAAGAGTTGTCCCGCGTAGTTAAAGATCTGATTGAAAATTACAACCCTTTGAATGAAGATAAGAGGAACTTGCAAGAAGTATGGGACTATGTGCAAATACAGGTGAGTCTTTGAGGACACCAAGAGTTAGATGATTTGTCAGTTCAGACAATGGCCTTTAAAGCTGGGCTAAGGACAGAGAAACAGATATTGCATATTGATCTACAAAGGTGCCTGTGAGGTTTGGTGCCTGCAGACTAGAAAATGGTCTTGCTCGCTACTACTAGGTCAGACCCTGGGCCGTTTCTGCATGCTAGCTGTTAGAACTAGCTAGTATTCACTGCATGGCCTAATGTGTCCGGCCTATCCTTGTTTGCTGGGCCTCCTGAATACTAGCGTGTGAAAACCACTTTGCATATGACTTTTGCAGCAGGTTTGCATATGGTTTTTGTAGCAGGTTTATTGCCAGGCAAGTCAGCAACACCATCTGCCTTACTACTTGGTGCATGTTGCTTGCTTATTGTGATGGTTCTTCTGCAAGTGTCAGCCTTCTTGGGAGCCATCCAACTGCCCATGGTTTCTGTTTTAGCATCAGGGTCAGCACTTGAGCAGCTAGAGAGTATTCAAGCACACTGGAGTCATGACAGCTGTTTACTGCCAAACCACAAGCTTGAGAGCTGGCTGGCTGTTGTGGTTAAATACATGCCTAGCATGGGTCTGATGTGTAGTAAGTACAAGTAATAGCATTTGTCTTCTGTCTGTTCTTTGGTCTGCAAAACATTGACCTGCATTATTTCTCCTCCTTGGAGAATGATTTATTTGTGTTTTATCACTGTGGTTGCAACTCCTTGCTAGTGAACTCAAGGGAAGCCTGAGTCTACTGTGGAGAGAGGCTCTTGCTTGAGCCCTTTTTGTATGTAGGAAGAGAAGGTTTTGTAGAGGTGAAGAAGTAGAGTGTTGGGAGTCCTTGCACACTGAAGTTAGCATTTGAAAGGGGGTGGGTATTCTGTAGACCAGTCTTGGAGTTGAAGTCCAAACCTCTTGTAAGGCAGAGGTGGTTCCTTCTGGAGGTTGGATCTTCACAACCCTTGTTGAGAATGCAAATACTTTTCCTGGTGTGGATGTTCAGCTGTTTGTATTTCTGCTTCATGTCTGTTATAGCAGAAACACTAGTTTTCCTTTCTGAGCAGAGGAGGATTTTCTGTAACCTTCTACCTCGAGATTTATAGCCTTTCTGCTGTGTGCCATCATGCAGGCACAGGCATCCATGCTTATGTTAGGATCTTAGTCCTTGCTGGACTTCACGATGTGCTTTCCCCTCCAGCAACTACAGTTTTATCACGTGGCTGTATAGAGATGAAATATTTCTTTGGATGGAAAACCCTCTTCATCCCGTTTTCCAGCCGGTCCCCACTGCAGCCAGGCAGGCGATAGCTCACGGGGCTCGGCAGTGTGGTGACGCCATCATGCGGTGGCTGCTGCTGTCCCCGCGGCCACGGCTGAGATCAGTGGTACCTTGCGACTGGGAAAAAGGAAATGAGACGTTCCTGTTTCGCATCGGATTAAAAAAAAAAAGTGTGCTACTCGAAGAAAAATAAAGTATTAGCATTTAAACCTATGCAAGTGGCTTTACTAGTGGAAGACTAGATAGTAATGCTTTTGACATGTCTGTGAATACATGTGATAAATTTTCAGTACATGGATTTCTTGCCTGCCTTGCATCTCCCTCACCAAATCAATCTGCCAACGATAAAACTGGAGGGACTGAAAAAAATCTCTCAAATGTGTTGCACAGGACAACTGCCCTCCTTCAGCTGACTCACCAGCAACACCTCTGTTTGCATCTTTACTTTTATTTAGCATTGTCACCTGGAAATAAGATGAGATTTGCTAGTATTTAGTCTGCTAGAAGTCAACCTTTAACTCTTGTTTCGCTAGCAGAGTGATTCTTTAGTAGGAAATAATGTCCCTGTCTTCTGGACAGCCCTATTCATGAGTGACCAGGGTGGTGTTCTAATGCAGCTAATTCATGCAAATAGTATGGCCTGACTGTTGTTGTTACATGGAGAGTTCCTGTGTACTTCTTCCTGTTTATTTTCATGTGCAGTTATGTTGCCAGTGGTAAGTATAAGACTGTGATGATCTCTCTCTGGTTATTAGATCACCTGCTGTGGTTGGACTGGAGCAAAAGACTGGGAAGATAATGAGATTATTATCAACAAAAGCATGACAGAGTATCCCTGCTCCTGCTCCAATAGAACCGAGGACTTAGAGGAAGGAAGAGGTTTCTGTCGTCTGGATGACCCTGTCAATGGCACTGCAACCTATGCTGACTGGCCTGTTCATGGGCAGGTGAGTCGGCCCTGTGAAGCTTCCACTGAAGTTGTCTTATCTTTGTTCCTCTAAGAGCTTCTTTCATGCCAGTAGTGCTTGAAGTACCTGTGGAATCTGGGGGAAGAGGGGATAGGGATCCCACCCTTTTTTTGCTAAAGCTACTGTGAAACTTGGTATAGCATGTAATGGAGATAATTCCTGCACGTAAAGGAGATATATTATGGATTTTCAGTCTTGAGATACATAGATTCATACTTCTTTTCCTTGTGACCATGTTTTTTCTATAGGGATGCATGGATGGTGTAGAGCAGTGGTTAAAGGACAACCTTGGTGTCATTCTTGGGGTTTGCACTGGTGTTGCTGTTATAGAGGTAAGTCACTTCCTGACATGAATCTGTACTCTCTTACCATGGAGATTCTTTGAAAGGCAAAACTGTTTTCTCAAGTAGTCGACACCTGGTTTAATGGTGGTGCAGTTCTAGCTCTTGGTTGTGTCTAACTGGGCCTTTGAACTGCTGCTTTCATTGATTGGATTAAAAATTGAACAAAGCCCTGTCCACTTGTGGTTCCTTCTGATGTGTCTGACTCTTGACAATTCACTATATGTGTAACCAGGAGGACTGAGACAAGCAGCATCCTGCTAGTGAAATCCCACTTGTTGCCTTAAAAAGCCCATAACGAAATTCCAGATGAAGGCACATCTTTCTGCAGTCCAGTTTTTTGCCATTACAGTTACTGCATTTGCTTTGTGTTGTGGCCCAATTCTGTTCACCTGTGTGGTGTCATTGAAAGATGTTTACTGTATTCTGCTCCCCTGTATCACCTGTTCTTCCCCCACTATTACCTATCTGGTTGCTGATTTTGTTCCCATTCTTCATACTTCTTCCAGCTGCTGGGGATGATACTGTCCATTTCGCTTTGCAAGAACATACACAGTGAAGACTACACCAAAGTGCCCAAGTCTTGAGTTGGCTGACTCCAGAGCTACGGCACGACAGAGAAAGGAGCAAACAGAACATTCCTGCCTCATACCCAGACTGTCCAACCATTGACCATTATTCCTGTGACATCCCATTTCTGATACCACTCTGCTAAGAACTGTTAGACCTGCCACACAGCCTGATCTTCTGGCAATAGGGCCTTTGGGCTACCTGCATCCTGCCTCTGGATTATTTCTACTTCAAGAAGCAGAACTTGAACTGTCTCATATCATGTGAGACACCGATTAATCTGAGGGGACAATGCTTTTGCTGACTGCTCCATGATGAACAATACTACTTATATCTTCATTCTACAACCCACTGGGCCTAACATACAGTAACTTCTCTCTCCCTTGCTCTTCTCCTGCACATCTTTTCACCTCCCCCCAGAAGTCCCATCTCTTAGTCCCATGAGCCAGGAATTCTGTTGAGATTCCAGTGCTTTGGTAGCTTCACTTGCTTCACTGACTTGTGGTGGTAACTAGTCATTATTTATAGGCTTTCTCCTCCCTTGCAGTTAACCTTATTCAGCTCCTACTATGCATCTTCCAGACTAGGTTCTCATCTGAAATATTGAGTGCTACTGTCATACTTGCTTCTTCTGCTTCTGGACTCAGCTATGCCTTGTCTTCAGTGGAGTTCTTCCCTTTGAGCGTGACGAGAAGCCACCAGGAGGGAGCCAAGCCTACCTATTAATTCCTGGTGTGACCTGGCAGACTGTGGTGGTGATGCTCAGCTACGTCTGCAATGGATCCCTTGGTTTTTGGATTTGACACTTAGATGTTTCTCCCATTTGCCTCTGTATCCTTTCCTCTCCTCCTAGCTCCCCTTTGCTGGCTCCTGTCAGTTGGAGGTACTTCAGAGACTGCTGTATAGTGTGACTCAGCCCCAGGCTGTCTCTGCTGGTTGCATTCTTGGGTTGCCAACTCGATAAAGGTTACGATTAATTTGATTCTTCCCCTGCCCC
Source organism: Myiotriccus ornatus (assembly GCA_036023395.1). Lineage (NCBI taxonomy): Eukaryota > Metazoa > Chordata > Aves > Passeriformes > Tyrannidae > Myiotriccus > Myiotriccus ornatus. The sequence continues at coordinate 22,424,257 of JAYRBT010000177.1, forward strand.
TATATGAACCTAAAATTTGTGGGGTTTAGATATGAATATGGAGGGATCTGACTGGATGCTGATGCTGTTATATTGGAGAGACCACTGCTACCGGTGCCCAGTGTAGGTTCTGTAGTTTGGATGCAAGAATAAGTTGCTTTTATTTCAGTTGTCCATTTTTCTAACTCCACTGTGGTCTGGAGCCATGGCTGCATCCTGAGTTCTGTCTCAAGTGCCAGCACTGCAGCAAAGTAACAGGTTCTGCAGTCATGCAGGCTGGGTGGTTTCTGTGTTAAATGGCTGGGCTGTTCACTCTATTCAGCCAGTGGCCAGCAGCAAGGAGTGGTGTAGACCAGAAGAAAGTAGGAGATGTGTGTGAAACACTGCCCCATCTTCCTACATAAGAGAGAGCTGGATGCAAATCTTCAGTCTTAGAGGTGTCCTGGGCACAACAGGTTTCCTGCTGTTGTACATGGTACAATCACCCTGATAGCAGGAAGCTGTATGAGAGTGAAGTGGGTGATCCTTGCCTGTTACAAGGTACTTGGTGAGAGAGCCTTTGCCTTACAGAGGTGGTCCCAGGACCATCTCCTGTCAGGGGTGGGGTTGGTAGTCATAACCCTAGTAGCAGTTCCGGGGGTGGTTTTACTGCCTACTCAGTTTTCCTTCTGGGGAGAAAGGCTTGTGCAGGGGATCAGGGCCCCAGCAGTGGGTCCCTGCTCTGTCCTCTCTGGACACAGTAGTGACTGGGGAGAGAGTAGCTATGATTGGGCAGCTGGTTTTTATGAAGGTCTGATAAGGCTTTGCAATTCTGAGATAACAGCCCCTTCCTGCACAGATCCTTTGAGCTGATCTTTGCTATAGCAGAAGGCACCTTTAGCAGTAAAGCTTGCTAGCTTTTGTAACACACTCTATTCTCTAATATGTTCTTATTTGTAAGATTCTTGTTCAGTTACAGATGCCAATACCAAGCAGCAAGTAAAAAATACCAAGCCTATTCTGGATTTCTTTTTTTGGTTTTGTCTGTTTTTAGCAAAATCTTCCTACTGGAAGATATGCATGTACAGATATAAAAGTCTAGAGGGTGAATATTTCTGTAATAAAGACTTTGCTAAAAAAATATATATATCTGTCTATGACTTGTGCATTGTAGTGTTTTCCCCTGGCTTCCTCTCCATCCCCTTCTGCTTTACATGCAAACCACTGACATCTTGTTTGTTCAAGGTAGCAAAGGAGCCTGTCAAAAGCTGGTCTTAGGCCCATGTGTGAGATCAATGTGGACTGTGAAGATACTGCCTAGCAGAGGGAGATGACAATTTTCTGGGCTGTACTCTGCCTCGCTTTATGAAGTATGTTTGAATTAGGGAGCTGATTGAATGGTAGCTCCTTTAAATTACCTGCTATATCCTAGCAGGTAGTGATTTCAGCTAAGTGATCTCTCTATTTGAAGATGTCGCTTCAAATCTGTACAGTCTGCACAGTATGAAGTCATAAGCCTTGGGGACTAATTCTGACAAAATGCAAGCTTGCTGCTATGCCCACAGTGCATACAGTTCTTGCTAGCTTACCTTTATAATTTTTTCCTACTCACCTTCAGTAGGCTTCTGCCACCAGGCTGCTATTTTAAAAAAAGATTCCTCAGCCCCTGCCCTGCCACTGTGAGGGGAAAGAAAGAAATTTTTATAGGTTATGTCACCACACACTGGGCTTGAGTGGAAAGCTCTTGAGAAGTACATAGGGCAAATGTATAAATCTTCTTTTCTCAGCTCAGCAGTTGAGAAGAGGATATGAGCTGGATCTCAAAATTCTTTCAGATCCTATGCCGTGTTGGTGTTTCTGGCCATTTAAAGTGGCTTAGAGCAACCTATGGTAGTGTGTTAATGAAGTCTACAAATGTTGCTTTAGCAAATAATGAACATGACCTAAGTTTTCATACGTGTTTGAAGAAACAGAATGAAGTCTGCAGAGAAGAAAGTACTGGAGCGCTATCAGCAAACCCTGGTGGCAACTGGGTCTAAGTCAAGACTTTAGTAACCCTGACCAGATGAGTGCAGAGCAAGAGGTGCTTAAATGGATCCTGGATCCACAGAAGGGTGCAGTGATGTGTCTTATTGTGAGTACAGCTTGTTCCTTTCAGCTTACCGGGACTCTGCTTGAGGAGAACTTGGTTCTTGGTAATACAGAGTCTCCCATCTTTCTGGTTGGTTTTCCAGAGCAGTCTGCTTTAATTAGGTGGCAATGCTTTTCCAGAGTCCCACCATTTAGAGGGCTGTATTTCATGGCCAGCCCTGACCAGATGGCTCCTAGGTGTAGAAGGGCGCTGCTGGTTTCCATTCAGCCTGATGTGGAGCTGGAAGGAGAGAGGAGGGAAAGTGAGGCTCGGTCCGTTGCTTGTCCGCAGCTTGAGTTCCAAACTGCCCGAGCTCTGTGGAAACCACTTGCCTTTGACCACTGGAGGGAGGTGTTCCACCAAGAAAACTAAGTTCAGGCGGGTCCCTGGGGAACGAGAGGATGACACTGATGGCTTCCTTCTGCTCCTGGCAGCAGGATAGCTGAAATAACTTGTAATCACAAATTTATTCTCCTCATAAAAGATTTGTGCTACATGCTTGGCATTTTTAGGCATAGTTTTCCCTTCCATTCCTTGGAGCACACAGTTGGGTGTTTTGTTGCATGTCTTCCACTGCTGTGAGAGTTATGTTTCCTTCTTGTGTTTCTGCTGTATGTAGCTCTGGAAGTTAAGCATGAGGAGCTTCTCCTACTCCTTCTTTCCTTGTCCCCATTTTTTCCTTTGTTGCTCCATCCTCAGTTCCTTTGTGCAGTCAGTCTGTGAGGAAGGAGAGGGCATTTAATGCTTATAAACTTGATCTAAAAAAGATTCCAGGAAGAAAGTCCTCAGACCTTCAGAGAGGGGAAAAAAATCTGCTGCTGCTCCTTGGGCCAGGCTCCCAGCTCCTCTCCAGAGGCAAAGATTTGCCATTGGAACTAGGAATGAGACTAGCACTCAGACTTCTTGGGAGCTGCGGTGTTTGTCTAGCGAAGCCCACAGGACAGCCTCTGCAGAAGCTCAGCACATGGAAGCATTTTGTGTGTAGCCAATAAGCTGCTATATGGCTGTCCCAGGCCAATAATTAATATTGCAAGAGTAGAGTTGTGACCGCCATGTGGCCTGAAGCAGAGCTCCTAGTAATGAACTGGTGACATTCCTCATTCTTTGTGATCATGAAGCACGCAGAAGCTGCTATAATTCTTTCCGTGAGGTGTTTTTATTTCTGGAGAGGGAAGAGGAATTGCATTAGTTAGAGTGGCTATGGGCAAGTCTATAGGTCACAGTGCATCTTGTTTTCTTTTAGGGTTTCTGCATAACACATGCTGAAATGGAACATGTGGCAACTGTTCTTTTCCCTGTAATTCTCCCATGTGTGTTGGTGTGGCTGGTCTCTGCCAGCTTTGCTCTGGAATTAGGCTGAACTTGCTAGACATCTGATTTCTGGCTGCTGAAGGACAGGCTGCAAGCGGTGGTGTCAAACTCCATGACTTGGTCGGGGAAGGCAAGGAACAGGCAGCCACAGGGGCTCACGGCTGAAAAGCCTGAGGACCCTGGGATTCCCACAAATGCTGCCACTCGATGCCATAAATGGAGAACATACCCTCAATTATTCATGATCTGGCTCTATTCCATTAGCTAAGACTCTGCTCGAGCTGTTGCCTTTTATTACAAATAAATCTTAGTTAGCAGCCGGGATTTCTGAAAGATATCTTAAACCAGGTTGACACTAAGAACTTGTCAGTGTAAAAACCTACGAGCATGGAAGTCTTCAAACACTTGCAAGCTGGCAAAAGGCTCTTAGCAAAAAATATGCAAATAGTGAACCAAAGCTATTAGTAAAATGTTGCTAGTAAAGCTACTAAGTGTGCTTTAGCCATTATAAACAATTTCTAGCAAGTGTGGCTGGCAGAGTGTATGCAATTTTTTGCCTTGTGGCAAGAATCCCTTCTGCCAAACATGGGAAATTACCTTATCCTAAGTTGATTGTATAACTGCAACCATACATTCTTACTTCTCCCAGGTATGAATTTTTGGGGTTCTCCCTGCTAAGCTCCTAGTATTACAATTGCCTGGGGGGTGTGTGCTATTTGGCTTTTGTGAGGTGGGATTAGGGGAATATTGGTTGCTGTGTACATGGAGAAAAGGTATTCTAAGTTCTCTAGGCAAAAATATTACCTCTATTTAAAATGGAGTTTTAAGAGGAGGTTGAAGCTCCAAGTAGTATGTGGACGCTCTAGGATGTATGGAATGTGAGAGGGAAAATCCTGCTTTAGGCCCCTAGGATGGTATTTGCACACACTTGAATTAAATTTCTCTCTGGTATCTTCTTTCCTATAACTCTCTCACTGATGAATGGTGTCATGAAGTGACTCCTCTGTCCACAACAATCCAGAGTTACGCAGAAAGTATGAAAACCTGCTTCTGTAACTAAAACAGGCCCTACCTTTAGGAAACTAGAGAGCATTTGCCTCCCCTCCTAAGGGCTCCAGATGTTAGTAACTTCCATTTCTTCACAATGTTTCTTTGAGCAATGGCAGCAGCTCAGGGATTATCTTGATATCACTCCTTGTTCTGTGAATGTTCACCAGTTTAGGAACTATTGGTTTTACACCACCGTGACGCCATCATGCTGCTGCTCCAGACCTACATCAGATCTAGGCCTCCTGCAGGACCCCAGATCCTTACTATGTCACCACTTTGTCCATCGCTTGTCTCTTGCCAGCATTACTTGCTGTTCATAACCTTAAGTCTTCTCCATGTTGTCTCTTCGTGTCCAAGCAATTTTCCTGGAAGTTCTTGGTCTGCAGTTCTTTCTGAATCTGGGTGTCAGCATCAGGTAACCAACTCTATAAAAGCAACAGTTGTGACAGTGCAGGAGGTCAAAGGAGTGTGCATCAGACTAACTTTTCCCTTTGGTTTTTTTTTCCCTCCTTAGAGTTACAGACTGGACATATGGAAGTTCTTCAGAGGCAGTGAGAATCCCAGAGCATGTGATCATCTGAATGGCTTACCCAGCATGCTTCCTGGGTATTTTCTACATAGCTCTTCTGGAAACTATTTAGGGTTTACTGCAGTGGAAATGTGAGGTCCTGTCAAGACCCAAGACCATGTTATAGTACAGACACGTGCTTTGTGCACTGAACTTGCACAATGATGTCAGAATAGTATAACTCAGGCAGTGATGTCTGCAGACAGCCTGGAACTATAACCCAGTACAGTGCAGACCTTTGGCAGAGGTTGTTTCATGATGCTCTTAAGTATTTGAAAAGAAGTTGTTCTTTTAATACAACGTTGTAATTAAGTCTGGTTAGCACTGGTTGGGAATTCTTTTGCCAAAAAAAGCTTTTCCCTAGGGGTGTAGGTTTCTATAAAACAAAGTGTGTTTTATTTATGCTTTTTTTTCCTTCTGCTTAAACAGACTGAAAATAATTGGATAACTTCTGATGGAGGGCTTCCTCCTGCTTTCTTCGTGGTTGCTTCATAGTAAACATTGTGTAAAAGACTTACAATTGAACAAAATAGAATTCTAAAACTATATTCTAAATCTGTCACCTAAAACCTGGATATATGGGACTTCTGAGGTGGGACAGATTGGGAAAGTGGGTACACTTTTTCTGCCAAGATTGAGTCCAACTATAAACTGAGCACTTGTAAGTCTACCAATAAACCATGTTCCGAAGTGCCTCATCTACATGTCTTTTAAATACCTCCCGGAACGGTGACTCATCCACTTCCCTGGGTGACTTGTTCCAATGCTTGGTAACCCTTAATTGAAGAAATTAATATCCAATCTAACCCCTCTCTTCCCCCTCCCCAGTGCTAATTGAGGCTGTTTCCTCTCATCCTGTTACTTTTTACTTTGGAAAAGAGACTGACACCTGAGAATTTTATATTTTGGAGTGGCTCCTATAGACCCGTGTGAGCAATTCATCAGAGCTTGTTTTTATTATTATTATTTAAATGCACCAGTACCAGGTCTGTATGAGCCCGTGTAGGTGAGGTGGTGTGGAAGATGGGCTGGGGCAATATGTGGGAGCTTCTAGAAGGTGAGATGCATCCCCGGGAGGGAACAACCTGAGGAGGAGTCTAGGGAGGAGGACGAGCCCTTGGCACATAATCTGGGGGTGAGGGAGGTGTCAGGGACAGACAGAGGTGTTGTGATGTTTGCCCTGACAAGAGGGAACCATGGTAAAGGGAAGAGCCCTGCAATGAGCAGGATGGGAAGGTGGTAGAGAGCAGGGTGGTAGAGATCCATTCCTCGATGTTTAGCTGCAGCTATTTGCCCTAGAAAATCTGAAGGACTTCTTAGAAAAGGGTTTGGCTTTAATTTGTATTCTAATTGGAGGCTTAGTTTGTGCTTCAGGCAGTGGCAACACCACCGCCTCAGGGCTGCTGCCCACTGTAAGCCAAGCAGGAGTCATCTGGCAGTGGTGTCAATCCATCCAGGAGTCTCCTGGATTCTTGAAGCAAGGAGAGATGAGACAGGGCCTCATTTCCCTGTTCTGCAAGGTGACATGAATGTGGGGGGGCAGGTCATGCCTGTGAGAGATGTGCCTGGAGAAGCCTCAGGAATGGGCCCCCACAGAGCAGCAGCCACAAGGCAGCCTGAGGAGCCAGCCAGTATGGCTGGGTAGGTTGGTCTGCTGAAGAGATGCCAAGCTGTGGTCTGACCACAAAGGGCAGCAGAATGAGCTGCAGCCCTGGAGGGGATGTAGGAAGTAGATTTCTCTGGAAGAGTTGTTCTCAGGAGGCTGGGACTATAAGACAGGGAGGGCAGTAGGTAGTATTTCAGCTCTTAAGGTTTGCCACATTAGTTCTCGCTGGCAGTGTGAGATGGAAGGACACAACTCCCGTGCCTGAGCATGAGCACTCAATTGTAGGGCTGCTACTGTGGAAATAGGCAGCAGGGAATGCAGAAACCACAGCACCTTTGTCCTTAAGTGACTGCTGCATTTCACATTAACTTCAGGATCAGTTTAAAACCAATTGTTTATAAAACAATCTACAAGGTTGACAGAGTTGCCTTTTGAGTATTTCCAAGCATTGGCAGTCTGTCTATTGGTTTATACACTTTCACCACAGATGTTATGAAAACAATCTCCTGCCTCCTGTAACACCCAGATTAAATGTTCTTTCTCATGCTTACTGGCTCTACCTGAAGGCCCCAGCAACTTCTGCTTTGGCTAGTGGGTCCCAAAACTTGATGAGAAAGTTTGGCTGCAGAATGCTGTGGGGTGCAGGCTCTTAGTTGCAAGGAATCCCCACACACTGGTGAGCTGTAACCAGAAGTGAGGGAAGATGTCCTACCAGGGACCAAGGTTTCAGAGCAGAGGTGTGTCTGGGATTTGGGAACCCTCTCTTGTTTTCTCTTAGATTTCTCCCAGTATCTCAATGGTCAGTAGTGAGGAGCTTGCAGTTTGTTACTGGTTACACCAGCTTTTATGTGATGAGAAGATGCAGAGAGCACATCACTGTTCAGATGGCTATTGTAAAATAAAATTAACAATTTCATGCCTGGCTACAGTGGCAGCTAATTAGTTCGAGTCTCACTCATCTGAGCTAGGCAACGGCAGGATTGTATTGTCTTCGTATTAGGCAATAGTCTTGCCTGACATGAAATGAGATGTCTGGTGATTCTCATAGTTGCATACAGCTATTTATTTTTTACCACAGCTAGATTGTCTCCCTCTTTAATCGCCAGCAAAATGGTAATGAGATCATCTTCTCTCCTCTTGAATTCCTCATGAACTGTGCTGAGTAGCTGTGCTACTACACTCTAGAAGCAAAGGGGAGGGTAAAGAAAAAGCAGAGGAGGAAGCAGTCTCTTTTTCTCTGACCTGAAATCAGCTTGGTGGGAAAGGGTAGTTTGCTAGCTGCTGTCTTAATGGTGAAATCTCTGGAGTAAATGCTTCCCGCTTGATCCTTTATTCTCCCAAACTAAGAGAACTTGTCACTTGCTCCGGTTAGCACCAGTAGGACTTTCTAAGAGCTTTGCTGACTGTTGTTTGTAGGGAGACAACTACAGTTGAGCATGTAATTGGTTTATATATGCAGAGATATTTCCCATAAAGATAAAAGCCAAGGACTGGAAGGTTGAGGGTATGGCACGTTTCAGGATCCTGGAATACTTGTAGTGCTTACAACTGCTGTTGTCAGATTCCATCAGTAAAGCAAAGCCTGCCTCACTGGGAGTGAAAGGTTATGACCAGGATCCATGGAAGGAGAAATAAAAGCTTATTAAAACTGTAAAGCTCACCTGTTTATAGCAGAGTAATTGGTGACAGAAGCAGAGAATGTCTTGAAAATCTGGTTAGGGGTGATGCAGATGACACCAAGTGGGGGGGGGGAGAGTGCTGATCAGCTGGAAGGCAGAAGGGCTCTGCAGAGGGACCTGGATAGACTGGAGAGCTGGGCTGATTCCAACAGGATGAGGTTCAACAAGACCAAGTGCCAGGTCCTGCACTTGGGCCACAACAACCCCCTGCAGCGCTACAGGCTGGGCACAGAGTGGCTGGAGAGCAGCCAGGCAG
>JAYRBT010000177.1:22432915-22488577 GCA_036023395.1 Myiotriccus ornatus
AGTTCAGGAAGGATATTGAGGTGCTGGAGCAGGTCCAGAGAAGAGCAACCAGGCTGGTGAAGGGACTTGAGCACAAGGCCTATGAGGAGAAGCTGAGGGAGCTGAGGTTGTTTAACCTGGAGAAGAGGAGGCTCAGGGGTGACCTCACCACTCTCTACAAGTACCTGAGAGGAGGTTGTAGCCAGGTGGGGGTCGGTCTCTTCTCCCAGGTGTCGTGGTTTTGCTCTGGGTTAATTTGCTCTCACCCCCCACACAATTACTGTAAGTTGAAAGAAGGTTTATGCAGACAAAAGGGATTTGATTTGGGAAAAGAATATGAGCATTTATTACTAGTAAAATAAAAACTAAAGAACTATATCTATAATAATTCTACTTAAGTAAAAGTACTACGTATTTATAGAAATATTTCTCCCCCTTTTTTATCAGTCCAAGGAGGAGAAGCAGTTTCTTTCACCATTCTCAGAGCTCCAGGTCTCTTCAATAACTCTGCAGCACTCTAAAGCTTTTTTTGTTATCTCAGGATGACAACTCCGATTCGTTGTAGCTGGAATTCTTTCTCCATTCTCTCTTTCTCTGTGTCGGCTTCCAGGGCTGGGCCTACCCCCCTCCTGGGCTAAGACCAGAGGTTGGGGTTACCCAGGCCCTGTAGGGTCTTCCATGGATTTGCAAAGGGATACTTGCCTACCATGGATCTTCACCACAGGGTCAGAGGGGATAACGGCTTTTTTGAGTCTACCCCTGTTGCCTGTGGGGGTCTACCAGTAAGACAAGAGGGCATGGTCTTAAGCTCTGCCAGGGGAGGTTTAGGTTAGATATTACGGGTAGGACTGGATAAAGTCTAGTGTTGATAGGATTCTTTGGCTTCAGTAACATCTTGTTCATGGGAATAAAATGAGTCCTCAATTAAGAATGAGGGATGAAGAGCTATGCAAGAAGGTTCTAATTTAGGAGAACTTCTGGCACTGGAAATTCTTATTATTTATGTTAGCTGTGGAATGGAATTGATTTAAGAACACCTCTTACTGCTGTATTCTAAAAAACCTGTGACACGGGAAGAAGAAACAATTACTTGTTTGGGGTGAAATGAGTTGAGAAGCTATTGACTGGCTTAGGTTTAGGCAGTTGGGTAGAAGGTCCTAGAACAGCCTTTGTGATCTCAGCACCCATGGTACAGCAATACTTTCAGGACTGCCCAGAAACCTAGCAACTCTGGTCAGCCTGCTACTAGCACTTTGTTCCTTGGTTAGGGGAGATGGAAGGTCAGTCTGATTCCTTCCCAGACCTAAGCTTTGACAAAGCATGGTGTCAGTGAAGTAACTGCAAGCAAGTAACTGCAATAGGATCCTACTGAACATAATTCTTTCCACTGTCTATGAAAGTCTTTTAGTGCATAAAAGCAACTCACATTCTCCTCATTTTTCTTGCATACTCTTACACTACATCATAATTGATGAGACCTTGTGTTTTCTAAATAACACTCTTGAATGCTTGCTATTTTCTTGTTCTTCTGCAAGCCTTAAGGGCATAATAAGAACTGGTCATGTCTATATCTCTATTCCAAAAGCAAACCCAACTCCGGCTGTACATTCCATTTCAAAAGAGTTTGATATTGCAGGCTTAGCCACTAACGCATAAGCCAAGGAGCCCTATCTGCTTGCTTCTGCAAATTTCATGAACAAAAAGAGCTTCTAGTTATTTCCTATCCGTAGTCCTAACTTTAACTGAAGGCTGCTGAGGCACTGCATCCCTGGAAGTAATCATGGCTTGGGGAAACTTTCTGGCACGCAGTCACAGCATGCTCTTGGAAACCTACATATAGGAATCAGGCTGAAACTCTTTGATACTTTTATTTTGGAAAAATAATTATAAATCCAGTCTGAACCTTGGAGTTCACTTAGTGCTGCAATAGGCCTCCCTGCAAGTTCAGCCAGAGCCACCGGGTGTTTGCCACAACAGCCTCATTATATCTGCAAGCCTTCTGGTATTGCAGTAAAAACTGTTTATTACAACCTCCTAATGCTAGTCTAAACTGTGGTTTGCTAAAGCCCAGAGGTCTCAAAGTGGAGGTACTTCCTAGGATGTTACTGATGGCTACCTATTGGGATGTGCCTGTGAATGCAACTTAGTGTTGAGTAACCTTATTCCTAACTTCAGCTTTTAGAGAGAGCACAGAATTGTAAAGATGCTTTGAAGTTCAGCACAGGTGACAGAACAGCTTGGTCTTTCCACCAGAGACATGGACAGGATTTGGGCTGGGATTAAGATTTGTTGTTCTGTTCTGGCTTTCCTTGTCTACAGGGCAAGAATAAAGGCTGCTTCCAAGAAGGGCGTTGGATGTTTAGGTACCAGTTTGAGGGTGAGGTGAGGCTAGGGTTGGGCAGTGTTCAGGAGAGCTAGGGACTAAAAGGGATTTGCAGGATCTATTCAGGTTTGATACTATTAAGAAAAAGGCTGGTGAGGTTTTGGCAAATGCATGAGGCATGATGTGGGAAGTGGTTGCCAGACTGGATTTAAAACTAAGATCAGGAAAGAGTGATTATTAGAGATGGTCTTATCAGTGAGCTCTGTACGATATGCAGTGTTCAGATGAAGACTTGGACCAGTAGCTACCTGAGAGAGAAGAAACAGCAGGCAATCTAGACTCCTCCTGAGCCCTTCAGTGTGCTCTTTGCATCATCAACAGGAGTCTGAAAGTCTGGAAAATTCTGTTTCAATTAACTTCATAGTATTCAGTTCCATAAGGACCAAGATCTCAACTAAGTGCTACACTCTTAGCACCTCATCCTAGAATCCCACACCTTTGTCATCTTACCTTTAACCACTAAAGAAAGAGCCCTTCCTGCCTGCTCTTACATGATTCCCATGAAATGCTCACCAGAGAAAACCTTGTTGTGATTTAAGGCTTCACCTTAGTCACAAGCTGATCTGATCTTTATGTAGAAATCACACCAGAACAGCTTATATAGGGTGCTGCAGAGTCATCAGCTGTTGATCTCTTTGTCACCATTGTCCCACAGTTTCAGCTTGGAACTGTTCTTCTGTGAGTCACACAACGTATCAAAGTGCTGATTCTACTCCCTGGAAATCAAGAGTCATGCGAGGTAATAACTCAGATATATTTGATCCTGCGTCATTCCAATGATACAATGATACTTCATTTCAGTTTCCCATTTTTTAAAATGCCATTGCATTGTCTTTTAGCAGTTTTTCTTCTTTCAGTACTTCTTTTCCCTCCCTCACCTCCCTCTGCTCTAACTCTTCTTAAAGGACTCGAAGAAAAAGGAGTGTGAAGGCAGTGTTGTTATATAGGATTAAATATCCCGTTTTATCCCATATTTAGTTGCAGAACCAACATCTTGAAATGTTTTGATCTCTTAAAAATCCAGGGAATGGGGCTCTTTGGCAGGAATCTATCTTTTCTCATCCCTTGAAGATCTCTGACTCCATTAAGCCTTGGAAAAGAGAATGAGTTTTGAAGGCCTTTGAGCAAGTTGCTTTGATACAAAAGGGGCTCAAACTCCTGTGATCTGTACATATGAGGATTTCTTTCTTGGAAGCAGTTCCTCAGACCCATGTGGCAGACTGCCTTGTCATCTTAGTGTACTAATACTCCTTTCCAAAATGCTCCAAGGGAGGTTGTTTTGGTTTAAGGGAAAGAGAAGAAGAAGGGAGTTTCCCTTGTGCTTGCCAAGGTAAGAAGCAAATTCTTCTGAAGCTACTGCCAGCCCCTATTACCCTTGAGTGTTTCTCGTCATCACCTGCTGATACCAGAGAGTTTATAAACTTGCTCAACGGCTCATTTCAAACCAAAGTGTCCGTGTTCCTTCTAGAGCCTGCTGATTACGAGCTCAATCACAAACGCATTGGCACAGGTGAGATTCCCGGAACTTCAAACTTTAGCCATAAGCTCTCTGCATACTACATTAAATGCTGCCACCAGCTTCAGTTAGGGAATGCAGAGTACCTCGCAGCAAGAGAAGATGGTTTAATTGGGACATTCAAAGATGTGGACTTAATTAGGCAATTTTGCTCATCTCGCCCAGGGATAGGAGGAATCACTGCAAATAGCCAATAGAAATTTTTATTAGAACTATATACCTCTCCTTGTGCTTTTCCATGCAGGTTGGAGCTCTTCAGGCTACTTTCAACTGATGTCAGGACTTTTTATCATTTACAAGTGCTTCTCCCATCACCCTTTCAGCAGCCTTGTGCCACATGCTGTTCTACTTGGCTGTTTCCCCATGGGGACTGTGCACTCCCCATCTGTGGTCCATACTGAAGAGTAGCAAACCACTGTTTGGGGCAGATACCTTATCTAAAGGGGAGGTGATTCCCAAACTCTTCTCATCCGAGAAAAACCCAAAGGTTATATCATCTTCCAAAGAGATAAACAGATTTGCTTTCTTTTGACATTTCTTCTTTCTGACAAAAATCTGCAATCTTTTTTTTTATTTTGTGTGCAAAAGAAACAATGGGGTTTTTTTTGTTGTTGTTGAAATGCCTACAGTTTTTTTGTGAAAATTAATAAAACATGGAACTAAAAGAATGAAGGAGATGTGCACTGCAGATTTTTTTTTCTGTTTTTCAGCAAATGAAAAATCTTCAAAAGAAATCTGTTGCACATTGCTCTTTGTCTCTAGAAAAACCAATTTCTTGTCTAGCCCCTGTGTGTATGTAAAACACCTTACCCTTTCCCCTCTCTAATGTTAAGATTTATAGGCTTCCTTCCCAGCTGTTAGTCGTTCCTCCAATGAAGAAAAATAAAAACAGCAATAAATAGATTCACAGTACTAAGGCTGTAAATTTCTAAATCTAGTTGCCAAAACTAATTCATCATTTTAACATAGGCACCAACTCTGATAAGATATGGACCTGCAGCATTCAGCCCATTCCATAAATTTTTATTTAGTTACTGCACTTACTCCACTGGGAAAAAAATCTACTTAAGCTAAAAATCGGTGGGTCATTTCCTAGCTAACAGTTCCAGAGTAATATCAGAGGTGTTACCTACCATGCCTCCATGTGACAGAGCTGTGGCTGTTTGGGAGCACAGTTCTATTTCTCTGTATTTAGTTCAAGTCTCAGTACTGGGTATATAAAATTGAAATGTGTTTCTCCTTTCTGCTCCTTTTTCATTTATAGCTTTATAAAAGTTCACAGGCTATATCCCAGGTCCCAGTAAATATTTAGCTGTCTTAAATATAGTACACAAACATTTGTGATAAATAAAACAACATATTTATATAAACAATCTCATTCTCTTAATAGGTGCTCCCTAAATTAACTTATGTTACCAGAGTAATGTGTTAGAACTTATATTTTCTTTAAAATTCATGAAAAGATGTTACAGAAAATCAGGCATACAGATACAAGTCTCTAAGTCTATCAAACTCACAAAATTATTTTCACAAAATATCCCCATTAAACATACATATAAGGTAAATTTTTAGAAGAATTTTATTAGTATGAACATTCTGTGTCCCATGGTAATCCTATTGCTGTATTTAATTTCTTTTTCCTGCTAAAAACATTTAGCTTCCTTAGTTCTGATCTGACATGACCTGAGTGGTATTCACTCTTCAGCAACCATTTATCCTCTTATACTTTGGATTTAGCTAAGTGAAGAGGCATTTTCTTTTATGCTCAGGGAGCTTCTGTGAAAACTGGTAAACTAATTCAGTGGTAGTAGGGTGAGAGGAGGAAGTAGAGGCAAGAAAGGAAGGAGCCATAAAATTCAAGGAACCTTCTTCCAAAACCCAAGAGCTCCCCAAAGTAAGCTTCATCTCTCTGACTTTGGGGACCTAAATTGAGGTGCCTAAATTGACAGCCTAATCACAGTTGAAAACCTAATCTGAACTAGGAGGTGAGCCCTTTAGTAGCTGCTGAAGAAAGTCTCAAACTACACATTAGAGGCACAATCACAGGACCATTCGTATCTCTCTGCCCCCTTGCCTCTGGAATCTAAGCATGGGCGGCTCCGTTACACTTAGTACACGTGGCTTCCCTGCCCTTTGATTAATCTCAAACTTGGCTGATTCTTTCAAGTTTCAAATCTTGAGTACGATCTGGAATGTCTCTTGGGCTACACTCATTGCAAACATATGTTGGGGTGAAGACCACATTTGTGGTGGTGATGGGGGAGCAAAAATAGTATGTGGAAACTTCTCTCTCCCCTCCACCCTCTTTGTCGCCAATCCATCTCCATAGTTTAACATTTGTGATCTAAAGAATGTGTTCCACAGGCCATATTTCTGGCTCACTCTGCAAGTTATTCCATTTAACAGACCTTGCCAAAAATGGTTGATGATAGCATGAGGGAGAAGTCTAATGGCTTTCAGCTACAGTATTCACATTAAACCCCTGCTATAGAGCTGACATTCAGTGAAACGACTGCTGAACTGGAATGTTCTCATCTCAGTCAGTAGAACCTGCTCTTACTGAGGTGTCACATCCTTCCCAGGGTGGCAATGCATGCCATAAAACTGTTGATGACCTGCAGGTCTTCCCTATTTACAGGATTATCTGGCAAATGTGTTTGCTTTACTGACTATATTTGAGATGCACTCTTTCCACTTCACTGAAACTAGCAGATCCCAGGCTACTAGTTTGGGGATTTTTTTGTTTGTTTGTTTTATTTAGCACCGTAGGTGGCTTGGATCTAGGAACCTCGGATGAAATATCACTTATGTTGTCTGTGATGCCTGACATCAGGCAGGAAAGGCTATTTTCAGCACTATCAAGAACCGATTGTTAGGAGACTGCAGAATTTCTTGCTGAAAGCAAGCTGTTGGCAATGTTGGTTAAAACTAGAGAAATCTGTTAGAAGGTCATGAGAATTCATTGCTGGGAGGCAGAAAGATAGGGGTGGGGACAACGTCACATAGGCACTGCTAATGTCTCGGCTCCCTAACTGCTGAAAATTTAGGCAGTCATAGTGAAACTCCAAGGGGCAGTTTCAGTGACGATCCATGAGGCGGGAGTGGTGGGTGGCTCTGCTGTGCCACTGCCCTCTGCGCTGCGGTGAGCACAGAGTCAGCGTGGGATGGGGAAGGAGGGGTGAATGTCACACCCCGCTTTTGTAGGTTTTATAAACATAACTAGTTCATGAGTACTTCATAAGCACATGGTTAGTTCCCACCTAAATCAACAACTAATCCCATTTGTTCAGCTCCTTCCCCACCGTGTGTTGCAGTAGCTTTCTGAGCATGTGAGTTCTTGAAAGTGCACTTTTTCTGGCAACCCCGTAACCAAGGAGAGCATTTCTGCTGCTCTGGTAGGGTCTAGATCTAATCTTCTAGCTGCTGGTCCATGAAAGGGCAGAAAACTCAAGCTTTCCTTTTGAGATCCTTAGCAGACTCAATTCTGATTAGTTGTGGCTGAACAAGAATGCCAGGCTTCGTTAGAAATTTCATACTTTTGAAATTCCCCAGGAGCCAGGGGATAGCCAAAGATAAAAAGAGCATCTACCAAACAGGGACAATAATCAACATGTAGGCTGCTGGCAACAACAGGCAGAGTGAGGTACATCCTGGTGCTGCTCCCTAATATTCCCCATTAACAGCCCACAGGCATCCTGGGGAAGGAAATACAGCAGACCAAAGGCCAGAGAACAGACAAAACAGGAAAGGTACAAGTATTCAAGATCCCTTGCAAATGAATCTGATTTATTAAGATGCATCCCACCTTCGGTCAGAAGCTTTATCAGGTGCTCTCCTGACCCTTTGTCCCCCTGCCTCTCTGCTTTAAGCCTGTTTGCCCTGTATGTTGCCTAGTTGTGAGTGCTGCCTTGGCATTTGTAAACATCCCATTTTATCAAAATTGCTTGTTCTTTGACTAGATGTTTTTCTCATGGCCCTTCAACTGAGCCAGCTGAATTTTGCTTGGTCTCCTGCAACTACTTCTTCTGCTTGCAGTGAGTTAGGGAATGGAGGAGTTTGCCTTCTTTTTGTCATTTCTGTAACTCCTTCCAAGCAGCTGGAATCTATTTTAATAAAGTTCATTTCAGTGGAGCCTGGAGCCATAATACATGAGGCTGTGATCTCAGACAAGCTCATAAATTAAGTAGGGTCAGCTCTGGTCGATGCATGCATAGGAGACCTCCAAGGACACCCTGTGTGCTGTTCAGTCTGTGCCAAGGATATAGCAACTGCCAGACTGTGTCTGCCCGGTGGGCTGTCTCTTTTGGTATGCTATCTCCAGCCGCTGCCAAATGCTTCAGAGGGAGATACGTGATCCCTGCATTGGGAAAGTTATTCTTAACTGATTTTAAGTTCCTTCTAGACCTTCATGGCATGAAAATGCGAGTGTGCTGCTTACACGATGCCTGGACCACTCTTTGACAGTCGCACCAAAGGCTCTCCTATAGGCTGCTCTGCTGCCAGCCCCGTTTCAAACTTCACTGTCTGTCCTGAAGGATGAATGCACCATAGAGGTATCTTGACTTCACAAGGGAAGTAGACAGCTTGAACACACGCTTTGCAATTTTCTGAAGCTAGATAGTAAATGTGAGGTTTTAAAAGATATATAATCTTGTCATAAAGACTCCAAAAGAGGGTGACCTCCACTGTTACGCTTTTGTAGTTCTGACTGCCCAGAAATTGCATCTTATTTAAATAAGAAAGAATTTTTCTTGTTGACTTTCCAACTATTAGTTCACATTATGTCTTTGACAGAAAGACTGAAACGCCTGTCTGCTTGCCTCCTCCTCCTTACCAACGCTTTTCTATGTGTAAATCCCCATATTCAGCAATTATGTCACCTCTAAAACTTCTCTTCTGTAAGCTGAATTAATTGAATAGAATAAGCCTTACATTCGAAGTCTTGTTTTCCAGTTCCTGTGGTCCCTACTACAGAAAGCCCCGCTCAGCTCCCCAAAGGCTGGATGCTTTGATATCCAGAAGTGTGTTTTTAATTCTGATTACAATAAAATCCACTGATTACAGTAAAATAATCCTTTAGGCTATGTTTGACAGTAGTTTTTTTCATCAGTGAACCTACTAATTTAACCTTTTCTCTCCCAAGTCAACAAAACTCCTGAAAATACTAAGCATTTTTTCCTAGTAAATGTTAACTGCTTTCCTAATACCTTGACCTTGACTTAGTGTTTAAAGTCAGCTATGGGACATGGTCTCTGTTTTCTGGAATAACACTGTGTGTAAAGAGAGGTTCCCAAAGAGCAGGAAGGCCTTCAGGAACTTCCAAAAGCTGTCCTGTGACCTTCCCACTGTAGAGGGATGTACCAAGCTCAGGAGAACCCTCTTCCCTTCTTTTATAGTCTCTGGTGGTGAGTGAGATAGGGCTATTTGTTTTCCTTCTCTTGTTTTTCTAATCCCTTTTCCTCTTGCCATAGTACACCACTTCACCAGCCATGGAAACAGAGTTTGTACAGAGCTATTATTCACCAAATGATTAAATTTGTGACACTGCTCTGCTTCCCACTTCTCTTTCTTGATGCCTTTTCTTTTGCATAGTTTCAGGATTATTCAGATTGTTGCTTCAGAAGCAACAAACTAGTCAGACACTGTTGTAACAGGCATTAGGTGGACTTTTTCCATTGAGAAAACTGCTAACATTTCTCATTTCTGAACAGAGGTTCTTTTTGTGACTCCCTTTGGGTTTTTTTCTCAGCCTATGGCGAAAAATCTGCTATGTGGCTGGAGTGCTGAGTGTTTCAGTTTTTATTGGTTTGACTGTGAAACACATTAACAACAGCTTCTACATAACAGGCAGATACTAATCTCCAAGTCTCACTTGACTTTGAGTTTGTTGTGTATCTGAGTCTGCAAAGGGACTGTGACAAAACACAGAATTCACTGGTGTTGCTGATTTGCTTCCTCATCTTCTCAGTGTCTGTCTGTGCTATCACCTGAGTGATATCACTTGCATGGTGTCACAGGAGTGACAAATATTCTGGGTCTGGACCAGTACTGATGCATGCTTCTGAAGTTTTGTCTGGGCAATGACAAGGACTCAGTCAGATGGTTTTGCTTGCAGCTGACTGGATTTACTCTGTAAGGGCTGTGTTTTATTTCTTCCTGCAGCAAAGCAGATACTCTTCAGCATACAGCCTGTGTTTCAGTTATAATTTTTCCCAGGTTCAGTATCTAGGGCATACTGCACATGCCTGTATATCCATTATCTCTTTTATTTTGTGCTGTCGGTATCAAAAGCCTGTCCCTTAGATTTCCAAGGCAGCCTCATCTGATTTCAGGAATGCTATAGGAGCCTTAGTAGCTGTTAGGTGCCGTGGATGACTGGGCTGAAGTGGCAGAGACTGTTATTCTACTTGAATGGTTGATGCAGGAGAAAGGTATACTGAATTGAGCCAAACCAAATGGAGAGAGGGAGGAAATTCAATCAGAGATTCTAAACATGCTTTGAGAAGGAAACTTCAAGTATTTTTTAATTTCTGTTTTGCAGAAACAAATAGAATTCTGTAATGACCTCTTAATGTGTTGTGTGCATGGGCGTGGATGTGGGTGTCTCTGTTTCTGAATGTGTCTCCATAACGTTCTACAGATGTTTTCCTCTTTGCTTGCTTGTTTGTTCTGGACATTTTGTTCAGTTCTGCTGTATATTGTTTTCCAGACCATGATAAAATAGCTCATCCTCAGGCACTGGGCACTGCTTGATGGAGGCATAGCATCCATTTCAGATTTACCACCTTTTGAGATGAGGAAGAGCTGAAAAAACAAGAACAAATGTAGGATCAATGCTGATACATGCATGATAGCTTTGGGGTAATACAGAAGAGCCATTGGCATAAACTAGGTAGGGGGACCTTCCCTATGCCATAGGCAGAATGTACCAACGGGCTCTGCAACCTTCCCCTGCTCCCTGGGGAGTGCTCTGGATGCCTGTGCCCATGACCAGGTCTGCTGTGCACAGCTGTAACCTGGTGCGAGCCACTGTGAAACAAGCTGTGTGAGATCTGTGTGAAGCCTAGTCAGGGGTCTCCCCCCTGGAGAGACCTAGGAGAGTGCTTGGGAGCTGCTTTTGAACTCAGGCCCTTTGTCCTTACTGGAGTTTTACTGCATATATGTCTGTGTCTGACCATGTACCTACCCCCTGGTGCCTGACCCACTGACTGGAATTCATATCCTGACTTCAAAGCTGCCTTGCCTTTGTGGACTTGTCTGGCAACTGCTGGACTGAGTCCAGCCGTGATTAGAGTCATTGGACCTTCTCTGTTTCCTTGCTCGTGCATTGTGAGCCTGTACTTTTGTGGGTGGGAGCATTGCCCCTGCCTGCCCTGCTGTCACCCTTAGCCCTTGCAGAGCAGCCCTCTCCTGCTGCTCTGACACCCTGCATCTGGCAAAGCTATGAGTGAGATATGCGGGGCATCCAGAGCTTGTGCTAATAAGACCTTTACAACATCACATACCACAGTGCATTTTTGGAATGCATCTGAGAGGTTAAATGCTTGATTTGCAATACTAATCCCCTCCTTTCTATTAAGCCAAGCTCTTTTGATGGTGTTCAAGCTTCCAGGGAAAGGAAAAGCCTACATAAGAGATGTGGGGAGACATTTAAAAGACAAGATAGGCTTTTAATAGATAATATTACAACCTCAAAGTCCACTAGCTAGCACCAGTAGCACGTGATTCATTCCAAAATAGCTCTATGCAATAATGTATTTTGAGAGGTCATATGTGCCTTTTGTGGGCTTGTTTGAATATATTTGGTTTATAGAAAGTTAGTTAACAGCAGTCCCAGCCTCAATGGATTAATGAACTTTTAAAGTTTATTAAAGTTTATTAAGTTTATTAAAGATTAAAGAGTGCACTTATACCAATCCAAACTGTACAATAGGTACCGTGTCTCACAATGCTCTGGACATGTATTGCAGGGTTCTGCACCACACACAGTATTTTAAAATAGGACCTCTTTATAGTTTTTATTTCCAAATAGCACTGACAACACTTCAGAGATCTTATAGTTCATGTGAGAGAAGCCTTCCAGCAAGAAATACGAATTACTTTGGTCATCTTCCATGTGTACTGGGCTGAGCTTATTTTACCACAGCCTTTAGGAAAGTATTTTGCAGCTGCTCCTTTTTTTGTCTGACCAAAGAGACTGAAAACAGAGGCTAAAATAAAAGCCTCTTACAGGCCACTGATGGAGATAGAGGGAGGCCATGTGAGGAGGGATTTTCTGGCTGTGATTTCCTTTCTTGCTTCCGAAGCCCTTGCCACATTCTGCATTCCACCTAATCCCCCAGATTCAGATGCTAGCACCACTGGGGCAATCTGTGGATCCTTTTCCAATCAGCAAACGGAGTAGCATGCCAGCTGGGGGTTACTAAATCCTCATTGCCCAGAGGTTTTCTTGACTGCCAAGAGTTCCCACCACATTGACTGAATAGACTTTGTTTAGAGTAGCAGATCCTGGCTTCTAAGATGACGCAGGTAAGGGAGGAAGACTACACCAGTTGGACTGATCCCTGACTTTCCAACATGTAAGTATCCTAAACTGTGGGAAAAACTCATCCATGCTTCTTGAAATCTCCACAATCTCTTCTTTGTGTACTCTTCCAGTGCAGAACTGACAGGAACTAAACAAAACAAAAATAAGCCTGTATACCTAGTTAGTGCAATTTCCCTTGAGTGGCCTGCTGCTTTTAGGCATAGTTTTAATCTGCTTGGCATGATATACATACTAGAGATATTAGGAATAAAGGGTGGAAAAATATCTCCTGTTTCTGTATGCTATCTCATCCATTCCTCTTTGGCCATTAGGGGTGTCCTCTACAATCAAAACTGGACTGGGGATAAGTACTGATGGGATCTCAAAGGCACAGCCTAATATATCCTGCCAAAATAAATATTTGGGGAAAGGCACAAGATTTCTTCTGTGTCTGTAGCCCCCTCCATGCAGCAGAATCTGGGTGAGTGTTCCGTGTGATTGCAATGATAAGGTCCATGCTTGTATCCTCAAGGAGGGTCTAAACACCGAGAACATGAGCTTGGAAGTAGCTTTAAGTTCCACACAGAACCAGCAAGACTAGCAAATCAAAAAGCAGTAAGAAGTGCATCTTTGAAGTAGAAAGTTTACTATGTAGTGAGTATTGTGCAACGTTGCAAACAGAGCCACAGTATGACATCCAGGCACTTGAGACACCTCACAGCTCACCAAACCCACTTGTCTTACTGTATTTGCACTGTTGTAGATCCTCAGCTGTTCTCCTGAGCAGCAGTATGAGTCAGCAGAGCATGAGCATGGATGTTTCCCACCTGGTGCCTCCTTGCTCTGGCCTTGTAATATAGGCCTACATATCAAACACCTTTGTTTTCCCAGCTCCTTTTGAAAAGTTGGCACCTGCTGAACTTTTCCCAATGCCTGCAGTAGGTACAAAGCTATAATTTAGCTTGTTTTCTGATGATCTCACTCTTAGTCACTGGAAACATTTAAGAGTGGGATCCACTATTTCACGCATCTTAAAAGAGAACTTGTATCATGAAAATTATTTTACCATGCCCTGTTCTGGTCCCCATCTACAGAACAATCACACCAAGCTTTGTCATCTTCAAGTCTAGTGATCTGGGATCAAAGAAGCTCAGACTGATCCTGCTCCTATAAATTAGCTCTTTTGGCTAATGCTCAGGAGAGCCCAGTTCATACAGTCAAACTGGATTTGGATGTGGGGAGGTAGCACAGCACATCCTGACCCAAATATAACTGTAGTTTATTATGGTCTACATATCCAGCCACTACTACCAGCAATGGCTAATCCTATAATACAGTGTAATTCTCTCCACTTCTTTTCTTATCTAGTTCCTTTGTTCCTAGCCACACTTCAAAAACATGGTTTCTTAAAATCTGATCCCACTTCTTAATTATTGCCATCCTTGTTTCAGGGAGTAAGTAACCTGCATTTTCATAAGGAGTTGTTGAAAACTCCAGGGGAAGCTTAACAAGAACTTTAGGAAGCTGAATCAGAACTTTAATCATAAACAAGTAAAATATGAGTGATAGTTTTGCTTGCCCTGAGGGTGAGGAAGAGTTAACAATTTGAAGACAGTAAAACTGATTATAAATGGGGCCGCAGCCCTCTCAAATAATTTCTTGATAGGTATTTGAATGGGAGGACTCAAAGAGGCTTCTAAGTAGCAATTTGGAAGGTAAGTATTAACTAGTGGTTAATACTTTATTACAGTGCTAGAGGGCACTGTACCGTTGAAGGTACTGTTTATGGATCAAATATAATAGCTAGGAGCTAGACAGTTTAATGGCTTGAGATTCCTTTGCACGTTTTGTTAGAGAGACCTGTTAATCCTGACAGTGTTGTAACTCATAATAATTGCACTCTCCCTGTCTCAGACAACTGTGTTTAATTCTTTGTTGTCCTGACCCTGTGGACTCCTTTCTTCTGAAGATGTGCGAGAAAATGTAAACTGCTGCCATTCTGGATAGAAAAACATTCTGCCTGCAGTTTGCTCTAGTACAAATGCCTGTATGTGGTTGAGGCTGCATAAAGTCTGTCATGTCTGGAAGACCATTAGCATTTGCTTGTGTAAGTACAACTGTGAGCAGCAGTATTCCGTATAAAAGGTCCTCTATCCAGTTAGATCAGTTTTACAGTCGATAGATAAGGATGAAATGTACTTCTAACTGCTGTCAGTTCAGATAAACAGAATTTAAAGCCCTTTGTACAGAATGCCACCAGTTGTCTTATAACACTATCACAAAGCTGGTGTCCATCACTGTGACTTTAAGCAGTTCTCACCTTTTGCACTTCACCGTTACATGTTTCTCCGGGGAAAATTGCTTGTTTCATCTCTGCTGCTGGACTTTTAAATTGAAAATAAGAAATAATGACACTATCTGAAAAATCATACCTTTTCTACAAAGTTCTTTTAGAATGTTTTGTTCACACTTTTTTCACTAAAATGTTGGTTCATAAACAAAACATTTGTCTAAAATATTAAGATAGTTCTGGTTTTGAATCAGGATTCAATTTCAAAGTTAAACATGATCATTCACTTTTTAAAGTTTGTCAGGGTATTTTTTTATTCTCACTTCATTTTTTTCCAACTAGAAAGAGAAAAAAAGGAAGTTGGGGATTTTACCTGCCTTTTAGAAATATTTTTAATCATCAAATTTCTTAGAAGTATTTATTTTCTTCTTAAAGTTTTGAAATCCCATGCTTTCCCTTAGAAATTACTTTTAAAGTAACTTGACTACTTCACTACTTCTCTTTCTGAACTTCAATCATTGTTATCGTGTAAGTTCTTCCTGTATATTCAAAACGTGAGAAGTAAATTATTGCTGTTTCTGGCCATCTCCTACAATATCTCTCCCAGATCATGATATCATGACAGCAAGCAAGTCTTGAATGATAAACAGTCTGTGTTTTCACATGGTCCCAATTAGAAATCCACACAGTTAACAGATCCATGAAATCTACTGTCCAGAAGATGTGTTGAAATGGGTGAAAGTTTCTTGGGAAAGTGCTTTCTGGCAGCACATGTTGTGGGTTTGGACTTGGGTCACTACCCACGTGCACTGAAGGGACAGCATGCAACTGAAGGTCAGGGAAACTCAAACCTGTGAAGGTAGGCACCAAGAGAGTAGGTGCTGCTATAAAAATAATATTTTTTAATTGCAATTTTCCTTTTTTTGCCATTTTCTTTTTTTTTTTTTCCTAAGTTGTGGAAATTAAGTCTGAAGAAAGAAAATCACACTGGACACCTGAACTCTCTTCAGTGTCTTTTCTTACCCTGCAGAATATGAATTCTTTCTCCACCTTGCATGGCTGTGCCTGTAAATCCCATCTTGCATGTTCCCAGGTGCCTGTTTCCAATGCAATTTCTGCTTGGCAGTGAACTGTTATTTTTCCGGCTTCCCCTACCATCCCCCAGCTTATATTCTAAGCAGCTGTGAGGTGGGATCATCCTTCTTGGAAAAAAAATCTAGCATTTGGCCTATCATAGGAAGAGAATTATCTACTCACACTGCTCTGCATCCCATGCTCCTTTCTTCTTCCTTCCCTTTCCATTTTCATCTCAGCTTCCCTTTTTATTTCCCTGCTGCTACCTTACAGACTATCGTTCTCTCTCATTTTAATCTCCCCCCCTTCTATCTTAACGGCTTGAAAAATTTTCCTTCATGATTCTGATGTGTTCAAGTCCTAACATTTGTTTTGAGAAACAGCTGGTAATTTTTTAACATATTGGGGTTTTCCAGGGAGATATTTTACAAGTATGCTGGGTTTGATTAAAATGGGCATTTCAGATCAGCAAAGTGAGAAAGACACCAGTATTTTCTGACAGTCACCTGGAAGGTAGAAAATCCAAACTTGAGGCTGGATTTACAGCATTTGAGGAAGATTTTGAGGCTGTATGCATCTCCCTGTCCAAAATGTAAGAAATTTCAAAGATTTCCACACACTAGAAAATGGTTTCCTTACTAGCTATTGGACACCTGTGTTTAGTTTATAAGGATTTAATTTTGAGTTTAGCTCCTTATCCTACAGGACGCTGAAGTATTTGAGTTGGGTTTTTTTGTTTTGTTTCATGACACTGCCAGTGGCTATAATCTTTGTGCACAAAATCTTTCTTGTAGGAGTTCTCATCATTCTGTTTTGCAGTGGATGGCAGAGTCTTGGGTGCTACAAAACTGGATTAAGACATCAAAGATTGCTGCACATAAGAAAGTCTCAGGTAACAGTGACTCCTCATTAAGGGATATGTGTTCCTGCTTTTCTGGCTTACTCAGTCCCTTTACAGCACAGTTGCATGGTCCTGGGTGCCATTTCAGGCCTATGCTTTACCCTTTTCTCAACATGCAAAATAATCATGGGATGCTGGCCAGCACACAGGGAAGCAGTGTAATGGCTGAGAGCGGGAAACAGCCAATTAAAGGATCAAAGTCAGGGAAATTAAGCCTTGAGAGGAAAGGGTACAAATAGGGTGGGGTTGGAAAGAGTAGAGTAATAGCAGCCCTCAGGGGAGACACCAGCATAGGAAATGGGACCAGAATCAAAGGAGCTGATGGCAAAATACAACTGCTATCCTTTGCTGGGATTGTCTAAGAAGGAGAGAAGCAGCACAGGAAGACAGAAAAGGAAAAACTTCGTAATATATACACTGATTTTGAAAGTTGTTTATCTACTGCACTCTCAGGGGGGCCTACCTCTGAGCTGGGCTGTGCAAACTGACCCTCCCGTGCGATTCAGCAGCTGCATTAGCTGCCAGCGAGCTCCCACTTTGCTTCTCGGCAGCTTCCTTGCACAACTGCACTGCCACTCACTCTCCTTCCTTGCTGCCAGTGCCTGGTCCCTCCTTCCCATAGTTCCTCCCAGGCCCCTATCATCTCAACTTTACTTTTAAAGTAATGCTTACTAATATCCTTACCAATATTCCCCTGCTTTTGACAAGCCAGATCCTTGTGTTTAATGCCTTGAGTATATGTAGTTTGTGACTCCACTTAATTTAAATGGGCTTTACCGAGCCTTTTTTAAAAAAGTTGCTTAAGAGACACTTCTGTTGTAAAAGGTTTTTTATGGAAAATTAGATGTTTACAAAACAGAGATAATACTGAAATATTTGTTTGGGTTGATTTCCCCCCCTGAATAATTTTAAATTGCAATATGCAAAGCAAAGTAATTTTTCTTGTATGTCACAGTGTTTCATTAAGGCACTAACAGAAGACACTTGATCTAGAAATTAAGATAAGTTGCTTCAATCAGTACTAAGTAGCAGGTGCCCTTAGTGATTAAATGTAATAGAGTATTTCCATTATTCTATTAAGCTTTATGTCAGCAGTTGTCATAGTTCCTCTCATATCCCAAAATACCATGAAAACATGTTCAGAACAACATTTCAAGATCTTGGAATGAATGCTTTCTGAAAGCGTGGACTATAATGATTTTCACTTCACAGAAAATTTATAAAATTTATGTTTGGTCTATAGCAGAATAAAACCCAGGAATTGAAATATTTTCTTTTCTAGTGAAGGATGAAGTATTAAGTTTGATAATACAACGTATTTCTGACACAGTGAAGGTACAATTCTGCTTCTTTATTTACTATGTTATTTGTGAAGAGCAGAGGACTACTTTTCTCCCGAGTAGTGTGCTCTTGCCCTGCCATTTGGTGATTCTCACACATATTGAAGTTTTGGGGGATAAAATGCAACACCCGAAACCTATTACACAGCAAAATAATTTATTATAGAATTATAGAACCATAGAATTGTTTAGTTTGGAAAAGACCTTTAAGGTAATCAAGTCCAACCATTAATCCAGCACTGCCAAGTCCACCACTAAACCATGTCCCTAAGTGCCACATCTTTTAAATACCTCCAGGGATGAAGAGTCATCCACTTCCCTGAGCAGCCTGTTCCAGTGCTTGATATCCCATCAGGGGAGAAATTTTTCCTATTATCCAGTGTAATCCTTGTCTGGCACAACTTGAAGCCATTTCCTCTTGTCCTGTCACTTGTTACCTGGTAGAGACTGACCCCACCTCACCACTACCTTCTTTTGGGTAGTTGTAGAGAGCTATAAAGTCCACACTCAGCCTTCTTTTCTCCAGGGTAAACAACCCCAGCTCCTAATAAGACTTGTGCTCCAGACTCTTCACCAGCTCCGTTGCCCTTCTCTGGACTCACTCCAGCACCTCAATGTCTTTCTTGGGGTGAGGGGCCCAAAACTGAACACAGAATTCAAGGTGCAGCGTCACTAATACCAAGTACAGAGGGACAATCTTCCCTGGCCCTGCTGGCCCCACTGTTACTGATACAGGCCAGGGTACCATTGGCCTTCTCAGACACCTGGGCACACGCTGGCCCATGTTCAGCCAGCTGTGGACCAGTACCCCCAGTTCCTTTTCCACCAGGCAGCTTTCCAGCCGCTCTTCCCCCAGCCCGTAGTGCTGCCTGGAGTTGTTGTGACTCAAATGCAGGACCCAGCACTTTGCTTGTTGAGTCTCATTCAATTGGCCTTAGCTCATGGATCCAGCCTGTCCAGATCCCTCTGCAGAGCCTTCCTACCCTCCAGCTGAGCAACACTCCCACACAACCTGGTGTCATCTGTGAACTGACTGAGCGTGCACTCAATTCTCTTGTCCAGATCATCGATAAAGACAATAAACAGAACTGGCCCCAGCACTGAGCCCTGGGGAATACCACTTGTGACCAGCCTCTGGGCCCAGCCATCCAGCCAGACTTTGATCCAGTGAACAGCACACCCATCCAAGCCATGCCAGCCAGTTTCCCAAGGAGAATGCAGTGGGAAATGGTGTCAAAGGCTTTACTGGAGTCCAGGTAGATAGTTTTCACAGCCTTTCCCTCTCCACTGAGCAGGTCACCTTAGAAGACCAGGACCTGCCTTAGAGCAGCAGATACAGAAAGAGAAAAACAATGAAAAAACCACTTGAATAATAGAATCATAGAATTAACTGGGTTGGAAGAGACCTCCAAGATTATCAAGTGCAACCCGTGATCCAACCCCACTGTGATTACTAGATCATGGCACTCAGTGCCACATCCAGCCTCATCTTAAAAACCTCCAGGGATGGTGAATCCACTACCTCTCTGGGCAGGCCATTCCAAATGATGATTAGGTCAGTACCCTGGGCTTTTAGCTGGCATTTAAATTTAAATATGCATTGCAACATTAGGTAAACAGGCCAAATGAGTCTACAGAGTGCCTTGGTGATGTGCAGTCTGAGACATTCGTAGCAATGCATCTTTGCAAATTACCATGATCTGGCTTCTTGTGGTCAGCTACTGCGAGTGACCAGCCTGCATCACACACTCCTGTATAATGCATTCTGTGGGACTAAATAAAACTGTAGACTATGATAAAACTGTAAACAATACCTTGAGGTGGGTTATTGAGGCAACATCGAGGGGCCTCATATTTGGTGCATTTTGCTCTCTCAGCCCTCTCATTCACATCACGTCTACATTTAGGTTTGACAATATCTTTCTGGGTGTATATTGCATTACAGAACCTGACAACTGTAGAATTCCAAGTCTGACAATCTTGTAAGTTAATAATGGACTTTTTTCTCAAAGTAACCAGGAGGGAGGCATAGACAGTGACTTATCTACTTAATTGAAATCTGAGGAGTTAAGTTCTGGTTTTGTTTCTGTCAGCACAATCCCATGGAAGTCAATCATATGGAACCAAGTGTGCAATTTAATTCTAAATTGTTTGTTATATAGACGCCTGTTTCCACATGGGGTGGGATCCTACCAATTCAAACTGAGACAATTTAATTTCTTTCTCAGCTGAACTTCCACTGATTTAAAAAGCCCACATATTTTTCCTGACAACTGGTGCAAGACGGGTGAGGTAGCAGTCGTGTGGGAAGCAGAGTTGGGACACGTACACTCTCCCACAGCCTAGCCCCTTGCAAAGTGGGAGAGAAGTGGGGAAGGCTTGTGATAAGACACGGAACTCTTTTTGATTCATCTGCTATCAAAATAGTAATGTGATTCTGGTAATTTAGATAAATATCTAAGGGCCTGGTTCTACTCTGGCTTACATCAACTGTTTATTGTACTAATGCGTAATATATATATGTTGCCAGTTCTGAGATAACAGCTGTAGTTCAGTGTCCATTCTGGCTGCGTTACTGTTCAGAGAGACATGCTATTTTCCCAGAAATGTTACTGAAAGAAAGAAACCCACAGGCAAGGAAAAATGGGGTTTTTTTGAAAAGCTTTCTCGTATCTCCATCTAAGCCCATGCTGACTGAAATCAGATAGACTGCTGGGATCCTGACTGCTGTTCCACATATTCAAAACAAAAAGGCAAATTCAACAGTCATCTGATGGCAGGAATAAGCCCAGTTCCTTCCATACTAGCTGGCCCCATCTGAGGAGTCTGGCCCACATGCTGTCAGGCAGTGCCTGACTTGCCTGCAGTGCTGCTGCATCAAGTACCAGCATTCATCTTCAGCACTGATTTTTGATTTTTTCAGTTTGTGGTGGAAAATAACTCCATAAGAAAACCAAAGATTTACCTGACCTTCCTGAATCTGATGAAAGCCTCATGGATGCATGAGGCTCCTCTCAAGCCACAAAGCAGGGAAAGGAATACAAGCGAGCGTTTCCAAATTTCCCAGGAGGTGATTTTCCTGGTGGACCATTAGGAGGAAGATAGAATTATAGAAAGACTAGTCTCAAAACACAAGCATGCTTCTGGCCTCAGGCCAGAATGTAAGATGATAAATAACATATTTTTTTAAAAAAGTCAGTGGAGGTCAAAAGCGATGTCTAGAAGCCATCCAATCCAGTCTATCCAATCAACACGGGGTCAGCTTTGATTAGGTTACTTGAAGCTGTTTCTACCCATGTTTTGAATATGTCTGAGAACAGATATTCCTCCATTTTTTGGGGAACCTATTTAACTCTCCCATTTTGACTTTTTTTCTCCCAATTCCTAGCTGGAATTTCTTATGTTGCAACTTGTGTCCATTGCCTCTCAGATTGTCACTGTGTACCACTGAGGCAAGTCTAGCTCACTTGCCTCTCTGGATTCCCATTGTATAATTGAATACAGCAATAATATCTTCTCATAACCTTCTTCTGTTATGGTGAAGAAAGACGTCTTTCTCAGACTTTGTCTCAATTACCATGGCCTCTGTTGGACTTGCTGCAGTATGTTAGTGTGTCCCTTGTGCTGGGGTCCCAAAAATGACACAGCACTCCAAGTGTAGTCTCATCAGTGCCAAGCAGAAGCAAATAATCCCCCTCCGACCATTTGGCTCCCCTCTTCCTAATACAGCTTAGTACATGACTGGATGCCTTTGCGGCAAAGGTACATTGTTGGCTCACATTAGATTTGTCTTCCATTAGAATTGCCAGGCCCTTTCTGCGAAGTTGCTTTCTACTGAGCTGGTGCCACTGGGTTAAAGAATTCTCTGGCTGTGGTTGGGACAGATATCATCAATACAGATAATTAAACTGCTGCTTTCGCATGGGATTATCCTGTACCATCTGCAGGACTTTGAATTTGTCTTTCTTGAAACTCAATCAAGTTCCTCTCAACTAATTTTTCTGTCTCGCCAATGTCCCTTTGAATAATAGCCCTGTCCTCTAGCATCCAAATTTCATACCATCCACAAACTTGCTGAGGTGCACTCTGTTCCAAAGTCCAGTTTATTAACATAGACAACACTTGACATCAAAAAGTATTGTTCCCCGTATTGATCCCCAGAGACCACCAGTCACCAGGCACAACCTTTTGAGCCTGGATGTTCCTTCTATTTTTCACTTACTGTTTAGTCTACCTATTCAAACCAAATCTGACCAGTTTGACTATGAGGATACTATGGAGAACATGTCAAAGATATTTCTGTATTCAAGGTAAACCAGTATTTACCTCTGTCCTCTCACCCACGAGTAGAGCTTACAGTTTGCTAAAAAAGTGGTCCCTTCATCCAGTCCTCAGGGAGAGGCAGTGCTGAGCATGTTCTCAGTTTTCTCTGGCTTCTGCCTTCCCTCCAGAGCTCTTCCATGTACGTGATCAGTTCCAACACGTAACTTCATTTTTCCAGTCCCCAAAGCTATACATGAGTTTCCCATGCATAACTCAGCTTCCACATACTTTCCTTCTCTTATTAACAGAAAGAAAAGTCGCCAAGTACATGGGAATGTGTGTCCCAAACCACAGACACACGTAGGAAATCTGCTTTTGGCCCTGCTTGATAGTGTTTGGCTTCCATCCAGTCTCTGCACATAATGTGAAGATGACAATGTCCTTCAGTGAGCAAAGCATAAATACTCTGTCAACCTGATAATCCCAGTTTATTTCACAGGCACTACTAGAGATATTTATCCCTCTACCTGTCTGTCTGTCTATCTATTTATGTACCTACCTGCCTATCTCCTAGCATCCTGGTAAGTCTCTCCCATTTGTCTTCAATGTACTAATCAGTGTGATCTTTGGAAAATACATTCAATTGTCATTATTACTAAGGTGTCTGGAGGTGCTGATGAAGTTCATGATACTACTACAGCAGGTTGTATCCAAACATGCTTTACCCAAATGCTTTTTAGGTAAATAAGAAAAAGACAAGACAAAATCAGAGTAGCGAGCAGAACCAAGATCCACAGATTTTAAATCTATTTGATCCCCTTATAGACCACAGTTTCTGTAAATATATTGTGGTGGTTGTCCATGTGCCAGGATTGCTAGTCCAGGTGACAGAATGTCTTTCATATTCCTTTAATCTATGTCAGTGCCCCCAAGTTACCCAGGTCTTCCCAACACCTTCCAAACCTAAGGTCACATAATTCACCTCAGAGGAACACAGGACTTATGTAAATAAATCTTAATCCCTGCTCTTCCAGGCATTTATAGAACCCAGGTCCTACACATACCAAGGTTTATCTCTGAGTCCCTAGACTTCTAGGTTAGGCCTCAATGCCATGAATCTCCATGCTATACATACCATAATTGTCCGCTGGTCTCAGGAGAAGCTACTGCTGAAAATGTATGGAGTGTCCAGCCTTTGGCAGACCAGATCTTGCTCCATTACCTGCAGAAAAATGACTTCTCTTGTTAGTCTTGCAAGTGCATTTTCTTCCCTTCCAAAATTTAGATTACTACATTCTACCAAAATTTCTGTCAAGAAAAATTGAAAATATTCCTGGCACAGTGTAATTAATCACTGGAGCTTTTGCTAAGGTGTGCCATCCAGACATCTTTCTATTTTGCTTGCAGAATCACCCTGGAAGGGGCAGACTGCATTCAGCCACTGAGTTAGTGCCCATGAAACCTTGAGTAAGGGGAGCTGGACTGCTGGTGCTGTATCTTTACTCCACATTGTGTGTTTGGCTTCTGTGGGACCTGGAGTTGGACCCTGGCTGGAGAAAAAATGACCCAAGAACATGCCTCTGCTGCTGCCACAACCTTAAGGGGCAGGAAAACAAAAGCAAAGAGGAGCCCAGGCTGGCCTTGAAATGCTGAGTGGGGCTTTCAGAAGGAAAGGAGAGGATGAGGTACTTGGATTGTTGAAACAGCTGCAATGAATCAGCAGCTCTCTTCTCCCTGTCCTCTCCTTGCTGCACAGCAGCCCCCACTATGCCAAGGAAAACAAAGTAATCCCAAAAAGTACAGTCTACCACAGTGCAGCCGAAACACACTGCAGGACAGAACCAGACCACAAACTAGAGTAAGTACCAAGATGTTTTCAAATAAGACATACCAAGAACTGCAAAGATTTGTACCAGCAGCAAAACAGAACAGGAGGAAAAATACAGAGGAAAACACTGAAAAGGGAAAGAGCCAAACTTAATTTTGCTGTAAGTTGAGCCAGCTGGGCTGATTACAGTGAAAGTTCCTTTCAGTTATATCAGGATGCGATGTGCTGCTGCTGTCACCCGTAACTTGTGGTTTCTGCTTTAGCTGGTTAGCCTGACCAGCTAACAAAGCTGCTGCTAGCCAACGTGGCAGCTTCTTTGTCCAGAGTCAGTACAGCTCTCTGGGAACTACAGCCTATGAAACCATACTCAGGCCACAGGGGAAAGTTTAGAAGCTTATGAGAATCACATAGGTTATAGAGGGAGCTTGGGGCCTGCTGTCATATAGGGATCAAAGCAGTGTTTTGAGGACAACCTCAAATATGAAGATCCATAGGTAATCAGCACAAGAAACAAGTGAGTGAAAATTGCTCAGTATACAGTAGCACTCTGTTTATTGCTACAAGTCATCTAATTTTCACCCTACCCCCATTCCCAGCCACTCATCTCAGCTTTTTGCCTGACTGCTATGCAATCTGTTCGGCCAGTGCCCACTTAAGGATAGTTATTGCAGGGAGTGCAGTTAGAGACTTTGTAATTGCTCAGCTGATGGTGTAATGGTCTCTCTGAGGATTCAGCCCAGCAACAGTAATGATACAGCTGGCCTGTCTTGCCTGATGGGATCATTTCCACTTTATTATAACTGTGATTTTCTGCTCAATAGTTCCAGAGTATTTTTAGATTTTGAGAAGAAAAAATGTGCTGAATTTGCAATGTTGGCTTTTTTGTTTTGTCTTTGTTTCCTCTTAACTGTTGACCAGGAGAAAAATAAATTTCCAAGGGAAGTGAGACAGGGATCCCCCAGTTTAGCTTCCTTCCTGCACCCTTTCAAGAAGAGAAGGGAACCCTTAGCAAGCTGTGCAAAGAGGTCAGTGAAAGAGGTCAGTTTGTTTCTGGGGGTGAACAGAAAGCCCACGCATAAAAAAAAAGCGAGGAGGAATTCCAGTTGAGACCACCTTCCATTCTGTCATCTTATGGTAAAAGTCTTCCACAGAGAGATGAAAGGTGAACTTCACTTGTCCGTTTAAAACCAGACCATAAGAACCTCTGACCAGAAAACCACAGGAGACAACATAGTCCTAGTTGTCACTACCAACAACCGTCCCTGTCAGCCTCCAATTGCTAGAATCACCTCAATAGCTGTGTCCTTCCTCCAGGCAATTTTTTCCCAAAAGAAAAAGTGAACGATTGTCCCTTGGCAGCTCCCAGGTGACATTTCTTCCTTGTTCTGGCACGTTAGAGCACCACAGCTCTAAATTGTTTCTCTTGCACCTGTTTGACATGGGATAAAACCATGCCCTGTTATATCTCAGGGAGAGGAATATAACTGTGAAAGCTACTTCTCCTTTGTTATGTATAGATCAGCAAGGGATATCCTGTCAATTGTCATTTCTGTCTACATCTGCTACATGTTCTGGTATTAAAGCCCAGAGCCTTAGGCATCTATTGGATTTTGTTTAAATGCTTTATTGGATTTTATGAACCTCAGATACACAAGACAGACCATGGGAGACATGTCGTGGTGATATCCACAATAACCAATTAAAATCCCAGCCATGTTTCAACTCCATTTTCAATGAACTACGGAGACACAGCTCTCTTTGCTATAGGGTG
The DNA here is from genome assembly GCA_036023395.1 of Myiotriccus ornatus. Lineage (NCBI taxonomy): Eukaryota > Metazoa > Chordata > Aves > Passeriformes > Tyrannidae > Myiotriccus > Myiotriccus ornatus. The sequence goes on from JAYRBT010000177.1 coordinate 22,458,788, forward strand.
AACAGAGATCTCATTAACTACATTTAATTGAGAGTGGCAGCTAGTGGATTTTATACATTAGGGAGCACTTCCATAGACATTGCATCTTTCAAAAGCATACACTGAAAAATTATAATGAATCCCATGATCGATACAGAATCATCTTTCCTGTTTCCAGTGTTGTTTCTGTTCCAAGGTTACTTGAATAGATGAGCTTCAATTAGTAAAATTCACATTTTCTTCACCTTACAATATTTTTTACAAATGGACTCTTATTCCTTTCTTTTGGCATCATCTTTATCAATCAGCCTTTCAAAATAACTGAGGGAAAAAATTCTCTTTTTCTTCTGCTTCATTTTGAGGATTTCAAAGCTCTCAGGAGCTGCGGACAAGACTCTTTTAAGTGTTTTATATTGTTTCTATTTTAGAGAAAGAGATTTAAGGGAAAGTGAGGTTAGGAGTTTCTCACATGGTGTGGCACACACAAAGGCCGCGGTTAAGCTGTAAACTGAGCTCTGAAGCCCCAGGACACAGAGTATAGCACTAATAACAAAACATCTTTCCTCCATAATTCGTTTGAGATTCCAGAGAAGATGTGTGAGTTCCTTCATGTTATACAGAAAGAGGACACACCAAGAATGTAATTTGAGGTCAATAATCCACTGAATGCAATGAAAAGGTAGTGGGAAGATCAGCCATATGGCATGTGAGCTCACGTGCATACACATACGCACACCCACATACACACACAGATATGCTTTGCAATACCTTGCTGTAACTCAGTCACAGTTATTCCTTATGTCAGCTCCCCTTGAAAACTATGAACTGGAAAGTATAGAAGAAGAGAGTATATTAGAGACTATTTAAGGTGGTGGCAGCCTTTCTTCAATAAACTGTGCTAACCCAGTTAATTCTATGAGAGTCAATCATTGTGACGGTCAATTTCTACACAGTCTTTAGAGAATCATATTAATCATTGTAGGTCAGTTCACTCTGTGGATTATCTCTTCTTTATGGATGTTAATTCCCTTTTGAGTGCGATAGCTTTGTAAAGGTAGTTACACACTTCCTTCAGGACTTTCTAAGCCTTATTTTGATGTACGTGCAGAGCTTTTTAAACATCTCCTCTTTTGAGAGAAATGCTTCAGGCTTGGTCTCTGTTTGAAGTTTAATTGTTTTGGAAATTTTGAAGAAATTATTTTCTTCTGTTTTTTTTTTTTATTTTGGTCATGAGAAAACAAATGTCTGTTTGAGAGTCTAGTAATAGTAATAACAGTATCCTACTGGGGATGTGCAGGTAGCAGATTCCCCCTAGCAGCAGAGCAGCAGAAGGATTGGGAGCAGGAGCGCCAGCTTGTCCCTTCTACCTCTCTTCCTGGTCCTCAGTGTCCTCTTCGACTTGCCACCTGGGAGCAGTGACAGGAGGTCCAACTTGTGCCCAGGAAAGCTGGGGGCACGGTGGCTCCCTGCCAGGAGAGAGGTGTGAGGTAGCTGCCAGGCTTTCATGCCATCAGCTCAGTGGCTAATTGTTTGCATAGCTTTGCCTTTCCCAGTGATCTTCCCCTGTGTCCTGTGTTCCTCATGTGGTTTCCATTAAGGTCAGGATGGGGGAAGGGAAGCATGTGAATTACCGCAATATTTACTCTCACTTATCATGCCAAAGCTCGGAGTGCTCTGTGGTACAGAGGCTGCAGGGAGTTGCAAGCAATGCACAAAGGCAGTGTTTGGTTGTTGTTAACTGCACTGATTGAAAGGCAGGAATCTCCCTCTCCCATTTCTTCACAAGACTGTGACCATCTCCCTTTCTTACTGCAACCTGCACAAGAAACACAATATTGACTCAAAAGCTCATGAGAACTAGATCCTCCATCCAGCTGAAAAGAACATGACAATTTGAACGAAGTGATAATCCTTTAGTTATGGCTACCATTTCCAGGTGGGAGGGATTGGGACTGCCAGCAGAATCAGCATGAGGTCATCCACCACAGGGCAAGGGATTGATCTCTCTGTGTCTCCGCTTCTCTGTGTGTGCTCTGTGGCTTGTGTAGGGACCGAACTATTCAGTGGATCTCTTCCTGAGAGGCAACTTCTCTGGTGATCAGGAAACCTGCCTATCTCAGTTGTCATTTGGCCCCTTCTTTTGGACAATATTACCATGGTCTTTCAACCCTTTACATGTAAAATTACTTTCAGCTAGTTCAATTATCTTTTTTTTCCCCTCTTTTTCCTTTTCTTCTTTCTGTGTGTAAGTATTCCTTGCCTTTAATGCCAGTGGCATGGATAACTGGCAAAGCAAGTTGATGCTTGGCACTGTGGGCCTGCTGATTGGTCACCACCTTTTTACTGGAAATGCTGCAATTGCTGGATATGGGAGGATAGTCCTCTCTTAGGATGGGATCTGATGATCCTTTTCTTATATGTGGCTCCCAGGTGTGCACCTCTCCAAGTATTTTGAATACTCTTCTGCTAATTAGAGTTCAGATTAGAGAGGGTACTGAATATAGGTCAGAGGCCCAGATCAGCTTGATACTGACAGATGTTAAGAACACAAAATTTGAAAGGGAGGCAGTAACAGCCTGACAGCTTGTGGCTGCGTTTCCTCAACCAACCTCCCCATCCTTCTCATGCTTAGTCTTTCCTTTGATGGATGTAAGGGCACCATCACATGTATGGAGTAATTTTCTTTCTGTTATGTGAATAACTTTCTTTTGGGGGGAGGTTCAACAACTTGCATGAAAGAAAGAGCTGCCCAGAGTAAAGATGGTAACATGGAGGAAAAAGTAGATCAAGCGAAAGATCTTCCCTTTGACAAAGACACCTGAAGAAGTGGTCCTGCGCAGTCTTTGTCTGTTTTACAAACCTCTGTAACACAGGGGTTGTTCCTAGAGAGGAGGCATTGTGTCTCCTTCCAGCTTTCTCAGATGATGGTTTACAATGTGGCCATTCATAAACTGGCCTATCTCTGCTTAGGCCAGGAAGAAGAGGGAAGGAATATCAAGGAGTGGAAGGCAGAGAAGTTCAACTTCTAGTATCTGTACAGACTAGAAATTAATCATGAGGCAGACACAGCTCCAGCAGTTGCTTTATATAGAATCATAGAATATCCTGAGTTGGAAGGGATCCATCAGGATCATCAAGTCCAGCTCCTGGCCCTGCATAGGACACTGGAAGAATCACACCATGTGCCTGAGAGCATTGTCCAAATGCTTCTTGAACTCTGACAGGCTGCTTGCTGTGACCACTTCCCTGGGGAGCCTGTTCAGTGCCTGACCACTCTCTGGGTGAAAAACTTTTTCCTGATATGTAACCTGACATCTAAACTTTCCCAACTCAGCTTCGTGTCATTTCCTTGAGTCCTGTCACTGGTCACCAGAGTGAAGAGATCAGTGCCTGCCCCTCTGCTTCCCTTCATGAGGATGTTGAAGACTGCAATGATATATCATGAGCTTCTTCTTGTGATGGCCAGAATATCCTGACATTTCCTTTGGAGGCTGAGCAGTTATGCAAGTCTTTACACTCTAAAGCTAGAGCGATGCAGCACTCTTTGTGTAGAGATTAACCTAAAAGCTATTCATAAAGATGGCAGCAAGCCCAGAGCAAACTTGGGCTATGGGTCTGGGACTTGGCACATCAGTCCTTGTATCTGTGCAATAGTTGTGTGCCAGGGTCTGAGGACAGGTGGTGTCACAAGCAGGTGCATCTGCGGGGCTAGATTGTACCTGCACGTGTCAAAGACATCTGGAAGCTGAAACTAAGTATCAGCACTTTCAGCCTGTTCACGATGTTAGTTTACAAATAGACTGATTTTATGTTCCTAATGTTTTCAGCAGAACTATGATACTCAAAGCAATAGCATCCATATATCCTCTTATGCTCTGTGAAAATGATTATGTGTGTGCAAAACAATCTGCTGTAAAGAGCTTTCCCTGTAGGGGAGCGCAGGTGGGTCTCCAACAAGCAGAAGAGCCGGTGCAGGGTGCTGAAGGGTAGAAGCCAGGGTGTCTGGCTGCCAGTCTCAGATCTGAGTGTGTGATATTGCTCTGGTTTTTTTTAAATAAAGATGCCTACCTTCTTCCCTAATAGCCTAAGAACGTCAGTCATACAACGTCAAAAAAAAATTGCTGTGAAAATCTGGTTTTAGTTAACATTACAACTCTGAAAAGCAGTCTAATGAAACAAATTAATAGTCACACTGGGCAACTGACCCTAGCTTTCTGCAATTCCCCCAAGACTGATAGGGTTCTCTGAGTTGTGATAAGATGTAAGTAGCTTTCAAAGATGTTCTCACGATGGGAGCATTTATAACAATGTCCTCTTCTGTGGAGTCTCTGGTATCTGCTAAGCCCCAAGTTTTAATTCAGCACAGGATGAGTGCACTTGGCAGGGTTTCTGTCTTATACCCAGACACTGAGGTTTTCTCCTAACTTGTAAAAGCTGCATAGTTTGGGGCCAAAACCTCTGCTTCCGTTTGGTTTAGTCTGGCCAGCAGAATAGAAGTTTTGCTGAGCTGGTAAATGGACAAAAGAAGAACTGTGTTTCTTATTCCTTGTTTCCCTAGTAAACAAGGCTAAAAACAACTTTGAATGAAAAATTCCAACCAGTTCCAGTCACTACTTGGCATACAATCAAAAGTTGCTGCCCTGCTGTATAGAAACAGGACTTCATGGCTTCATGAAGCTTAAAGAATAGGCTGTAGCCATTACTGTTGTATTGACTATATTATCTCAGATTTACATGTGTCAGGGTCACCAACAGTAGAATAAAAGGGCAATAGCTGATAACAGGATTTTCTGGAAATATATTGGATCTGTATTTGTGTGCTGGGTTGAATGTGGTAGGGGATGAAGGGTGCAATTTCATGGAGTTTAATCTTCCCAGATACATAGAAAAACACCTGCAGTTTGTTAGCAAGTCAGTAAAGGTAGACTAGAACTTTTGACATTTCCAGGAAGGTTGGAAATTAAACCCATAACTAACCACAGTTTGTAGGGAGAATGTGATGATGGTTTGTCATGGACTGGGCCTGTGCCTTTCAGTATGAGATTCTGCAGCAACCCCAAATTCCAACAGCAAAGCCTCGCATCTGTCTCACACATGATGCGTTTTCCTCTCACATCTCCTGATGAAGATTTCCTTGGTAAAGGAAAATCTCAGAGATGAGACATTTGCTTGCAGGTCCAAGCTTTCATAGGAAAGAACTCTCTGCACATCATTAGTTTGCGGTGAGCTGAGTGAGCTAAGCCTTATAGAATCCCAATCCTTTTCCAGTAACCACTCGATATATAGATGGGATTATTTTGTCATTAATCAAAGTTTTTTGTAAGTCTTCTTGCAAGTGGGAGCAGACTGGGTACATTTTAAGGGACAGCCTGGCACTATCCCAAGACCAGGCACCCTGACTAAATACCAATACTGCCAAAAATGTCCCTGGTAGAGATCATCATAAAAAGGCATAGATTTGTATAGCATGTTTTGCCCAAGCAGATGTAAGGCAAATTTCTCACATCCTCACCTTCACCACTATGTGCTGCACAGGATTTTGTGTGACTCTTGCTTGAAAGTTGAATCAGCTATTCTGGGTCACTCAAAGTTTCTTGAGATTGTCAGTAAGTTTTAGTGATAGTTTTTTAAGCTTTTAAGGTTTTCTAAGTTTTTTATACAATTAAGAAATCTACCCACATTTTTGTTAGAGGGACTCCTCCCTTTCTGTTTCATCCAGTAGGACTCATACTCCCATTATCCTCAGGAAAGGCTGACTATTTATTCCTTTGTTTTGGAGCAATGCATTTTTACTGGCATTCAGTCTATATGTAATTTCTCTTAATCATGATTTGGGAATTTTCTTCTGCAAGGTTCCTGCATTGTAAGGTCACTTCAAAAAGAAATGTGGGTTAAAACAAAAATGATTTAAACCTCTTATAGGCAGGGAGAATTAAAACATTTCAGGCAGAAAAAAATATTATCTTTCTCTGAATCTCTAAAGCATTCCTGAAAGCATTTCAAGCCATTCAGATGCCACTTAAATTTGTCAGTCCTGGAGAAAAACAGTAGTTTGGTGCACAAACTGTCTTATGAGTTGTTTACAGGAAAGGAGACTGTGCCTTTCTCTGTGGTTTAGAGGCATTGGTGTCAGCTCTCTCTTCTTGTTACAGCTGCATATGGACTGAAGCACAGACTATGAATTCACCAGGCATCAGAAGCAGAAGTTTTAAGCTTCCTGTTGCCAAACCCAAGATGTCATGAAAATTCAGCAGCCAGGGAGGCAGTTGAAGTGCAAATAGCATTTCATCTCTGCAGGTTTGGGATTAGGCTTTGACAAGATCATGGCAAGAGAATTTGTTTATCTGATCCTCTCAAAATGTCCTGCTGGTGGAGACTTCTCCACAGACTTATTCACACCATTTTGCTACAGTCAGTAGCTTTTACTCCACTGAGGTTTTGGACTGAAACAGAAGCTGAAAGAGTTCAGGACTGAATCTCGAGCAAGACAAGTCAGGACTGGAGTTGCAGGAAGGCCAGCCAAGAACAGAGTCAGTGCATGTGCACTGGCTGAGCTGAGGCGTTGGGCATAGGGTGCAGTGGGTTCTGAACTAGAGCAGTGAAAGTTGTAAGGACCTTAAATCCTAAACTGAGATGCAGAACAGAGTCAGTCTCTGAATCAGCTGGATAACACATAGAAACCACCCTTCCCTTTCATTTATTTGCAGTAATGCAAGGTTATAAATGAGAATGCAGGGTTCCCCAGCTCCTGGATGGACTTAGAGCAGACACTGGCTCAACCTCTGCATGCAGTTTACAGTATTCTGGACCAAGAAACACAGCTGTTTTGCCATTTGGATGCTAATCTGATGCCTTGGTCATCTAAGTGCTTCATGGGCAGTCACCTGCAAGGGTCATAGTTTTTAATCTATGAGAACAACCTCTGCAGCCATTGCCATCTTTTCTTGGTTCAGTTCCCTGCTGCTCCCTCCAAGCCTCCCTCAACAATCCTATGGTGGATACCACAGGCAATGTCATTGCTGCCCTGTTTTAGTCCATTAGAATAAATATTCTTCTAAAGGTATTTTCTTCAGAGGAGTCTTGTCCTCTGCAGTTGCCCTCAGGACTTGCAAAGTCTCCCCTCCTCACGCATGCTCACAGGACTTCCTCTTCATTCATTTCCTTTATTTGGAGGAACAGCTGGACAACTCCAGCTGTTTCCCTCCATGAGCACTTTCGGAAATGAGACGATAACCTTAGCACTTCTTGAGCCTTGAGCCCCCTGGCTGGGGGGAGGTTGCAGATTAAATTAAGTCTGAAAAATATTTGAGGTTAAGGGCAGAGAAGTTGAGAACCAGTGGAATTTTCCATCTCACCTGGGCTGTATCCCTTTCACCCTGTGCTGCTTGTCAAGCCTCAAGGGTGCACAACTTGCCTAGTTTTTTTCCAATTATTTTAATCCTTTGGTAGTGTTAAAATGGGAAGCTTCTAATTAAAACTGCCTCCCCTTTAGGGGCCAGCAGGATGCACTGTCAGAGGTGCAGCACATTCTGGGGGGAAAGCATCACCAAGAGATGATTCTACTGAAGCACAACCCCCTGGACTTCTCTCAGAGAACAAGTACTAAGAAAAGGATTTGCAAGGTTACTTGCAGGGGAGGATATGCAGGTTAAAAGAAGTTTCCCTGTGTACATTCAAAGGGGAAATACAATTCACAGCCATGGAAATGGCCCGTGTATATCTGATCCACACTCAGAAAACACAAAGAGCAGCCAACAGCCCATATTAAAGCACTGGGCCATCTGCTTTGACTCTTCTTTTTTATGCTCAGAGGTAGTGATTAGCAAAGTTCAAAGAAAACCACGAGGGTGAAATAAGTAGTTTTGGAAGACACCTTTTATTTATCTAAAATGTCACTAAAAATGGAGGAAGAAGGTGATTTATTGTGTGTTTTGTAGTTTCTGGCAGTTGTCACGAATGTATTTCATCTTCTGAAAGTGTAAGAGCGTCATCTGTCAGATGATATCCTGCAGCTCTTCCATATGCACTGTCATTTCTGGAACGGTGTGAGGTCTGGAAGTGGTTTTGTATGGTCTAATGCTCCGCCGCCTCTCAAGGCCATGACCACTACTGTTGCTGTCAGAGGTAAGATCCTGAGGTAGCATTTATTTTCCTTGATGCCTTGAGCAGTAGCCACCCCATCTGTCCTGGTTGTTCTGCTTTTAGAAGCCAGCCTGCAGATGACTAGTAATGACAAGAATCTGCCTGGAGCAACTTCAGAAAAGCTGGAAGTAGCCTGCTTTTCCCATGACTTAGGGGATGTGTGAGGGAGGACTACTCTGGTTAGTTACTTGTCAAAAAAAGGTGGCAGCATCAAGTGTCCTTCATGTGGGTGGTTAATGACAAGACAGTGGCTTTCTTGCGTTCAGTCCATCACTGGACTGTTACTTTTAAGTGCTCAGTGAAAGGTAACTGAGAAAGCAAACCACCTTACATATGCTACCTGAGGAAATTAGATAGCAGGCTGCAAATTGAAATATCATTTTCTTTGGTTTTCTGGAATGTTCCTCAATAAGCATTAAGTGGAGAACAGGTCTGTCTGTCATGTCATTGCTCTTATTCCATTTTTGGAGAATCTGGGATAAGTATTTGTGTTCATACAACAGAATAGTGCAGAGTTTAGGAGTGGTGCCACATGATCAAGTGGAATTGCAACACACTTCTGTTGAATGCCCCGAAAGAGAGTCTGAGACAGCATATTGAGAGTATGAATTGTTAAATGCCCTACAATTAGGAACCTGACTTTGAGCTCAAGCACCAGCTGTTTATTTGCAACTGGTTCCCAGGTGTTGACTGCCACAAACATGAGAGAGGAAAGACGTGAGCTGATGAATCCAGGACCACAAAGAAAGAGAACGGGGGGGAAGGGGGCAGGGGGGAGGTGTTGCCAAACCACCAAGAAAGATCCTGTTTTAATTGTTGGCAATACTTCTTTTGGTCCAGTATTATCATTACATAAGTGCTGTCTGGTTCATATTTTTGCCACTCATATAGGAATTTTTTAATGGCAGTGATCAGCAGGAGACAGGACAGCAAAGGAGATTGGGAAGGTTTTATCTGTAACTTGCCGTTTCAAATCCAGTTCAGCTCAACAGTGACTGGTGATTATTAATGTCTGATATTTCTTGGTAGGCCCTGCATGAAATAAATTAGTAAATCTTTCATTCAGTTCCCCCTCAGAAGAACATGAGCCATAATTGACATTAATTAGATGCCTCATTGGCAGACTTGTAGGCAGAGCAAAAACTGATAGAGACTGTGCTCTCATTTTTCCCTGAGTTATCCACACATTCAGAGATAGGGTCCTTGCAGGTCAGGTTGGGTGTGTAATGGTGATCTGAGCAGTAGACTGGAAGAGCTTATTCTTATATAGATTAAAGTGAGATTTTGATATCCTGTGCTCCAGGGAGACTGGCATTGCTTGTAATACACCAAAGGTTTTGTTTGCTAGAGAGTTGGCAAGATAACCCCGTGCAGCCACCTACCACTGGTGCCAACTCTCTGCGAGTCTGAACTGTTATTCCAAGAGTAAGTATGTAGATGGTGAGCATCTGTTTCTTCTGCAGATCACAGCTGGCTCACAGTCTCAGCCAGACCAAGGGACCACTGAATATGTGTTCCATGGATGACAGTCACACAGTTTCCAAAGGAGATGAGGATTTCCTATCAGGGAACATGAAAACAGACTCAGAGGCTGATAAGAATGTTGCTGGGTTTTGGTTCTTGAAATGATTACTGGACGAAGCATGGGAGAGTTCTTCACCTCATAACTGAAAAGGTGGAAGTTTGGAATTAGCTACCAACAAGTGAAGACCACCTTTTTTTCACTTACAGACACATTACTCCTCCTGCTCCAGGGTGGTGGTTTTGTTGTTTCTTTAGCACCTTTTTAGTGCAATTGTAAGACCCCTTGGAAAGCGTCCCACTTACACACCTTTTCCCTAGGATATGAGTCCCTGGGGAAGGCTTCCTGTAGACTGTTTGCTTAGACACCTGTGCACAGTAATTTATGTCTAACTGAAATTGCATTAATGGTATGATTCCATTACAGGCAAGCAAGATGCTTGCTGCAAGAACACTCCCAGTGGGCCTCGAGTCAGCTGCAATAGATAATTTATAAAGTGCTGTGGATCTGCTCAAAGCTCCAGTGTTAAGTACAGGAGACACAGGGCTATTCATTATTAACACGACATTATGCTTTTTGCTCAGCAAAAAGTGTGGGTCAGGGATGAGCAAAGCTCTGTGAAAGGTGAGATTTGGGACTGTCAGTTTGACTGAGCTATTCCTCAGACACTGCCTCTTAGTCTGTGCCAGCTTTTGAAATCTCTTTGAAAGATAAAGTTCATATCTCTGTTCTTTCATGGTATTCCAGTGGTTTGTCAGTTCTCTTTAGATCTTCTTGCTTTGCATTGTAATTTTTGTGAGAAGACCAGGGGTGAAAAGAACTAACAGCTGCTTTGAGGCAGGCCTGTTGTAAAGCAGAAAGTCAGGCTGCTCTAGGCCCGGTTTTCAGTTATTGCAAACCTGAGTTTCTCTCCTCACTTCCACATTTCTGCGTGTATTTCCTAGTCTGCATCTTCAAGAAGCTTTTGTCGTCTCAAACATAGGCCACCACTGTTCTGACAGCAAGAAAAGAGGAAGGTTTCTTTTGGTATGACAGGAGGGTAGTGAAAGGGTATTCTTCTTAGAACTGGGTATCCAGACTATAGTCCCACACCATCGGAGGGCCCAGGTGAGAGAAGGGGAGAGAGAAGAGTTTAAGGAAAGAGGGTCTCATATCTTTCTGAATCTTCAGCTCCTGGTTTCCTCTTGCTGCCACTGTCTCTCCCCAGAGCCTAGTAATACCTGTCTGGAGAATGCTGCTCTCTGGCAGCTCCCCTCTCTGAAGCAGAGCCCCAGCTTCTGCCTGTGGGGGAAATTCAAAAACACCGTCACAGGTGGCACTTACTGAAGAATCAAAGAGCACGAAAGGAAGAGATATGCAAAGAAAAACTAGAGGTAATTTAGCCTTCCCTGAGTCTTGCATTCTCTCTCCAGAACTCTGCAGATGTACCTGTTCCCCTGCATTTTCTGTTATTATTTGTGCTGGTGTCCTGTCCTCCTGCAAGAGAGCACTGGCAGGAGCTCCTGCTCTTAGCTCTACCTCATGTGAGTGCATTTTACCAAAGTGTATAAAGGTATATGAGCAACCAGAGTTGCTTTAATTTGGAAATTAAAGCAAAAATCTGTGAAAGATGAAGACTTCCTAGAAAAGCTTTGCGTGTCTTTGTGAAGATGTTCTGGGTTAGTTATCTTCTTCTCGATAGACTGTAGGAAACATTATTACATGCTTTAATCTTCTAAAGAGAGAGAACATTCTTCGCAAAATTCTCACCCTCTTGACCTCTTTGTAATTAGCACTACTAGCAAGTCATTAGCAATTGTTATTACAACAAAATTTGAAGTCAGAGGTGAAGAATCAGTATGACCTTCTTAGTCTTCATTCATCTGCCTCCCCTTCACTACACATATAGTCAGAGCTACCACCACTGATTTCAGTAATATTTCAGTTTTAACTGTGCATTTGTAAGGAAAGAAGGGGATGTTCTTCTGGCACTGGATCTTCCAAGTCTACGCAGAGCTTTGGATCTCTTGGCAGAAAGATGTGCATTTTTAAGAGGTCACACATTGAAATTATCAGTAGAAAATTTGCCCTCTAAAACAAGAAACTAAAAAAAGTTTGGGGTTTTTAAAATGTTTTTTTCTTTATAAATAGAAGGAAAGTGTAGGCTTCAGAGCTTGGGAACTGAGATCAGACACACACCAGGAAGCATGGCCTTTTCAGTTATTTATTGGGTTGCATTTTTCATTTGTAGTGCTTGATGGTTGATCTTTATGAACTCTTTCTTCTCCTCCCACTGTCTTTTCTTCATCTGTCCTTTATACAGCTTGAATACTTGTGGGAGCAGCTGGATTAACAGCTCTAGAGACTCGTAGGGAGAAATCAACATGTGCATTTGATGGCTCCAGCAGCTGAGAGTCTGATGCAAACTCCACTGAAAGTCATGGAAGAGAAGAAAGAATCAAAGTAGGTACATAGGAACTGCAGTTGAGCACAGTGCATACCAGGTCTATCAAGACATACAGCTGCTCCTGCAGAAACCTATCTGCTGGCCCCCTGACTGCCCAGAGAGATCACTAGGGAGTGTGGCTCTATTATATTGCCTGTCTAATGCTGTATGCTGCTCAGCTGGCCAGTTGGCTGCTTATCATTTAGGATTTCTTTCTTTTAAGTAATTGGTGGCTTTTGACCTTCTACTTTGGTTTTTCACAGAATCTATCAACACCAGTGGACTGAGCAATGGAAAATCTCTAAGGAAATCAATGTGGCCCTCCCTTACCACCTGTCCTTGAGAAAAGTCCAGATGGACTGCTATCAGCACAAATATGTTCAGAGGCACTTTCTCTCCTCCTGCTGAATGGATCTTGTTTCCTCTCTTCCCTTCAGGTGTGAACATGAACCAACAGTGAAGGAAACAAAAACAATAAGTTTGACTGTGGGTCTGCCTGCTGCCCAGAACTCCACCCTGGGAAAAAGTCTAACAGCAAAACTGTCTTCCATGAGACCAAAACCTGCTACTTCCAATGGTTCAACTTGAAAAATGTAATCGAAACACCTTTCTTTGAGTTTTTTTTACAAAGCAGGCTTGTCCAAGTGGCTCAAAGTTGCCATCACTTTCCTTTCAGGCTTGCTGCCACACAGCTGGGATCCTAGCCGTCCTGGTTGCCCTGGCTCAAACAGGGTTCCTTGGCTTCCAGGCTTCCTGCCAGGAAAAATCCCTAGTATCCCAGCTGGAGCTAGGTTTGCCAGGCTCTCAGTTCTGCCCACTGATCAGGTACACAAGAGAACCTATGAGGAAATAGCCAGATTTCTGCCAGAAAATTCAATTAAGGAATTACATTCCCATGAAATAGTCTGATTCTGTTAAACTGGCATTTTTCAAATGGAAAACTGTTCTATCCAAAAGCTTATGTCCAGCTTTGCTCATTAGTGCATCCATCCATGAACAAAAGGTAGGTTGTGCTGGAGACCAATAATTGAAATGCTTAAATCCCTTCCATCAAGATCAGAACAGAGTAACACTTCAGTGTCTGGTTCCATTTTACCATTCTAATTTTTTTCTGCAGATATTAAATCTTACAAGACTCCTGTTAGATAAGAATTACTGTTCTCTTTAACAGGTAGAGACGGGGCTGAGATAGGGCAGGGAATAACTTGGTGTTATACCAAGTCAGTGGAAACTCTGCAAAAGCATCCATTTCTGACTGAGCTTTCTGCATCAGCTATGCCATTTATCGGTGCTCTTGCAAAGGCCAAAAGGATAAGTATTGTGCAGTGTTTGTGTTACAGGATACAGATCAGGTTCAATTATAACACTTTTTAGAACAAATTTTTGCCCTAATTTTAACCTCAACATAGCAGCATCAGAAGACCACAAGGTAGCAGACAGCCCTACAAAGCCGTATTTACACCAACAATTCGAGCTGTGTGCCAGTCATTTTGCAGACCAGCTACAAAAACTGCTAGGATGTAGCTTGTGAGGTTCTCAGCACCATACATATTGGGTAGAAGTACCTGTAGGTCTGTGCTGCACAGACAGTGACACACACAATTTAATGATTGCTTTCCACTTGCAGCCTGCTTTCCTATGGAAAAAAAAAAAAAAAGTTTTACATGGGATTTGTTCTGATACCATTTGAATCGATTTCAGTGAAACTTCTCAGAAGCATCAGTATCAGAGACTGTTAAGCAACTATGGATTTTTTTTTTATTTTTTGGAAGTGGAACAGTTAGGAAGAGATAAGTGTCTTTTCAAGGAAAATGGCATTATTAGTTTACCTGCTATAAACATCTGAGAATCCATATGAAGGGAGAGAGGCAAAGAAATAAAAAGCCTTAATTAAAACTCTAACCATGGGACAAGTTTCAACTGTATTTTGAACCTTAGACATTGAAGCAAATCAACCCCAAGTCAACACAGCTAGTCAAGCTTCTTCATTTCTGGTGCCTGTGAGGAAGCCTTCAGCAAGCTGAAAGTGCTGGCATGAAATAGTGGATATGAATATTCTGAAAATCACAGGAGCTTTTATTAATAACAAGCATCTCTAGCGCAAGAGTCCCTTTCCTTTAAAGGTTCTTCAGGAAGATGTGTCATGGCACTAGGATGTTTGGAGTTTTTTTGACCGTGGTATTCAGAAGCAGTTTTGCCTCATCCCCTTTACTGAGGGCTGAAACTGTTTGTCACACACTTTCCATATGAATCACATTTCCGTCTTGACTCTCCTGCCTTATTCTCTCAACTGCCTCTGTCATTGTTTTCTGCCTTTACACCCTCCAGTGCAACTGGGTTACACAGTCTCTTGTGATGGGTACAGGGCAAGAATTCGAATAGGAAACAGGAAAGACTGAACACGTAGCTCCTGCTGACACGCCACTCAGCACTTCTTCTATCACTGGCTGTTATAAGTGTTTCTAGTTGCTAAAACACAGCTTTACAGATTACAGCTCTGAGAGATTTCTTAACCCATTCTCCCATTTCATCCTGATTGATGAAACCTTGCACCTGAAGCAGATGCAAGACATGGGAAGAAGGGTTTAAGAAAAGGCCCTCAAAGTAAATTGCATATGTGTAATGAAAATGGTTTTATTCTTCTGCACAGATTTTGTGCTGCACCAGTTAACAGTGACATATTGATTCCTCGCTGGTGCTGAGAACTGACAGAGTTTGGTGGTAAAACCATCAAGATTCAACCATGTCAAAGGTATAGTTTAACAGGCTCAAAGGTAAAAGGTAAATTCTTAGCTGGGATTGCAGAGATGAAGAGTGGGACAACGTCATTATTTAACACCTTATGATTTTTATATTGATGCAAGCTGCCTCCATTCTTACTTAGTATCATTTTACAGTCACTTTGCAACTGATGTAAATGACTGCTGACAACTGACAGTTACACCAGCCATCAAGTATGTGGTTAGTAAGAGTGTGTAAACAAGTAACAAAGAATTTCCTTCATTTTCTCATATCTTCAGGAAAGTAGAAAAAGGACAGAGACACTTGAGCTGCAAAAAAGTCAGACCACTGCACATTCAATATTGTTCTTTGAGAACAAAAATGCAAATGGATTTTGGTTAGCATGACGATTATTTCTAATTGAGATCTACTGTCTGGTTACAAACACACTGCTAGAAATCAAGACTTCTACAGAGAAGGATAACCTTCCTTCCCAGCTGCTGCTGTTGTCATACTGAAAGCTGGACAGAAATGTTTTGCCACTTTTTTTTGCTTTTTCCTTTTCCTGCTTACCTTCTAGGGGGCTTGCTTTATAAATAATAATATAATAGGGCTGTGAGGCTTTCTACACACAGAGATTGGTCCCAGTGAAGGCTACCTCCTCCATATGGCAGCATATGTTTCTATGCATTTCCTGATAGAGCAGCCATCTCCCTGTGGCATTTAAGCATGGTATAATTAGCTGTGTACAGAAGTAGAGTGTTGATAACGTTTTGCTGGAAGAGTGCCATCAGCATGACTGTTCTTGGTTTTGGTTGCCGTAAGTAACGCTGTCTTTAGAGAACAGTAATTGGAAATCTGTGGGCTGCTCTTGCACACCCTGAGCTCCTTCATGATTTTATCAGATTTTATCATTAGTGGTGCCTAGGGAGTAGTCCTTTGAGTTTTGAATGTTTAACAGGAGAGAGGTTCTGGCCTGTTTGTTTAGCTGTGTATCTTCTTGATTGCAGTTTCACAGGATTAAACCTAACTGCAGATTGGCATCACAACTGGGCTACTCCCTATTCTGACATACTTGCTCCCTGTTTTCTCCCAGCTTCTGTTGGCAGTACAAAAGATGAAAAAAAAAAAAAAGTTGAAAAAACATCCAGGAATATTTCTCCCTAAAAATCTCAGTTCCTTGCAGGGTCTTCTCCCTGCTTTTCCTATAATCGAATCTTCTCTCTTTTTGCCATTCCATGCAGATAGAATCCGGGGATTACAGAGGACCATCCAAGAACTACTCAAGTGATACATGAAAGTAAGATACATATGTGAAAATAAGTCTGTCTCAGAGACTACCCAATAGCAGAGATTCAGAGAAGAATGCAGAAAATGTAGGGTCACCACTGATGAGTAGGGCAGGGCAAGTTCCATCTTCCTGTAGACAATTAAAGACTGGTTTATAGAATTATTAACTTCTTTATCCATTTTACACTGTTTACAGTAACCTTGAATGTCCCATTATCCATGAAAGCATCCCGTAATCTTCAGAGTACTTTCAATATGTTGACTTCTGTGATAATTGTAGAAGTGAATCCCAACAGTTAATAATATGATGGTAAAAATATTTTCTATCATAAATGTACTGCTTTTGGCTTCCTCTTCCCCATTTGTAAAATTTCCTTCTGTGCTTACACATTGCTCAGTTTTCAGCAAAGCTGCTGAGACATGTCTATAACATGTGTGGTGAAACAGTCAAAGAGTCAGTCCTGAGTTCTGAACCCACAGTTCTGTGCAACACAGAACACTCTCTTCCCTGTGTACTGCTCACTAATAGCACGGAGTGATGTTGCTATGTTCCTCCTGAACCCAAGCTAATTCACAGCTTTGATGCCTCAGCATGATGCACTCTAGCTCCTTCAGCTCCAAGAACATCACACAAGGTGGGTTGGCATTACAATGCCACAATAAATTTATATCCTGCTGATGGCTGTTCTGTGGCCATGCAGATGGCCAAACACAGCACCAGCTCCTCTAGCTGAATATTTCTTAGTCACAGAAGTAATATGAGTGCTTCTATTCTGCAGACAGTAGGGCTATACAATCTCACACAGTGCCACAGCAGGCACCCTGCTCAGCAGACATTGTTGTGTACTACATTGTCATCTAATAATGCAAATGGATTTTCAAAAGTAACAAGGAACCAAAACTTTAGACTGGGAAAGGAGTTCTCTGTATTTCCCTGCCCTCACCTGAAATATGTCAGGGTCTCCAGAGGAGAGCTAAAGACTCAAACTGACTGCTTCAGCTCAGAAGGACTGACTGAGGTTCGAGAAAGGAAGGTTGAGTCCGTGAGGATTATGTAAAATCTATGCAAAATCTGCATTATTGTGCAGAGTAATAAAGATTTTAGAGCAGAGTCCTGAGTGCTGAGGCACTAGTGGCAAAGACAAAAGCAGTTCTTACTTAAGCACTTGTACTGGAAGAGGCGCGCTTTTTTTGTGTTCAGTAGGTGTTTTTCTGCCAGTTTAAAAGAACCTGTGTATCACACCAGAGCTTGAGACCCCAGAGCGTCTAGACTATGTACAGAAAAAAGGAGTGGCAGAGATCATATGCCTACTTCTGTGAGTCTAATCCATGGGGCAACATTGATTTTGCCACTTTGTTAGGTTTGAATTTGGAGAAGACATCAGGTCAAATGGGCACAGTATTTCAGTTTGTTCTCTGTTTCTTAACATCCTCTGACTGGATTAGCATCCAGGAAAAGCAAACCTTACCAAATATTTTGTCCATAGATGAAGAGAAATTTGACCTGACCTTTCGTGATTTTGCAGTATTAATAATGGTCTCTTTTTTGCTGTGTGTGCAAATCTGAGTCTGGCTGCCTTTATGTTCTATGTGGTAGGTACATTTGCTGGTGTTGTGTGTTAATCCTAGAGATTGTAATTTTTTTCACTTTATTCCCCTGTCCTCTTGTAACTCTAGAAGCTGAGCAAATTAACTTTTGGAGAAAGTATGGCTGCAATCTCAATAAAAACAGAACAGAAAAAAAAAAAGGTTGAAATGTATAACATACTTCATTTCCTCCGAGGTTGTCAGTTCCCCAAAAAACCCCAGAGGTACATACAATTCTGTTTTTTGCTAGCAAAATCACTAAAGAGATGCCTGTGATTTGTAAAACCAGAATAGAAAAAACCAGTGTTTTGGGGTTGTCTGCTGGGACATTGACTGCAAAGCCCAGGAAAAGCAAGGTCAAGTCCTCCATGTGTCCTGTGGCTATGAAGCGGGAATGCTGGCTTATTTGAAGCAATTGGAAAAGCAGTCTGTACCCCAGCTCCCACCCTTGCTTGTGTTAGTCTGAACTACTGGTGATGCATAGCCATGAGTGCCCAGCCACTTTTATATTCTCTTCCCCACACAAGCTTACACCAGGGTGCAGGGGCTGTTTGGGCTCCGTCTGAGGTACGTTTCTTGATCACAGTTTGGCAGTCACAGAGGTACAAAGAGATTTCCGGCTTTTCTGACCTGCAATCTTGACAGGAAATACAGTGGAGGGAAAGATAAAAACAAGAAGGGAGCAAATGAGGTTTTCTCAAGCCAGGGCTTCTCTGCCTTGAATTGGTGCAGATAGAAGAATGGGAGGAAGCAGCCTTTGAGGGCTTCTATTAATAACCTTGTTTATGTGATCTCAAGGCATTGTTAGAGGAATTTCTGCAGACTGAAAGTTTCTTCTCTTGTTGCTTGGGATTTACCCACCTCAATGTTTTATATTACTCCAAATACAGGATTTTTAGAGAGCACTTTTTTTGAAAGAGACTGCCTTTATCACTCCTTTCCTCCACAACCTCTGGTGTCCTCTAAATAGGCATGAAAATCCTCACTTGGCCTCAGACCTAAAAGATCCTCCCTTGTCAGCCATGGTTGCAGTCAAGAAGATTCCCTCCTTTCCACTGAGAACAAAGAATGTTGGCTTGTAATTGCAAAAGCCTTTCCTCGCCAGTTCTTCCCTCACCTGTGCTATTGGCAGCTAGTGTTTCCTTTAAGCTCTCCCTATTTTCTCCCACCACAGCAAACATTCAGAAAGGAATTGTGGTTGTTTGTTTCACATCCTCACTAACTACCATTGTTTGATGCAGCAGTGGACAAAGGCTTGGAAAGTTAAAAAAAGAACATTCAACAGTAAACTTTAGCAGCACAGTAGAGCTGGAAAGTGTGCTTTTAGGTAGTGATGCATACTGTTTATTGGGATATAAGTATTGTAAAGTAATGAGTTTGGGCCCTCTCAAAACAAGGCATCTGTGACAAATTATCCTGCTATCCCTTTATTTCCCTTTTCCTGCTCTTTCCCCTTTTCAGAACAGTGCTAGCTTCTGATATTTTCTGCTGATGATTATGTGCAAAAAATCTTTCACTCACACAAGGGGATGTTCTAAGCAAGTAACAGGGTGTCTCCTGATCATTATTTCTGAGGAGCCTGTGAGTGTCCTTTATATCTGCTACTATCAGACCAACCTTTCCACACCAAAACAAAAGGAGTTTTAACCCTTCCCAGTGAGAGCCTGAGGGGATGCAGAAGTGCACAGCAGTTCTTGAAACTGAGCATCTGAGCTTAGTAATAGGACTGCAATCCTCAAGCTACTGCTGAAGAACTTTGAACACAGCTGAACCAGATGGAAAAGACATTTCTTTTGGTGCTGATGGGTTTGGGTTTGTTTGTTTATTTTTTAAATCTTTGCTTTTTATTTTACAGAGATACTTTCTGTATTAAATTAAATGAGCAACTGCAATAATTCAGGCATACAAATTCCAGTAGCAGTCCCATAGTCACAGAAGTTTCTCTCTGCATTAACATATCTATGTTTAAAGCTAGGTCATCTCAGCAACTTGTAGAACAATGTACTGTATAATTTACCAGGAAACAGAAATGGCATTAAAGAAAGAACTACCGTCTGTGAGAGAAGGCAAGGAAAGCATATCAAGAAAAACCTTTAAAATATTACCTTTTCCCCAAAGTCTACCAGAAGAAAAACCCTACAATATACTCGTGGCCCACCAACACCAAACTATCTAAATTTGTGTCACTTTTGAGGTCTACTGGCAGCAGCTTCTCTTCAGTTTTGAAAAACTCAGAAATCCAAAGGCTGATCCAGCTCTCTGAGAACTGAGGCAGGAGCATGTTTATAAGGACAAAGATGTTATATAAAATACATCTGTGTTTTCTGGTGACCAGCTTTGTTACCTGTGGTTTGGTATAGTGTGAAAGGTGGAGTCCATGCAATGGGATCTGAAGCCAGATCTCCAAATGTAAAATCATCTGGTAAAGCAAATTTTTTTTTATCAGGTCCCTCCAGCTGCAGCCAATACAAAAGATTATCAAAGTAAAAGAAATATGTCTGAGCACTGCCCTTGACTCAATACAGTAGGTGGGTGGCAGATATCTCAGGAATACATATTCTTCCATAGTGATATTTAATATTATTTTAGAGTGCACTGGTAAAGATCTGGGATATCAAAAGTCTCAGGTGTGTCCTCCTGTGTGCCTCCTAGGAATCCCCCATATCCTAAAGGAATTGGTTGTCTGAAAGATTTACAAAAGATCCTGTTCCATACAGCCGCTGCAGTCCCTCAGCCAGAGCAACTGTTCTGCTGGCATCCTCTGTGCCTCGGCCCACTGGGAACCTATAGGAAAATCCTGCCTTCCCCCTGCTAGTAATGAGTAAGTGCTGGAGGCACTTTCCTGTATGTATTGACTCTATGTCCTTTGAAGCTGAAGTTCCCACAGTGTGTAAAGGCTGTATCCCTCCCTTTGATGCCAAATGAAGGCGAGGGTCACTGTATTTGACCTCAGCAACTCAAGGTTTGAAACGGAACAAAAAAGAGTCAGTAACCACTAGAAGTAGCCCATGAGGTTTGATCTTGTGTAATATAATGCTCCATGACAAGAGCTTCCACTGTTGCCACAGGAAAGAGAGCGTGACATACAATGTGGGCAATCTCAGTTCTTCACAACAGAGAGCTGGGGCAAGTGTATCTGTAGAGAGACTCAGTGATAAATATCTCCTCTTATCCCATTTGTAAATCCCCTCAGTGTGATGAAATTGCCACTACTGGTCTAGTAACAGAATGTTTAAAGCCATCTGGCAAAATTAAAATGAGTGGCATTTTCTCCTTTGTGAAAAGAAAATGCCTGTGCACCAAACTCTGCAGCATTTCCAAACTGTTTTACCCGGGAGAGGCCTGTAAAGGGCTCCCTTCTCCAGCTGTGGGTCTAATAACTAGCAGTGCTGACTTTCATTTCTTGAAGCAATCATTCTTATCTGGGTGATGATGCTTCCCTGGACTGTGGCATTATGCCATCTCATTTTCCATAAGCCAGCCTGCAAACAAAGGCTCTAGATTGCTGGCCAAGTGTTGAACAAGGAGAAAATCAGCAGGTCTAATGTTGAAATTATTGATATTATTTTAAATTGGTCTAGTAAATACAGTGAAATTAGCCCTGTCATCTCAGTCAGAGCAATCAGGAATCATTAAAACTTCATAAAGTTGAGTGATTCATATTTTGCTGTAATATTTTCAATCCTATTTAAGATTTAAGCTCCTTGAGAGTGGAAAGTCTAGGCAGAAGTGAGAACAAGAGCTGAGTAAGTCCGAAATCAGTGCTACTGTCCTGATACCTACTGTCTCCTAAGCTTTGTACCTTTCATTCCAACTACTACTACTACTTTTCAGTACTGAGATTTTCAGGCTTATTATTGGTGCACGTGTTCAAGCAGTTGCAAAACCCAAACGGATGCTTGGCCTAAATAGTCTAGGATGTCACTTTCAACAAACCCCCATCAAATCATACATCCTTGTACCCTGCTGGTGGTAAGCGTCCAAAATCCAGTACGTCTGGGGAACATGGCAATGCCATCACACACACAGTGGCGCAAGACACAATGCTGCCCGGAGCCATGCAGATGTGGAAGATAGCCAAGTGCCACCTGCAGTGTAGACTAATGCAGATCTTCTCATTTATTCTGTCTGGCAGGTGTTTTCTACAAAACACTGATTAAAACTTGGAACAGCTCTCTGCCCAGAAGAGGATATAGCTGTACACCTCAGCTCTCTGGTACAGCAGATGGTAACAGCAACTGTTGTGGTGTGTTCAATGGTTAGATGTTTCCAGAGCCTCAGGTTGCTGCTTTGCTTGGCTGAATTCCTTTTCATGAATTGTTTACTTTTGAAAGAGATCTATTTAGAAGGGAGAAAATATGGCACAGATGACTGAAGAATGGAGTGAAAGGCAGGTCCTCATTTCTATCAATAATAAAAAGACTCAGTAGGTTAGCTATTATATCCGTGTATTAAATAAAGGCATTCAGTGTGAGCAGAGTGTGTGCACAGTTACCTCAGTTCAGCTCATGTGCGCTCATTAAGCTGTAGTAACTAAAAGTCCTAAATCAGAAGCTTGCAAACTGTGCTATTGCCATACCTTCCTTTCCCTGGCATAGAAGGAAGGGCCAACATACCAGTTTATCAGAGGCAGGAAAAACAGTCTTGGCTAAAGCCTAGCAGTTAAACAGTACACCTTAGACCCCAGCTAGGCATTTCAGCTATTTCTCAACGCAACCAATAATTGAGTTCCTAAGAAATTTTGGTCATGGAGTCAAAATATACTTTCCAAGTTTATCTCCACCAGAAGGAATCCTATGAGCACAATTTCTTTGTGCTCAAGCTGAAACTATATTTGTTATGAGAATCTGTAGGTAATAGGAACTTTTTAACATCTTCACTGTGTTTACCAAGCAGTGGGACCAGGCATCTTGATAAAGACCAGCCAGCTTATCTTACTCCACAGCACCCCAGAGCCGGCAAGAGACAGCTATGTGTCCAGACCCTGGAATATGAACCAGTAGTGCAGTACTGAGTTCAGTTACTTTGATAATAGTTGTAACACACAAGGGCTAAGTAAGAAGTGACTGAAGAGCACCCGGAGTGGCTTGTTCAGACCCCATCTCAGCCATTCTGCTGCCTGCTGTCACTGAGGCACCAGACTGACTGGGTATGATTAACCACTTAAAGCTCTTTCTTCACACTGATGGGAAGTGATTCAGAACCGCATTTCTCCCCTCTGAGTGAAGTGGAGAAAATGTGTGGAGAAAATAGGCACCACCTTATTTTATTTCCTGATGGCTCCACAAAAATTGAACTGCCTGTGAAAAATGTTCTATTAAGAATGAGAGAGGATTTGGCTGTAAGTCACCCTGGTAAGGTGCCTTAAATCCCTAAACTAGATGGTTAGATGCATCTGTCTTAACCATGGCAGTCAGAGATTCAAATATGAAGTGTCTTTCATTGAAAGCTGTGCATCCATTCTGCCATTCCATGATTATCTCATATTTGTGGTATTGGACTGATAATGCAGGAAAAACACCATTCTCTCACACAGGGAGCACTTGACCCTTAGGCTAGACAACTTTGCTTTTCACCAGGGAAATGGCATCTTTACGGGTAGGATGGAAAATCCCTTTCTGAGAAAAACTGGTGCCTGAAATTTCAGACCTTTGTGTTAAGACAGAACTAAAATACATCAATTTAGTTCATACAGGAAATTAGGCAGCACTGAATTGCAGTTATCTACCTTTCCAGCGATGAGTTATGTTTGGCTTTGGAATATACTGCATTCAGTGAAAATGAAAGTCTGTTAAGCAGCCTCTGGACGCGCATTTCTGCGTTTTCAATGCCTAAGTATTCCACATTTCCCACATGGGGATGCTGACAGGGCATTAACTTTCTGCAAACGTTCCCTGAAATGGCAGTCTGGGGACATTCAGCAAAAGGCTTAGTCTGGGTTATAAAACTGAGTGGGCCTGTGTTCTGATGCTTGAATCAGCAAGAGAAAGGTTTAGGTCCATTGTCCCCACACAATTATTTTTTTTTTACTTTGTATGACATGTGACTCTGACAACTCGATGCAGAATAAAAGCTTCCTATAGCAGTTTTAGGGTTTACTCTTCCTTTTCAAATACAGGAAAAGACAACAAAAAGCATTTGAAGATGGTAGTCTAAGATTTAAACTCAGAATCAGCTTCTCAGTTCATATTCAGTGAGGGGATTTGCTGGGTAGCTAATACCCTTGTACCTTGATTTTCTCCATATGATGGGAGAACCACCTAGTAGCTCCCATAGTTGTGACTTTGATGCTGTCTCAGCACATTTTGCTTTCTTTTCTCTCACCAGGAGGCAGAACATTTTCTCAAATGAAGTTAGTTATTTTGGTTGTTTACCTCCATCGGGTGGTGAGTAAAAAATGCAGAGTTGGGAGATTCAGCAGGAGCAGCAGACACCAAGCCTTTTCCTCCCTGATAACCACTATGGAAAGGAAATAATTTGACCCCATAGGTGAGTGACTACATTATACAAAGTGCCTGGAAATTCTTTGCCAAGCAGTAGCAGAAAGGTAGCACAGAAGCATTTCTGCTGTTCACTTAGAACTGCCCCCCATGAGTTTGACTGGATTTTTTCAAGAAGCAGAGATAGCTCTGTGTGATCCTTGACAATTTACCCAGACAATTCCACAAGAATGGGGACAATTGTGCTAGGAACTGCATGCCAAATATTTATATTCCAGGAAGAGATGAGAAGAGAGAGTGCTTAGCAGTGCTCCCCACCCCTGCCTCTTCCTGTATCCTGAGCTTCCATATAGCGGTGTCTGTTTATCTGACACAATCCAGAGAATGTAAACAGTTAGTTTAAAATTAGATAGAAAACCTCTAGTGGAATGATGAAATAGAAATATTGTAGATGGCTGTGCTTATGATGTATGTTCACTTAGTAAAAGAGGCACAGAGATGAATGCAGTGGCTTGTTTACCACTCGCTAAGTGTATGTGAACAACTTGATGAAGTGACATG
The DNA here is from genome assembly GCA_036023395.1 of Myiotriccus ornatus. Taxonomy (NCBI): domain Eukaryota; kingdom Metazoa; phylum Chordata; class Aves; order Passeriformes; family Tyrannidae; genus Myiotriccus; species Myiotriccus ornatus. The sequence goes on from JAYRBT010000177.1 coordinate 22,483,455, forward strand.
AGCATGGTGTGCCACTTGCCAGCAATCTGCAGAGACTGCACACTCCAGTATGTCATGAAAGCAGTTGTATTCATGTGAGGGGCACGTTTCACCCTGGATCATGTGGTCTAAAAAAGCTATAGGTTTTTAGTGTTGTTGCCTGACCTCCACTAACAGCTGAACTCTCACCCAGCCACGTGCTTGCTCCCACCCCCAGCAGGACAAGGGGAGAAAAAAGGAAAAAAAAGGAATGAGAAGGCTCATGGGTTGAGACACAGACAGGGAGATTGCTTAGCAGTTACAGTCAAAACATACTTGACATGAGACCCCATCCAGAGTATTGCATCCTGTTCTGGACCCCTCAGCATAAGAAGAACATGGACCTGCTGGAACAAGCCCAAAGGAGGGCCACGAAGACGGTCAGAGGGCTGGAGCACCTCTCCCATGAAGTCATGGTGAGAGAATTGAGGTTGTTCAGTCTGGAGAACAAAAGGTTCAGAGGACACCTTACAGCAACCTTCCAGTATCTAAAGAGGGCCTGCAAAAGAGCTGGAGAAAGACTTTTTACAAGGGCACTATAGGACAAGGGGGTATGGCCTTAAACTGAAAGAGGATAGGTTTTGATTAGGCATTAGAAAGAAATTCTTTACTTCAGGGTGGTGAGACTATGGCAAACCTTCCCAGAACTGTGGATGTCCCATCTCTGGAAGTATTCAAGGCCAAGTTGTATGGGGCCCTGAGCAACCCAGTGTACTGGAAGGTGTTCCCACCCATGGCATGGAGATTGGAAGTAGATTATCTTCTTTAAGATTATGTCCAAGCCAAACTGTCCTATGATTCTATGATTCTATGACTTTGGGAAATTAATTAAGTGCCAATCAAAATTTAAATGTAATCACTAATTTGGGTAATGGGAAACAAAAAATGCCAAATGTTAAACCAACATCTTTCATCCACTCTTGCTCAGACTCAACTTCACTCCCTCATTTCAGACTCCTTTACTCTCCCCAGGCAACACAGGGAGGATTAGGATTATGGTCAGTATGTAGTGGTTTCTCTCTGATGCTCATTTTTGTCTGATACTTTTTCTCTGCTTTTGTATGAGTTCTCCATAGGCTGCAGTTCCTGTCAGGAAAATTTGGTCCGTTATGCCTCTTGTGTGGGCTCTCACATAATCTGCAGGGAATATATGCTCTGGTGCCATGGAGCACCTCCTCCTCATCCTCTTCCTCTGACCTTGGTGTTCCTCTGCTGTTTCTCACTCTTTTTGCTCCCTCCTCTCTCTCTCTCTGTGGCATTTTCTACCCTTTCTTAAATACATTCCACAGAGGTGCCACCAGCTTGGCTGCCGGGCTCAGCTGTGTCCTGCAGTGGGCCTGTGGTGCAGCTCTCTGCAGTTGTCTGTGTCCATCATGGGGCAGAGCGTGACCTCTTTCCACAGGTGCCTTCCCTGTAGCCTCTCTCTGCCCCACTGCCAAAGCCTTGCCACCTACACCCTGTACAAGTATACCGGATATTTTAGATCTCCAACCACCTGAAGTACCTTCATGGCTATATAGACCCAAGGAAAAGTGACCTGTATTTGCTGGTTAAAAATTCCTTCCTGTCTCTAAGTCCTGTCTCATAGTAGTGCATGGAAAACAATAACTCCAGAGCTGAGAAGCTGGCCCTGGGACTGAGGTGAAGTCTTGGTCATGAGGTTTTTGTGTGTTTTTTTTTTTTTCTCTATCCATTAACAATACCAGACCAACCCTCACTGGTTGCTAGGTGATATTTTCATTATGTGGAGTCATAATTTTGAGTGAGGAGTGGCCCGAGCAGTGAACCTTTGACAGAAAAAGCACGGGAAGCTATGTGCAAGAGATGACAAATCCAGTGAAGCAAAGTAGGGTGGAGACAAGAGGAATATGCCAGTATCATGAAGGGAGTGATGACTGACAAACTTTTCCGAAGTTGCCTGGTAGGAAATGTGGTAGAATGAACACAGGTGTTTGTATCTACTGGGGAAGAAGACTGATGACTTACTATCATCTGAATCTCAGGTCCCTGGTGGGTTCCTTTATCATCTCACCCTTCTTAGATCCCACTTCCTTTTAGCCTGTTTTCAGCCCATCGCTCCAAGATTACATCCCTATAACCACCATGGTTTGCCATGCTGTATCATGCTCATCTCTTGGCTGGTGCTTCAGCTGCAAGATCTTTGGTGTAGGCAGACATTGTTCTTAATTGTGTAATGCAGGGAAGGGTGGCACAGCCCACAACTTAAGACTTCTAGAGGATGCAAGGAAGAGGATAAGGAAGATAATAATGAAGAATAAGGATGAATCCAAACTCCCTGTCACTCTGCATCTCCACATCCACTCTCTGGGATCTACCACACTGGTCCCTAAAACCTCATCATGTTCAACTGAAAATTTATAAAAAGAGCAATCCAAATGTAATTTCTAAATTGAATGCACAAGGAAGAGAAACACTGGCAAGAGAAAGCAGCTGCCAGGCTGTGACTGAGCAGGTAATGAGGGAAGTGAACCTGGCCCCTTTGGAACTCCCTTATGCTCTTCTCTCCACCCAAACCCCCAGAATGTAATGGCATGTCTGTGGCAAGAAAACAGTAAATTACTTTTTTTCCACCCTGAGCTACAAGCTGCAGCAATCAGACCCCTGGGAATTCAGACTTCTTCTCCAACTCAGCTGGAAGGATTAATGCAGCAGACTTGAGGGGGTTCCGCTTCAAATCCCAGCTCCCTTGCCTCACTAATTACTTCCATATGTATTTGTGCAAGACTGCATGTTGCCTGGGGTCTGCAGGTGGCATAGTGACCTTTGGGCTATAGGTGGGCTTCCCCTACTTCACCATATGTTACATGAATGAGCCAAGCAGTTAGAAGGCAATTGTAAGCGTCCACGGCCGAGCAATCCCTCTCCTGTACATTGACTGATGGATTCTGTTTCTCTACCCTCACTTCTCCCTTTATGCTTTCTCCAGCTGTGAAAGAAGAAGGAATTTCTGGCCTTAGTTTATAATGTTTAATTAAAAAGAAAAACCTTCATGCAAAGATAGCTTGTTTCCACAGCTTTGATGTCGGTGCCTGTGGGAAATGGATGAGTTGAAAGTGCATTCTGGGTAACAAAATGTAAATGAGCAACTTCAAGCATTCTTGTGAGTTTTTCAAATCTCAAAATCACAAGAGCCAGCTCAATTTATTTTCACAATGATTTCTGTTGGGCTGGTGCACTTGTGCTACCGACTGTACTGCTTTCTCCAGCTCTCTTAGAAGGCCTTTCCAGAAGTCTTCTCAGATACATTTTAGTTTGTTCTCAGTGAGGCAGTTGCGCTGTTGTGTGAGTGCTCTATAAGGGGTGTTGTGTTTTCAGGGAAAAAGAAGCAACAGTGGGTGCAAAAATTGCCTGTGAGTTCCCCTAGGGAGCACCCTGCCACTAGGGTAGTGTCTAGCTTTTGCAGCTTCCAATGGTTACTTACTTATGATGTGATTCATTAGTGCAACAGAAATTCCTTCTTGGTGTTTGCCCTTTATCTTCCTGGGGGGCTTTGAGAGAAAAAAAAAAAAATAAAAGAAAAAGAAAAATTGAGAACATTTCAAGTATTTTAGAAAATACGGAAAACCTGTCAAGGGCTTTTGGGGCAAAGGAAGTGGTTCAAAAGAATGGCTCATCTCAGAAATTTGGAGTGCTAGCTACTGGTTCCAGGGGGATAATTCACATCCACTACACACAGATATGTATGTCATGCCTTTCAGGCAACCTGGAATAGAAAATGTGATAACTTTTAATTTATGTTTTTCAGCACTTTTTTCCAAATATATTCTGCTAAGATCTCTGGTCTAGCTTCACAGGATTTCTCTTTTCACAGTTTTGTTAAACTCACCTAAGGCATGTATTATACACTGAAAACAGATGTATAAATGCCATATAAAGGAAATAGGTTCATTGCCTTTGACTCTTCCTGGAATTAGTACTTGCCCCTGGCTCGTTTCCTTCCTGATGTTAGATTGCCTCCAAGAGGGATAAAGCTGAACGAGAAGGACGGCCCACTGGGTCAGGAGCCCTCACTGGGCATTGCCACCAGAGACGGCTCAAGTTCCCTGTCTGAATGCCCAGAAGTGCTGTCTGTATGATCATGTGGAGGAAGTCTTTTGGGATGGGCTCTGCTAAGAACGACTGATTTTTTTCATCAGTGTCTTTGCAGCCCTGATGACTACCCAGATGTATAGTCCTGACTTGAAATTCCTATGTGTGTCACTGGTCCTTCAGTGTATCTCCGGAACATGTCCTCAGCGTACTACGCAAGAGCTCTCCTCAAGCAAGTGACCATCACTCCAGACCTAGTGGCAGTGTTGTTTGAGCCCTCTCATGCTCGCACTGTCTGTGATACCCTTCTATCAGCCTTTCCCTGTGAACCACCTAAGAAAGTCTACTTAAGATGTGCTACCTGACTTATGCTGTTCTCCATCTGTGCCCGAAAGCAAAAGGGCATCTCTACTGGGGACTGCTGGGTAGGGACACCCTGCCGCCTTCCCTCTGTCTCCATGTCCTGTGTGCTAGGAGGGGTCATGCCTGGTCTCTTCTGGATAAGAGAACATGGGGCATGGGAGATTTGTCTGAATAGGTGTGACGAGTGCCGAGCAGTTTCTGACAACCTCGAATCAATGCTTGGTACACTGCGTTAGAGGAGGGTTTCCAAACAAATCCATGTAGTCTATGATGGCAGTAATAGGTGCATCATCTGTGTCTCTGCCAATCTCCCAGCAAAGACAGCTCTCTTCTCCTCATTGTAGCTGGGTTCTTCCTTTGAACAAGTCAGGTAGAGAATCCCCCTTTGACGTGGGATCTCTTCTTGCTGGCATTCATCAGACGTAGCTGATCAGGGGGCCCCGTAAATGGGAGCACTGACAACTTCCCTGTGGTATAAAAGAAAAATCTTCACATATGGAGTGGCTGAGGTGATTCAGAGCATTCCAGGCAAGGTGCTGTGGTTTCTGCTCTGTTGGCTTACAGAAGTGCTTTAGGTAGTGGCGTTTATCCAGACTGCATGTGATGATAATAATAATCCCCTGGTGGTCTAGTGGTTAAGGCGCGGCGCTGTCACCGCCGAGACCCAGGTTCGATTCCTGGTCAGGGCCACT
>JAYRBT010000177.1:22488677-22516874 GCA_036023395.1 Myiotriccus ornatus
AAAAAATCCAATGCGCAGGCTGGAAGGTGTAAAGACCTTCCCCGGTTCTTCGTTCGCGAAGACTGGCCATTATTACTATGTGATGATACACTGAATCATAACTGTGGTACGAATCAAGGTCATGCAAGCTTTCCTCCTAGGACTCCAACTAAGACACACACTCTCCCACTTTCCTTAATGGCTTAGTAGTGGAGACAGTCAGAAAACTGGCCCAAAAAGCACTGCAGAGGCACTGTAATAGTCCATTTGATACAGGCCCAAATCATTGGTACTCTCTGTTCTTCAGGGTCTCAGTCTCGCCACTCCTATTGCAGGCCAGATGGGATCTCAATGATGCCCTGGTTGTATTTGTGGGGAGGCTGAATAGGAGGGAACATATGCAGAGGAGAGTGTCTCAGTAGATTAAGGCTGTTTCAATCCATTTGTTTTCAAATATACCATGTTTAGTTTGGGCCATGTGGGGTTTGTTTGATAAAGGAAAAACCATACTAATTGAATTCGCTGGGTCAGTGGCAGTTCACCCGAGAGGGAGGGCAAGGACTCTGCTGGAGGGATCTGCTATTAAGCAGAAAACTGCAAGAGCTTGGCTTTTCATCCTGGCAAAAGTCATGGGTCTTATCCCCTGGTAAGCCTCACATAACAGTGGGAAGCCCAGGGCCTCAGAAATTCTCTGCATCATAAAGGCCTTTGCCTGATTCTGGAGGATAAAATTAGCTCAGATTGTTCCTTAGAACTGCTAGTCCAATTTTGTTGGTGGTGAAGAAAGGACCAAAATATGGAAGGGACCAAAGCTAGCTGAAGAAAACTGCTTAAGCATTTCTGAGCCAGTCCCTTCCCCTTGCAAACCTTAACAAAAGGAGTCTGGTGAGCAGCAGCAGCTTCCCTTCCAGACTTCCTTAACACAAAGGCTCTGTTTCCCTGTGCCAGTTGTGGAGAGAGTAAGGTAGTGAATGGAAAAAAATCAGGCAAATAGGGAAGAAAAAAATGAATTTCTTTCTTTACCACAGACTGCAGATGGGATCACTGTGACTAGAAGCAACAAGTGATGCAAATCATTATTAAAAAAAAAAACTATGAGAATAGCATCTTTAATTTATCTACTGGAAATTGCCAAAGGCTATGTTCAAAGGCAAAATCCATAGCTCTGTGTGTGTGTTCTAGTAGGGAATATTCCATCTGCCCCAGTAACCTCTCTTAATAGTCCCTACTGGCTTCAGGGAAGGCTGGCAGTGTTCACTGAGCACAGCTCTAGTTTGATGTGATTGCCCTACAAATGGGAGACGAGCTGAGAAGCAACGGGGAGTCCCTAATTACTTCCACAGAATATAAATCCATGATGGTTTTGACAGCTTCTGGAGCTGAGGGCAGTATCACACTGCCTGGCACACCTCATGTCAAAGAACAGCTGGCTGTAGTCCCACTTCTATCAACAGCACCATCAATGCTCCAGGAGGAAAGGGCAAAGCAGGAACATGTGAACAGGGTGACACTTGATGGAGAAATGGCCCATTAGCTATAACAGTTCTGATCTTACGGATCCTGAGGCTCTGACACTCCCTGAATTGCAATGAATACCTATGCCTTCCCCTACTTGGCCTGTGATTTGTGCTCAGTACCTAATGCACCCATGAAAGGTGCATTATAGCCTTACATGTGTTGAGAGGATGTCTTTTTATCCTACAGTCACACCAGAATGTGAAGATGTTGGTCAGCCATTCAGTGAGGACTCAGGCTCATTAAAGGGGTGGATAAAATTAATCCTCAGGACAAATCCTGGAAAATGGCGTGTCATAACCCTGTACTCCTTTTCCTCCTCCACAATTGCCCTTTATAGTCATCCTGCTAAAGGAAGCAAGCTTTAATGAACATGCCTGATTGATGAGGAAACCCATTGTGAACAGAAAAACAACATTTCCTCCTGCCTTCTTTGGGAGCTGTTACATCTTCCTCAGGTACGCTGACATATTCCAGTGAAAATATACAGGTAGGAATAAATTGGTTTGCTGGGGTTTTATCTTGGGTTCAAGAACTATGTTATGACTAAGCATTTGTATCACCTAGTGGCAAGGCATTGTTGAGACAGAACTGCAATATCATTGAATCATAGATTGGTTTGGGTTGGAAAGGATCTTGAAGATCATCTTCTTCCAACCCCACTACCACAGGTAGGGATGTCACCCACTCAATCAGGTTGCTCAAAGCCCCATCCCACCTGGCCTTGAACACTTCAATATATGCAGCAAATGTTGCTGTAGATAATGGCCCGGTAGCTGTCACAGAATTGTTTAAGCTGGAATAGAACTTTAAGATCATCAAGTCCAACCAAGACAGTGGAAACTGGCTGGAACGTGCTGTTTGGAAGGTATTTTAGTGCAGTCTCTAGCAGCAGCAGTTGTTTCCAGGATTAGTGAATAGGATTAGTGACTGCTAGAATCCAAAGTCAGGGTGCTACAGGAAGAAGGTCTTGTTATTGTTCTTAGAAAATTATTTTAGTGATATGTAGTCTCCAGATAGAAACAGGACTGCTCATGTCATCCATGTATGTAACTGGTTTATTGTCTTTTTTCCTGTAGTAAAGATTGTTGCTAAATTCACTGACCAAAATTAAGTTAAACTACTGAATCCATGCATCTTCTGGAATATCTGTATAAATCTCATTTTGAATCACACAGTTTGGATGCATCTCTGATGCAGTGGAGCTACGTTAGTCTTTACTGAAATGCAGCTTCCTTCGAGCAAATCACAGTAGACTGGCAAAGCAGTGTTAAATGACACTCTGGCAGGAAGTAAAGAGGATAATATTTCACTGAAGGAAAATTGCAGGAAGTCAGTAGAATGTCTGTTATCTTAGCTGGAGCTGGCATTTGGCCTGGTTACTAAAGATAACACCTTTTTTTTTTCCCTCCAAGACTTGTCACTTGCTGCTTTATGACCATGTATTTTGATTTACATCTCAGAACATCTCCAGCTGCAGAGCATCACCAGTGCCTGGGGGTGATTCCAGGCTTCTCCATGGCATAGAAAAAGGTGAATTTTTCAGCCCCCAAGATGAGGGACTGGTATGAGCCTGATGTTTCCACAGGCAAGAGAAGAGTAGCAGGAAGGGGTACAACTGTAATTGCAGGCACTGAGGAACTGGGATTGCTACAACTACTGCTGCCAGACACCCGAGAGAGATCAGGTAAGTGAATGCTGCATCTGTTGTGAATAACCCTGATTCTGTCTGAGCAGCCACAGCCACAGCAAGCCTGCCTTTCCAGAGCTCCAGCAGAGACTAAGCAGGCATCACCATGTCCCTGAGCATGCTGTTGTCCAGCTCTCTGTTTTCTTATTCCCATGACTGGCATCACACTGAAGCTGTGAATTCTCATCCGGTGTGAAAGAAGAAAATCACATCTGACTCATAGCAATTGTTCAGATCTGGATTAGTTTTCCAAGGCTTAGTCAGTGCCAGAAGCTCCTTAATTTCCAGAACCTAATGGGACTGCTGTCCCGAAAAGATAAGTGCAAAATGTGAACAATGATCATTTGGATGCTTCTGATCATTTTTATCAAGAATAGGAAATAGTTAATTTTATAAATTGTTGATTATGCTGTATTTTGTGAAGTGCACGCTGCCTGCCATGCTGAGCATTAAGGAAATACCACTCTTGCTTTATAAATAGTTGATGGGGTTACCAGGGAAAGTTACTTGTCAAGGGACATGCATTTACTCTATAGCTTGGAAAGTAAAAAGATTATATCTCCAACTGATATCCTTGTAAATCGACTTACGTCTAGGTCCCTGCTGACTTTGACAGGCTGTGATACAAGCTTACAACTTCTCTGGGTGGCTGAGGGAAGTTGCCTCATTTCTACCATGAAGACCTCTTGTGACCTTGAGAGCAACTCATCTTGAATGACTGATAACAAAGAGTTTAGAACTAGATGTTTTGCTGTTTTGGTATTTTTGTTCACACTCCTCTTCTGAACTCTTTTCCTAGTTTCCTTGAACTTCTCTCTCTCTCTGTTGCCAAAATGTCATGTGTGCGTCTGGGAGACTTTCCAACTTCCAATTGCAGAAGTGGGTCACTCCTCATACACACACATTTACAGTCTTTTGCAGATTCCCAGGCTCTCAGCATAGCACTAGGAGTACTTAAGCAGTGCTGTCATAGCCTGTTGCTTTCAGAGGTTCACAATATTGCCAGTTGTCATTAACTCTTACATTTGTTCTCTCTGACTGTCTGTCTGCAGAAAAAGATCTTGTAATGATCACCCAGCTAAGGATGAATTATTAATTTAAGATGCTGAAGGAGATTTGTGTCAGAGCCCAGCTTTGGATGGGTGACTTGCACAGAGCTTAAAAGCATCTCTAGCTCATCCCCCTGCCTCATTCTGCATTCTGTGCCATTTCTCTCACTGCCTCAGGGCAGAATGTTTCAGAAAGTTGGAGTGGGAATATTTTTATTCATCCTGTTACATGAAGTTAATCTCGTGTAGCAAAGCAGCTGTGTAATGTTTTGTATTAAATCTCATGTCTTCCCTTGGGTATGATTAAAATTCAGGTGAAGGGTTTTTTTAATTTTATTTTTTCCCCCCTCCCCCAGGGCTCTCAAGGGGCCATTAGGCTTCATTCTTAATAGCTTGCCATCCCCTTGCCTCTGCTGGTTCTGCTGCACACACAACTGCACTTGTCTGACTGATGAAGGCTGAAGGCTCTTTAGTGACTCATGCACATGCTGCACATTAGTGAAGACATTTCTAGCTGAGGTGAAGGGACGGCTGCTCCCTGGCACACTGAATAAAGCCTTGGTTGGCAAATTCTCTATTTGCTTGATTATAGCCTTGGAACACATAAAATCCCAGTTGGAAGGAGACCAGCTGCTCTACCAATACCCTGGGCTTCCCAAAACCATTGCTTTATTTCAGTGCTGTTTCCAAGAAAGACAGTTTCTATTCTAATCCTTTCTAACATGTTACTGCTTTTGCTTGCAACAGAAGGATTTGCTTCCATTTGTCACTTTAAAGAAAAAAACCTCTTCTGACTGTCTCTGACCCCCATTTCTCTACCCACTCTCTGGTTTGTGTCTATCTGCAGAACCAAAATGTGATCCCCTGGAAGACAACGTAGAGACCTGCTAGTGAGGGAGTGAAGGGTCATCACAGGGGAAAGTAAAGAATTCAAGTCCTGCAGAGAGCACAGCAGGGCTGGAGACAGTGAGAGAAAATGAGCCTAGAGGAAAGAAGAGGAGATAAAAGCAGGAGAGAGGCTGTGAGACATACTGAGAAGGAGGAACACCGAATGTACAGACTGGATGCGTAGACTGCACAGAAGAAGCTAACCTGAGGACATGCACCACTTCTTCCCCTCTGCACCTCTACTAGAGCAACTGAAAATGTCCTAATAGCAGTGCTGTAGAAGTGGTTTGGGCAAACCCCTGTTTCCCTCTAAACTCCTTAGTCTTGACACAGTTGTACATTTCAGAAAAATCTGGGTAAATTTTCTTCTTAAAGTATTTAACTTTCACAGCCACTTCTGCAATTTGTTATCACAGCCAGGAGGATTACAAGTGCCAAAACATGGCACAAAGGGTTGCACAAAAGGGCTGGTTACAAGAAGACAGAAGAGCAGGAAGCTCCAGAGCCTTTGCCTGGCTTTCCGTATTTCTCAGGCTTCAGGGGTTTGGTGGATTTAACCTTCTAGTAGACTGGAAGTCTGCTTGTCTAGTCTTGGGAATCTTTCAAACAGAATCGAGATTCTGGATCCTTCACTGAGGGCATCTCAGAAATACAAGAATCAAGAAAATGCTTCTTTTCTCTTGCTTTGTGATGTATGTACAATAAGTTAGTTGCTGTAGGTGTCTAAGGGCTACTTGGCTAAGAGAATGTGTCCTTGGCATTATTTCACTGAAAGTAAAACCAAGAGTGAAGCTGGCTTCAACCTTTAATAAATCCACAGTTTATCTCTTCCTGATAGGAAACAGCAGCTAGTAACTCACAATGTTGTTGAAAATATTCATAGCAGGAATCAGTCAGATAAGGGACTCACAGAGTTCCAACATATGTTCCACAGTGGCCTACAAGAATCCATATTTCTAAGCTGTAAAATAACATTAATTGTATAGCAGTTGTTCTTACCAATGAGTGTCCAGCCAGCGAAAGGATTTTCATCTTTAAATAAAGAAACCTCACATCTGAGTAGTAGCTGACAGAGGCACAATGATGTGGTTTGATCACAGGTTAGAAGCCCTAAATTCTAATAATTCTAATCCTGATGTCCACCTGGGGAAGTCACTGCATATTCCTGGCATTCATTTGCTCTCACTTGTGAAAATAGGAGGCTGATTAATTAGTGCCTGGTGAAGGGTTCACAAGGTCCATTAATTTTATTACTACATTTGAAAAAATAACTAATCTTACACTAGTATCGAGTCTGCCTCAACCCCACTGCACAGCATTCAGCAATTTTGCAGCTCCTATACCCAGCATGGCTGCTCTATTCACTTACAAGTTCCCTTTTGTTGACAGAAAAGCAGGGCTGCCTTATGCACAAATGCACAGAAGGACTCTTGAGACCAAGGAAAAAGAAGCAAAACCTGTGCAGTTTTGTTTCTGCCCTGGCTGTGTGTGTGCTTGGAAGGGGGGTGAATGACACGTGAAAAGAGGTCTGCGGAGAAGTACTATCTTTCGTTAAAGAAAGTAGCATGACAAAAAACCACAGAAACTTCAGAGAACAAAAGAAAACTATGTAATTTTCAACAGCTATCCCAATGAGGTTATAGTAGCATTACCATCCAATCATTGCTTGTTAGGATATGTCATTTCCACCTGTCACTGGAGATTGGTCCAGATCTTCAAAACTACACCCCACTTAGGGCACCGAATTTGATCATGAAAAAATCTGGGATCATGTCCAGCAAACTTCACACCATGAAAATTGAGTGCCACTGCTCTGAGTCATTGACACTGTTGTTGCATTTTACAACCTTCCTGAAATCATTTTATTCAGCCATGAATGTTTATCCCAGTGTTTAGGCAGTGGACAGTTCAATTTTCTGGATTTAATAACTTTCTCTTTTGTGTGATGCCAGTAGGTCCTTCCATGGCAAAGGTCATTATTTCAGCCATCTCCCAGCTAATCTGGTAATATCCATGTAAATTGACTTCTGCAGAATGGCGATTAGTTTTGCTGTATGACCCCATGCCACCTCCTTGCACCGAAGGAGGGAAATGACTGATTTGGAGTTCTGATGATGTGCTGTTTTGGTTTTTTCCTTAACCATATAACATGTGCTTCAGAAGAATTTGTTTAGATAAGACCTTCTCCCTGATTCAAGGGGAGCTTTCACCACTTTTCTGGCTAGGGATCCCTTTCTACATGTAGACATTTGAATACTTTTCTTCAGTTGGCTCTCTGGAGGGAGTCATTTGGGGAGAAGGGAAACAGTGAAATAGTTTGATGAATGGCATCAACTTACATCCCCCAGGAGGATTCCATATGTTTGTAGCAGATGTTTAACACGTTATGGCAACGCAACTGGCTGCGTTGAAACAAATTGCAGGGTGACCATCTAACTGTTGTCAGAAGTGAAGTTTTCAACACTTCTATCTCACCCCAGCAGTTACTGCTGTTCTACGTAGATACCTGTGAACTACGTACCATATTTCTGCCAAAAAAATAGTGAAGAATTTTAACTGTCCAATAAAGTCTTTTAAAAGTGCATTTGAGCCTCCTCCCTTTGTGTTCTTGTTGCCAAGAAGAGTCAAAGCATTTGAGGATAGATGTTCTGATGAGTAAGGCGCTTGTCTGCAATCCAGCATCTCCTAGCTCATGTCCTGGAGCTGCCACAGACCTCTAGTACTTCTTCAGCATTCATTCTTCTTGCCTCAATTTCCTGTTTGTAAATGAGGATAACTGTTCCTCTGTATTTGCCTCTTGTCATATTTAAACATGTAGGGGAAAGGGACTGTGGGGTTCCTGGCACAGTGGGGGCCTCCATTTTGCTTGGCCCTTGTAAGTGAAAATTACTAAAAGGACCGCGGCAAACAAAGTTACTTTCCATACAGTCTGCAAGTAGTACAGAAAAATCTCAGCTGCAAAGGAGAGGAAATATGAACGTTGAGAATTTTCTCAAAAGATTTGCAGTTGTAAATCTTACTTTTTGGCTTAATCTTCATTTTTAGGAAACTTCAGGGGTGGCAGGGAAGCAAGCAGTGGACAGGATATTTTCTGGTTCTTTTTTCTTTTTTTAGTTCAGTGATATACAGCTTTACCTACTGTTAGCTGTGGAAAGGGCTGTCATCTTAAATATGTTCATTTTGCTTTAAAAGTATCCCTTCAATGCTGAATATTAAAATTATTACAAAGAATTCTCTTAACTGAGATTTTTCTGGGCAGAGTCCAAGCGTTCGTTCAATCATTGCTGCTGCAGTTTGGGTTTAGGCACTGCTGCCAGTTCCTTTGTGTAATCTTGCAACTTCAAAGACAAGGAAAGAGGGAGGTGGGCAGGAAAGCATTTAGGAAAATTATGTCTAGCTCTTTGAGTATCTCAGTGAGCCTAAACTGTTGTTCATGGGTTGGATAATCTTAAGAAAAGCATGTCTCTTGCCCTGGAAACCTGCTTCCCATCTTATGGTCTGTGGGTCTGAAAGACATGAGAAGGTAACATATGAAATGATGACAAAACATGCTTTTTCACTTCAGAAGAATATACATGTATAGTACGATGTAATCTAGTCAATATGAAAACAAAGCTGGAAAAAATAAATCTGTAAATGAATATTCAAAATGCTGCTTAGTTCTTGATTTAGAAAACAAAAATAAAAACAAAAAAAACATGGCAAAGCTGCATGAAGGAGGGCTATGATATTTTTTTCTCCAAAATGTTAGCTGTTGGTTGGATGGAAATGATTGGGAAATGCTGATATTGACAAAGGAACCAACTCATAAACAATTTAGCTTCAGTTTTCCCAGCTGAGCCTGGGAAAGCAAAACTAGACTGAAAAATACACTGGCAAGGTTTTAATTATGATTTTAATAATGAAACTTGAACAAGCCTCTCACTACCAGTACATCAACTGCCCCCTCATGCTGTTTTCCCAGGCCTGATGGAGGGGCCCTGAGAAAACAGTTTGATAGCAGATGAGAGAGCATAATGATCAGTGTAACTTCAGTCAGCACTGTAAGTGCTTGACATTTCAGGAAAACAAGATCTTTTACTTTGCTATCTTTATCTGGGAGCAGGTGATTGGGTTTAGACAGTCAGTTTGTCATCTTAAGCTCTTTATGGCTGAGACCTTGTTTGTTTTGCACTCTCTGAAGTGCCATTCAGTCTCATGGCAAAGTTAATAACACTGTGATTTCTACTGAGCACAGATTGCTCCTGGAATGTGCTATGGTTATCTGGAAATAGACTGGTACTCGAGTTCCAGCATGCAGATGCCAGAGTGTTTCCTTCTGCCCATCTGCCTAGGCAATGAGCTGGCCCGCATGTCAGTCCAGCTATAGGAATCACAGCCAAGCCGTATTGGGGGTGGATTCCTGCTTTATCTGCCTTCACAGCAAGTTGGAAAAGGTGTTAGTAGAAACACTGAGAGAAAATAATAGGAAAAGAAAGGGAGCAGTCTGAAGGCAAAGGAAGTAGGAGGAAAGGTGGGGAGTGCAGGGAAGGAAGCAACAGGGAAACTGTGAAGTTGAGAACTAATATGTAAAGCACAGACAAGAATGGGTTCATAAGTAATGGGTTAGCTCTATGGAGTGAAATTCAATTCTCTCAAAATCCATGCAGTTATACCTGTAAGGAACCCGTCCAGAATCGTTGATGGCTTCTCAGCATTTCACTTTCTGCTTCTGAAAACTCTAGCCTATCAGAAGTGTGATGGAAAGGCTTTTTGTATTGTGATACATGTGATGCAATATTCAAGAGACAGACCCTCCAGACAGTGGGATGGCTGCAGCTCTAGGCACTTCTGAGACAGGAGAAAGTGGCTTTGGTGTTTTGGGATAAACCATGGAACTCTGATTTCAGTTCAGTAATGCATTTATCAGAAAACAAGTGAACCAGCCTTCTTGCATATTTATCTATCATAAAATTGGCTTTATCCAAGATTGCTATTATGCTTTAAGTTCACAGAGGAGACACTATATCCTTTACACATAACAAAGAATATAAACCCCAGCTTTAAATGTAAAACTCAGTTCAGTGCTGGTGGGGATTCACAAAGCAATTCCTTCATGATAGTGAAAGCACTATAAACTCGGGAAGCTAATTTGCAATAGTGGCCCCTTAAATTGCACAGTTGAGCATGTAAGAGCACTATTGTGTCTATGCGGGGATGTGGAAGATTTGAAAGCTGGGGTCACATATAGTTGACTTCTGTTCATTTACAAAACAGTTTCATAGAATCAGGACAGAAAACAGAAAACACACACAAGTCTTCGGATATATCACCCTGCACTTTTCTTTCCAAAATATCAGAATAATGATGTCACTGGAGGGGGGAGAGGGGGGGGAGGCAGTTGTTGGAGAAATGCCAAGACTGTCCCCGATGAGGAAGGGATCTTGTCTATAGAATCTGGAGCTGTTTAAAACTGTGGTGTTTTGGGCAGGACTAAGCCCAGTCAGTTTACAAAAAACCCTCTGCATAAGATCTGTGCATAAGGCCCCAAAGCAAGGGTGGGGAGTTGGGCAGCTCTACAGATACACACACGTTTTCATGGTTTATTCACCGATACACAGCAAAATTCCCAGGCATGTGGGGTCCTGCAACAGTCCTTGACAGTGCAGGGGTGCACGTGTGAGATTTTTATAGAAGGTGCAGGGGGAGGACCAATGGAGCCTGGTTTGACAGTTCTGTAGAGCACAAATGTAATCTCTGCCTGAAAGAGCCATGATCTGCTGCTTAAGGGGTATGACAAGCCAGCCTCCTGGAAAATAGCACTCTGAGTCCTTTGCAAAGGAATCAAATGAGGAACAAGGCTATTACCTCGTGTCAAACTGTGTCTAATAAAGAAATGGAAATCCCCTACTCTGCCACAAAGACCAAGGAGAGCTAGGATCATGCTGTGTGACACAAATAAATGAAGAGCGAAACAGAAATGGAAAAACATGGGCCCAAATATTACAAGAAAATATCAGACCCTGAAATGATTGCCTGTCTTAAACAATAGACTATAACAAAACATACATTACAAATATGGTCTGGTTTTGTAATATAGTTTGCTATTTTGCAGAAATAGATTTGGGACCATAACTGTTAAATTTGATGTGTATCACCCTATTTTTATATTGCATTAGGAAAAAAAAAGAAAGCCAATGCTAACAAACATCTGCACCTGGGGAGCCTTGTAACTGTTCATTACCAAATATATGAGACATTAGCAGAGATATTTATAATGAGATGTTGGCACATCTATTTTTCCTTTACATGTAAAACTGTTAGACATTCCTGTTGTCTCTTGTTCTTTTACTAAGCTTTAAGAGTCCAGACCTGCATCCCACACCTTGCAAAGCATCATGAGCTAAACAGGACTTCTTATCAGTACAAGGACACATCTACATACTTGCAGGATCTGGCTCTTGCAGGATTGTTCTCTCTTTTGTTATATGAGAGTGCAACATCCAATTTACTAATGCCCTTGCTCCTGAGCTATTGATTGTTATTGAGAGTAATATGCTACTTCTGCACATCTCTCAATTTCTTTCCCTCCAGCCCAGCAAAGACTTTTTTGAGTTTCCAGAACCAGCGAAGTGGAGTTTCCCTAGGGATAGCTGAATTGAACCCCAATGTAGATTTCTTAGTCAGATGCTGTTGGACTTGACATACAGTTGCCCTACGTGCAAAAACAGTAAAAGAAATGACCTCTTCTACACAGTTACCTAGTTTTGTGAAATTCATAGCTGTCAAGCAGTATTGAAATTGTTTAACTGGCTCAGAAATTATTGGCACACACAGAGAACTCAATTGCATAAGCCATATTTCCTTAGGAAACCAGGCTTAGGAATGTTGGCTTTTCCCGTGTCGCAAACATGGGCTCGTCGTTCAGTTTGGTATGCATTTTTGAAAGTCTTTCCAGTCTCGCAGTGTCATCCTTTGAAGTTTCTCTGGCAGATCTTCGAAGGCATTCGGCAACTCTCAGTGAGGTACCAGTCAACGAGTGACCTCTCTCCCACCTCCATGGTCTCCTTCTTTTGCGTCCTAGGGATCCTCACGGTGTATCAGAAGCCCACTGGGTGTTACCAGGGTCACCCTGCAGGCTGGGATTAGCCAGCTCGCCTTCGGTGCCTCCTGAGAGCTCGGCGGGCTCAGGGCTCATCTCCGGCGAAAGATCCCAGACAAGCTGCCCCTGGGCCACCCTTCCCGGGCTGCCGCTCCCGCATCCCCGAACGGCGCCGACGCCGGCGAGGCACGGTACAGGAGAGGGACGAGTTATTCCAGGCTGCCCTTGGCGGCTCCGGCCGAGGGCACCCGGGAAGTTTTCTGGCGAAGGAGGATGTAGGCGAAAGGGGTCGGCGGCGGGGCGGGCGCGGCGGAGCGGGCAGAGAGGCGCCCAGGCGGGGGGCCGGGGGGGCCGGGGCAGGGCCGAGCCGGGCCGGGCGGGGGCGGAGGAGGGGGCACGGCCGGGAGGTGGAGCCGGCTGCGCTGGCGGCTCCTGCGCTCCGCGGCTGCCGGGCACGGGGCGCGCACGGGAGAGGGAGCCCAGCGCCGCCGGGAGCCGCCTGCCGCTCGGTCCGTCCGTCCGTCCGTCCGCCCTCTCGGTCCGTCTCCCGGAGCCGCCGCCGCGGGAGCTGCTGCGGGCGCCGGCAGGTAACAGCGGGGGTTTCGCCTCTCGGTGCCCGCCTGACGCGCAGCCTTTCTGCGGGCAGCGGTGCCGGCTCCGGCTTGGCACCCACTGCCCTCCCGCTGCCCCGGGACGCCCGGGGGTGCCGGCGGGGGGCACCCACGAGGGGCGGCTCTCGCCTCCCCTCCGCCGCCGTGTTGTTTTCCCGGGGGAGGGGGGGATGTGCAGGAGCGCCGTGATTCCCCGGGGTGCTGGGCGTACAAGTTTCCGGGGCTGAGATGCCAGCCAGCCCGACAGTACGGGAGGTCGGGGAGGGCGCTCCGGCTGCCCGAGCCAGCTGAACTCGCCCCGCTGGTAACAACTCTCCGGAGTCGGGCCCCGGGAGCGTCTCCGAGAGCCTCATAGCCTGCCTTCTATATTTCTGTATTCTGTTGCCCCCGCTTCAACCCCCATCCCTCCGGGATCCCTCTTCCCGTAAAGGCAAGCGGAGGAGCCGCTGGTGCCCGGAGGTTGTGCCCGGAGCGTCCTGTCCTGCTTCTGTCGCATGTTGGGGTATGCTGCCACCCTGGAAGTTCGGATGAGGAAGGTGGGAGAGTTAACTATGTTTCTGACTTCAGCCCGGGCCAGTAGGAATTTTCTCTTTCACACTTTGATGATCTGCAATCCCACCAGCCCGGGCCAGTGCCCGGTCTCTAATAGAGATTTGTAGCTGCAGCACTATATTAGTGAGGTACTACATGGGGGTTTTGTAAGCTGAACAACTGGGCAGTTAAAGTTTTATCATAACTTTTGTATTTAAATGTTAGAGTGGGTAAATAGCATTTTCAGATGCGTTGTGCTTGAGTGTTTGGGGGTTTGTTTTTGTTTTGTTTGTTTGTTGTTTTTTTGTTTTTTTTCCTGAGAAGTCTGTTTGATAATCATGATTTCTGGGTTTTTTTTTGGTTTTTTTTTTAATCTAGTACTTCTCCTAGCAGTTAGTAAGCTCGGCCTGACTACTGCTTGTATTTCTATAATAAGAGAAAATTTGAACACAACTAATAGACTCTAGGCACATAATTCACTAAATAGCCAATGGCTACAAAACTGCTTAGGCAGAAGTGTGCTGGAGATGGTTGTGTGCCTGGCTGAGTATATGCAAATTGTGAACGTGGGCTCGCGCTGGATTTTTGATAGTGGGTAAAAAGTGTGTGGAGTTGTTAAAGAGTTGTCTTAGTTCAACAGGATGTATCCAAGTGTTCGATGGATTCTACCAGTAAAAGGCATATTTTGGTACTTAGGGCTTTTATAAGGAGCAGTGGTTGTTCTGTCACAAAAGGGTACAAACTGAGAGCAAATGATAGGCATGTCATTTGGAGAAATAGGTACATTCTTTATCTTTTTCATAATTTGGGAGGAATCTTTCAAATTCACATGTGTAGCATAATGTATAGATGCACTTCTTTTATCATCTGCTTTCACTGAAGTATTTGCATAGTATGTTAAAATGATTCGAATGTTTGACTCTCCCTGGAAGGCAGTTAATATTTCTGTATTTGTTGTGGCCGCGATACAGTTTTTGTTGGCGTAAGCTAAAATATCATGTGATACAGTTTCCACGAATTTAAGCGTAGCGGGGTGAGACGGAGAAAGGAAGAGCTTTAACTTCTCTGAGACGTTGCAAACTACCGTCAAAATCCAGATAAAATTTCTACCCTTCCTGCAAGGCAGACCTATACTACAAATTGCTCAGCTACCCGCGTTGTGTGTTTAAGCCCGAGGGATATGCAGGTGAGCGGGTCGTTTACTCCTTGGGAAAGGGACAGATGGAGGCGGACCGTCAGTCCCCCACCCGGAGGGTAATAGGGGCGCGGTGGGAAGCCGGGGAGACCCGCGGCACCCCGGGCAGCCGCGGCTTTTCGGGCCGGGGCCAAGGCCAGTTACGGTGCCGGCTTGGGTGAGTGATGCTGGTAGTTTCCACGAGAGGGCTTTCTCGCTGTGCGGTGCCAGCGCGACCCTTCGGCAGAGCCCTCGGAGCGCCGGCCGCGCCCCCCTCGCTCCTCGGAGTGGAGGAGCAGAATGAGCTTGGGGGTGCCTTGCTCTCATAGGGTATTTCAGATTTCCTTTGTAAATCACGGGGAAATCCCTTTATTACCCCTGAGGCGTAAGGATAAGACATCCTGGGAAGAACACCAGTCTTCTGTTTCCAGGCTCCCTTAAAACTTAGGACGGATCCCAACAAGTTAATTTCCCCACAGTGGAAACTGAGAAGAGGCTGTGTGTGTTTTTCACAAAAGGGTAGTGGGGGCATCAGAGTGTTTGCATCCTCAACTCAGATGATGGCAACGAACGACTCTATCCTGGCGTGATCTCATTTTTGGCTCCTTTAACATGCATTATACTTCTCAGGGTGGGGCTGGGTGAAAGGGAAACAGGAATCATTGTGTGAGTATGAAAATGCTGAGCTATCCTTAAGCCCTTTGCCAAGTTGTCTGTGTGTTGTTTAGTTCAAATAATCTCACACATCCACCATTGCAGGTCTGTTTTAAAAGGCAGAAACGGTTTCTGCAACCAGTAATAATATTGCAGTTCATAAAACATGAGAAACATCTGTTACTGTGACTTCAATTTGTTTCTCTCTCCTTGGAATAACCAAGCTGACAGCTCAGTCAGGTTTAATGTCCTGTGCTAAACCTTTGGTCGTGTGTCCCATGGCTAATCATGACTCACAGAATCAATAAACCCAGCTACTGCTTCACTGCAGTGACTCAACGGGGGAGTGGGAAGGCCTTCAGACCAGCTCGCTGCATAGAGCTGATCCCCAACAGCAAACCGTGGGGGACAAATTTGGGTTTCTGCAAAACTGGGTCTATCATTTGCCCTTCCCACTTTCAGTGCGGCAGACTGGCTGGAATCTCAGTTATCAGCGCTTAGCAAGTGAGGGAGAGGATCTGCACTGCTGTAGGGGTAGTATTTTCCCTCCTAGCACCTTTTGTCTTGCCTTAATCTATCCCAGGTTGAATACTGTAGGCAGTTGAAGCAGAGCCATCTCATACTTTGATGTGTGTTTATTGGCTTTAGCGTCTCACTGCCTTGCCTTTTTTTTTTTTCTCTCTTTTTAAGTTGGGTTGCTCTCTTCTCATCCCACCTCCCCCAAAAACCAGAATTAGAGCAGAGGCAAAATGTGAATTAAGTGACTGTATTTTTGTGAATGGGTTTTCTTGCTTTGCCCCTGCCTTCTTTGCTGCCTTCTGAAAGATCTCTTCATAATTAAAATATTATGACTCTCCTTATGGTAGCCCTTCGCTTGTGGCAAGGATCCTAATTTGACGTCAATGAAAAAATACTAGTTTCTGGCATAAGGGCAGATGACATTTCATCAGCTAATGCATGCCCATTTTTTTTTTTTAAACCACAGTGCTAAGACCATATGGACAGATAATGAGTTTAAGCTGATAAACAGCTTACAGATTTGCCCAACTAAAGGACTTTTTTCCTAGAAAACACATTTTCCTTTAAAATAAATAATGAAGTTCCTGTGTTTTTATTTAATTATCTTGAGTCCTGTCTGTTCTCACCAGGCTGCAGGAAAACAGGCACAACTGCTCTGGGGACAGAAGCTACTGGATTTATGGGGCTGTAGGTCTTAGAGGAGGAAGGACTTGAAAAGTTCAGATGCTACAAAATTGAGGCCTCTAAATAAGCAGATGGTGGTCCAAGTTGTATTTAGAGAGTTTTGTGAGCTATTGCATAGTTCTTGACATCTTGAAGATGAGTCATTGCATGAGGTGGTAATAGGTCTGAGGTCTGTTTGGGAGTTATAATTAAAACAGATGGATATCTATACTCCTTGCTAATTCTGTGAGGCTGCTGAAGAAGTTCTTGTCTGGGAATACTGTCCCAAGACAATCCCTACTTTTGCTTTTTCAAGAATTTTTTACTAATTTCAATATGATTGGTTTGTTTAATTTAAACTGATTTATCAATAAAATGTGAGGGAAAGATTTTGGATCCATTTTTCTTGGGTTTTGAGGGGAAAAAGAAATCCCACAAACAGTACAGTGAGAGTTGGAAAGTTACTTGTTTTGGGAAGTGGTGGTCTTTAATTTTCACTTTAAAGTAGTGACTCAAAGTAAAGTATTGTATTCCCATGAGAGGGAAAAATCTGTGTATTTCTCTCCCAAGATGCATAGAAATAAGCTGTTTGGGAACTGAAAGTGCTCATTCCTTTTTAAGCTGTTTCTTATGAGTTCTCTTTTAAATATTTTTTTCCCCTGGAAACAATTATTAATCTTATTTGGAAGTAGCAAATGAAGCAAGAAAATGGTTGTACAGAAAAATTAGTACAGAAAACTCCATTCTTTCTCATGCTTCTTACTCCTTCTAAAACATAAATGTTTTGTGTTGTCCCTTCCCTTTATACTGTCCACTTCTCAGCACTGGGAAGATTACTGGACTTTAATTGTATTTCATATGAAGATATATTCCAGATGCCTAGAGCTTAGCTTTCTGATGGTCACTGCTATCTCATTTGTAACTGATATGACAGCAGAGTTGCATTTGGTCCTACCTTTGCTCATGACTGTAGAGTTTAGCATTCCTCTTGTGTCTATTTCTTCCTCTACATCAACATTACTTACTTTCTTTTCACTGTTCTTTGAGTCCTGAGTTTCCAAATTAGTGAATGAGTTATACTCTCCCACAGCTGCAGAAGATTCGGGTGAATTCAGTGCCCACCAAACAGTTGATGGGTCTTCCCCCCACCCAACCTCTTGTCTTGAAGCATTTAGCAGCTGCTTTGCTGTTTATAATTTCTGCATTGGTAAAGACCTGCCTTAGGCTAATTTAGTATAAATTGTCTGAGACTGAAAGAAGTGGCTATAGGAAGGCAGTGCATTGATCTTTTTCTGCTAACCACACCATCTGCTAAACCAGTTTGTCAGCATGTATTTATTTATTTTTCGCACAGATAAGATTTAAAGAAAGAAACTATAATAAAAATATTTTACTCTTACAAAGGGATTTGCTTCTGCACCTCTACCATCTTCTGTCCTCTAGCAATGGGCTGTCCTTCACTGGTCTTCCTCAGAGCTAGAGGCAGAGAGGCTCACCGTCCTGTTGAGTTGTATATGTGTGGGGTTTTTTTGGATCTGAATTGCCTCTGCAGGTGTCTTGGTACAGGAAGCTTTGGCTAACTAGATGCCTAGTGTAAATTCTTAATTTCTGGTGGACTAATATGCAGCGAATATTGCATGACAATAAAGAGTAGTCATGTGATGACAATTGAGTAGTCATGTGGTGTCAATTTATCCTCACCAAATTCAGTGAAAAGAAAACCAAAACCAGTATTTTGTCATTGTCCTCAGAGATGTTGGAAGTGAGATTCTGACTGTCACAGGTTTTTACTAAGGAGATAGTTTGTGCACAAAATCCCTCCTGACTGTGAAATCTCTCCAACAAGGACTCTGATGATTAATGAATCTCTGGATGTTCTTGTATTTTGGGCATTGGTGTTCTGTTGTTGTTTTTTGTTTTTTGTTTTTTTTTTTCCCCATCATGATCTTCCATTTGTTATATATTTACTAAATAAACCTGGTCTAGAATGTAAGCTTCTTGAGAGATAAATTGAAAGGTCACTGTAGAGGAGTCAATTCTTAAACTCAAATAAAGTTAATACTTTTTAGACCAGCCTATCACTTCAAGCAGAAACAGAGGATGCTTTTAATGAAATAAACAGTGCTGAAACTGAATCTCATCCATGTGCTTGATATTACTTGGTTCTTATAGGGCCTACTGTGTTTAGTTCATCTCTATTCCTGTGCTCCTGTCTCCCTTAGTTGGTGCATGTCCATGTTAGAGAGGGACTTCGCTGGAGCATCTGTGGTGCCTAGCAAGATCTGGAGTTTACCTTAATTAGTCTTCTGGAAGCAGTATAACCAGTATCCTCTTTACTCCTACTGTCTGTGATGCCACTGTCAGGAAAAAAATCTTACCATGGTTGTTGGTCCCAGAGAAGTGGAATTAAACCAAACTGCTAATGTAAAAAGTCATGTAGGATAGCAGAGATAATAATATCACTTATATTCTTTCAGACTTCTCACTTGAGTCATAAATAGCTTTAAATGCATCTTATGCCATTGCAGATGTCTGGAAAGCCCACATGACAGATGAGTGAAATGGGGTATGGGGGACTGTATGGTGACTTGTTGCCTGTGGGTCAGTGGCACAGCCTGTCAGGGCCTCAGGAGCTTAAGAGGCCCTGGCTGCAGCTCAGGTCATATAGATTGTGCATGATGACAATTTCTGCAGCTCTGTGCTTCTCGTAAGGCTCAGCGCTGAAATTGTAATGCTAGCAGCTTTCTTTTCATGGCCCAGTGCCCAGTTTGAAGAAGGGTGATTTTGGTCATGTTGCTAGACATACGTATTTATGGCCCTGTTTCATCTGTTGAATTTAATCTGTTGGGGTATTTTTAACATTATTATGGAAACAGTTACTATATTTACTCCTTACAGAAAGCTCAGTGTATGACAGTCTATGAGGAGAGAGTTTTAGAGTAATAAAGATTGCACTAAAGGATGGTGTCTACGCTTCTTCAGGAAAAATGGCCTAAATGAAGTGACTGGCAGTTTGCCTGTTCTTGAGACATGGACCTCACAGGGCACTGAACTGGAACACTCTATGCTGGGAAAGCAACAATGGGGTTTGTTCTTGGCTCCCTTGATAGCACATCTCATTTTCTTGGGGTGTGGAAAAAACCCGAAGTTTTCTTGTACAGAGAGAGCTTATGCCTGTACTGGGCTGGTTTCTCAGACCTACTGAGAACCTGTTTCTCATGGAAGTCTCTGGTACCTGTGGGTACCTTTCAGATGAGCTCCTCAAAACCTGCTGCCAATGTAAATGAGATAGCAGTGAGATTTCCACTCACTGGAAATTCAGGGGATTTTGGAATGAGAGTCACTATCACTGTTGATGTGCTCATTTCTCTAGTCATTTGAAAACAAAATGTGTTTTAATGTCAGTCTTGGTGATAAAAATTGATGGAGCTTAATGGTGATAATAATGTGGTGACTATACCATAGACATGTATGAGAAATGATGGAGAATAAAGGAATGAATGTCTCAGAATGTTATTAAAAGGGGTGGACTTTGAATCTGATGTATTTTTGAACTGCTGACTGCCTTTTGTTCCTGTTAAGGTCAGAGGGAATTCTCAGAGCTTCTTAGGATGAGGCACTTATTTTGTGTTGATCAACAAAACTTTACCTTCTGATGGGAATACGGCGTGTAACAGGAATCTTCTACAGTTCCACCAGGCTGTTTATCAGAATAAGATACAGGAAAAACTGAGAGCTAGTTCTGAAAATGCTTGAGGCACAACTCTGGCAGCACCAATAGATCTCTGCTTTGGCAGCCTGAGAATTGACAGTGTAATACCTAGCTGATGTGATGAATGACTCTGGGTTCATGATATTGAAAAAAACCCGTTCAAAACTGCTAAGAATTTCAGCTTACAGTGATGCTTAGTTAATTAAAAACTTCTTTTAAATGTGAAGGGAAACATCAGTCAGGAACAGCAGTCTGATGTGTTTAAGAATTAAGAGGGCTTTCCAGAGACTGTCTGGATTATCTTTTTTTTTTTCTCCTCCTGTTTTGTTTATTTCTTTGGTTGTTGTTTGTTTGTTTTGGGTTTTTATTTTTTCCTTTGTTTTGTGGCTTTTCTATTTTTTTCTTTCTCCACTGTTACAAAAGGAGCAGGTTTCATGCTCTGCATTTTGTGTGTTCATATTTTAATACTGCAGTGGGGAAGGCTTGGCAGGAGAAGAGTCAGAGTTAGTTTAAAAACATTCATTTTCTTTGTTAATGTTGCTGCAGAAGTTCTAAGTTTCAGTTCGTAGTGGATTTCTTACAGTATTTCTGTAATGTTATGCTCTCTGGGAAGTGTTTTGAAGCTCTGCACTAGCCTTGGGGTGCAGGGGACGTCAGGACACTTACTCCCAAGTCATATCACTGATTTTACTGCTCAGAACTGAGGAGGGTGAATTTCCAGCATAACATCAGCCTGCTGCAGACACTCTGGCTCTGGGAAAGCTGCATTGCTTTTCTGAGCATCTGTTTTACCAGCTGTGAAAATGAAGACAGTACCATCAGCATGTGGGTACGATGAACATTCTTGTTAGCTAATCTTAGTAAAGTGAACTGGAACTGTGAAGCATCATGGGTTTTTGTTTGAAAGTGTGAAGGTTTAAAATGGTGTAAGCCACAAGCCTGCATCTTTGTTAGGGAAGAGAAGTACCAACTGTGAGTCCTTCTGGGGCAAAAGGGGCAAAGGGTTTGTGGGAAAGAGGAGAAATTTGCCTATGGTGGAGAACCCAAGTGAGAATTATGCCTCCTTCTAACCTTTTACACAAGTCTAAATGGATTTACTTGGAGCTTTGTGAAGTGTCTGTCCAGGGCCGGATTTTGCCCTCGTACCAGTTGCATTTCCTTTTGTTGTTTTTCCAGTCCCCCCTCCACACGCTTGCTTTTTATGACCAAAGCTTCATTCTTTAAGTATATGCCAGTGTCTTGTAATAATGCTCAGAAGATCCCCTGTGGGGAACAGTTCTGATTAGACACTGAAGAATTCTTCAATTTTCTTCATACTTCTTATTGTTAGGAACATCTTGTTGATAAATGGTGTGTCTTTTTTTCTCTTGCTGTTACTACTTCTTTGGTACCCCTCCTCCCCATACACTGCACACATTCTTTAAGCTCTCCTGTTGTCTTGTCTTATATAAACTTGGATCCTTGGTTCTGCTTTCAGTTCATTCTTTTATCTTCTACAGTGCTCAATGAATGCTTAAAAAATAATAAATATTAATAATAGGGCTCTTTGAACCAGCAGGTTCTTCGCTGTTTAAACTTACCTTTTCCTGCTGCTTATCCCCTATTAGAAGTTGCTATAATCTGCAGTTTGTAGCTGTAATAACTTCTGTAGCAGTGGCTGGGTTTGTGACAAGCGTAGGATTATAGCTCCAGGTGGGGAATTGGCAGCAGGAACAGAGAACCTCAAAGGCACAAATACGTTGTTCCAGTTGAAATATTCTTTGCAATAAAGGAAGAGCAGCCAACAAAATTTAATGTGGGAATAGAGCTATTTATCTAGGTTTCTATGGAGTGTCAGTGGCCTATATAGGATAATCCTGTACTGCACATAAAATACTGTGTTTGAAGGTAAAAACCCCCACATTCTTTCTGGAGAACATAGTTTAAGAAGGCTGTACTTTTGGAGATGCTTTCAAGCCAATTCATAGGAAGTATCTTAAATCAGTAAGACAAACTATGAGATACATCTATGATATTACTGTATGTTTTCTTTGAATTCCTTGTGGAGACAGGTTTACCTCTCCTTGGAGCTACAGAAGAAAAACATACTGTCTGCCCTAGTGTGTAAAGTTGACCACATAATGTACGGCCCAGTCTCCAAAGCTTTTGCCACACACACACACTCTCTCTCTCACTCTTTTGGACATCATCAGCATTTTTACTGTCCCACACTAAGGAATGAATGAAGTAAACATGATTGGTGCACGAGAGGTTTTCCCACCATACATCTTTTCCTCTATTTAGCAATATAAGCTACTGGATTAGGAGAAGAGAGAATCCTGAGGTGTCAGGGCAAACTTCATGAAGTTTATTTGTTTCTTCTATGCAGTGTTGCCTTGGCCCTACGCAGGGAAGGTGAGGTATTCCTAAGCAGAACCTCAGTTGTGTGGGTTACTTCCAGGCTTATGTCTTCAGTAGAAACCACACTAGTTACTAGTTGAGGCCAGGAGTTTTTCAAGGAAACAATTTGCCTACAGAAAATGCTGATTTACTGAAAACATTGTGGGAAAGGATTGGTCTCCGTTCAGTTCTCCTTGGGTGAATTTCTTGCACTTAGGATAGAATTTCTTAGTCAAAACAGAGATGCTGGTTAGGAGCCAAGCAGTTTGGGGTTTTCACCTATGCTGTCACAAATCCAAAACAAGGTCCTGAAAGCAGGTTTCCTACCTGTCTTCCATGCCAGAAATGCATGTCCTAACCACAGAACTGTTGTTCTAGGGTACATGAGTTTTTGTATGAAGGATTCCAAGGTGGATTCCAAACTTTCATCCCTATGTGAAATGAAAACAATATTTTAAATCTCAAAAAATGCGGTTCCCATGAAAAACTATATTCCCATCCAAGTGTCCCTGTGTCTCCCTCAGTGACCTTGCTGTCTTTCCTCACTGGTTCTGCAAGTTTGTGTATCCCCTGGATATGGTCCTCGTCGAGTAGAACAAAGAATCTCCAAAGAAGACCTTGGAGAAATAATCAGCATGTCAGTCACAGGAGGAGAACAACTGACCCTCAAGCACTGCTGGTGTATTTTGGCAGGGTCAAGGCTGTACAAGGCTTTATAGCTCCTAAACCCCTGCTTCCTCTGAGTAATATTATTAGAAAAGCAACTTAAGCAGCTGAGGAAAATACAGCTGAACACTGCTAATATATTTGTGCCTGGGCCACTGTTGAGCAGAGTAGGAAAAATAATGCTTAGGGCAAGAGAGGAGCTGCTTGGAACAGGATGAAACGCTCTCTTGCTGGTTTGACTGCAGCAAGCTCAGCAAGGGCAGGGCTAACACGTAGTTTCAGTAACAGGCCTCTTCCAGTTTCTCCTTTCCCCCATTTTACAGAGGAAAGCGATCCTCTCTATCCTTTCTTAATTCTCCTTGGAGAGTGAGGAGATAAGAAGAAAGTTATGAGAGGATCTCAGCTAAGCTGGGTGTGTGCTTAGCGAGGGCGTTTGTTCTCTGTGGTTGTCCTCTGCAGCACTCAAGACCCTGAATCTGGTTATTCCAGTGCAGCTCAGCCACCTGAACCTTGATGCGCTCTGAGCTGCTTGGCTGCCAAGGGGAGCTTTCAGGGGCTCCCTCTGTTGTAAAAGGTGGGATTGCAAGATTGAGGTGAACACTGCAGTTCTGATTATATGAGAATGCCACTCTGCATTTACTTTATATTTTGTTCTGGCTTCTTTTAAAGAAGGGGGAGGTGGAAAAGGCTGAGGGTTCAAGCTTCATTACTGCACAAGCAAAGACAAAGCACTCCTATTAAAGGTAAAACATTCCAGGCCCTCACTGTATATTTGAGGTTTAAATAATGGGAGTTTCCTGTTTCAGAGAAGCCAAGTGCATCCTCAGATGGTCTCCGCTAACCTGTTTTAAGACTTGTGTTCAACTTGTGGTAGATGAGAAGTCTGAGCTTGCCTTTTTGGTTGCACTCGTCCTTCAAGTTAAAGTAGGAGGCATAAGGTGTGTTTACAGCACAGAGAAGCAGCAGTGAAAGGCCTGGCTTAGTGGAAATCAGAACCAGAATCACCATGCAGCTTTTTTGGATGCAGCATAGAAAAATCCACAACACACATACAGCTCTGGAAATCATATAATGTCAAAGCACTCCTGAATGTGAGATGAGCTCTAAGATATCTGTCTACAGGCAGAGATGCAGAGCCCAGATACAGTGTTCAAAAGAACAAATAAAAACACCCTAAACCTTGCTTTTATGGTGTGTTTTTGTTTGTTTGTTTGGTGGGTTTTGTTTGTTTGTTTTGTTGTTTCGGTAATAAAAAGGCAATACTTTCAAATATTAGATTACAGTAATATCTTAGTATGTTTTCACATAAAAATGATCTAAGAGAAGAAAATATTTCTCTTAATTAATCAAGTCCAAGACCTTATCTGTGACTGAAATATCAACAGATTTCTTGCTTCTTCTGGTTATAGTCATTAAATGAACCTTTAAAAAACTTTTAAGAGGCTGATTGCTAAGGTTCCATAGATCCCCAGGAAAATAAAGGTAAGTTGCTACCTTTCTTCAGAAGCTGCGACTATGCTCTTAACTGTCATTTGGGAATTATGTGAGACCTTTTAAAGGACTTGGTCTTTTGCCCAAAAAAGTCAGTTTGCACGTTCCAATCACTGAATGAACAGACTTCTTTGCATCCATTTCATATCCATATTCTGCCCATTTGTTAAGCATAATTAAACTACTGGGAAAAGCAAGCTTGTAAGACTTCACTCTTTGAATCAGGGATGGTGAATTAAAACAAAAAGTCAGGTTACTCTGAAAATAGTTCCAGTAAGCTGAGAACTTAGATGTATGGTTGAGCTGCACTGCAAATTCATCCTGTTGAAGTAAAGTCAGACTGCACTAGGATACTGTTGTGAAGGGTTTTCCATAAGGTCAGGGCTGTGTGCCCCAGATGTTCCCTAACACTGGCTTGCAAAATCCTTTTCATGGAGGGAGCTATATCCTTGTAGACTTCAATGTCACCATCTAGGACTTGTCACTCAAAGCTGAAGGAGCCCAAGAGAAGCCGTGTAGGGGATCTGTTTCTCTTAGCATCCTACAAGACTATACCTGTAGACTGTCCTTTAACATGAAACTGCAATCTTCAGCTGTAATCCTTGATTCTTCACAAAGTGCAACAGTATGGAGTAGGACCAAACACTGATTTTTTTTTTTTAAATTGAAATATGATTAAATGTAAGACTGCCTGAGTCTGTCTGTCTTGCAGCTTTGTAGGTAATTCTGCATGGACAAGATTTGTCACTTCCTTTCCCTTTTCTGTTCCACTGTCCCTGAGCATTTTTTCTTGGGATGAATTCTGCCTAGTAAAGCAAGGATTTGTCCAGATATGCTGTTGTTTGGCAAGGAGGTGGTGAAATAGATGCAGTTGTTGGAACTGATGATAAGGTAACTTTCTCACCCTTCAAGTTACTGCAAATGTGTTTGAAAGAGGATTTGCATTGCTGGTAGTATTTGTTATTGTGTGTATGGCCCTAGATATAAATCAGAGATTGACTGGCGGATAATGAAACAGTGCAGCGTGCCTGAGTGAACAGATTGGGCAGGCATCTGAACTAGCTGTGTACTAGCCCACCAGAATGAGTCAGTTGCTCAGAATTTTTCTGGCAGATGTAGCCTCTGTTTCCTGTCACAGTGATTATCTACCACTTCTTTATCGACTTTCTGTGTGGTCCACCCTATCTGAACATCTCTCAGTTGCAAATGGATTTTATCTTTGTAGCACCTTTTTGAGGCAGAGAATTCGCATTTTACTAATGTATGTGAAATCTAAATAACTTGCTGAAGGAAGTTGTAACAGACTAGAAAATAAGAGACTAGCACCTTCCAAATTCCGCTCCTATAAAATATATCTCAGGTTTAAAAAATGAGAAGGGAGTATTTCTTGTATTATAGGAAGACTTTTCCCAGCTAAATAAATGGCTTGCTTTGCTGTGCTCTTGGAGCCAAATGTCCCAAGTAACTCAGTGGTATGTTGTTAAGGCCTTTTATTCTTTTGCCTGTGTTCATTGTTCATTTATTAAATTTGGATAGAACACCTTTTTCCTCTGTAAATCAATTTGCGGATTGTTTGGGTTTTTTGGGGGAGGTGAATGGAGAAGGGTTGTGTTGTTGGTTGTTTCTCATAGAAAACAAAGATCTCCTTAACTTTTGGAAGAACTAGGGGTGAGGGGAAGTTCTTACCTCAGCCAAATAATATTATGTGGTTTGGAATATACATTAGAGTGTGGGAGACTACAGGTAGTGGACCTGGGTTCTAAACCCCCTTATTCCACATTGTACTGCAGTGCGCTTTCTGCTACTCTTGCTTTCTTTTAAATGTCAACTTGTGACCTGTTAATTTTCCCTAGAAGTGCACAGGTTTATAAAAAGCATTTTCCTTTGAACAGACTGGCTTTTTCAGACTGTTTACCCTGCAGAATAGTGTTTGCAGAGAGGATATAATCAGGCCTAATAGTCCTTATCAAGTTAGTGACTCCTTCAGTCCTACCATTTAGAGGTATCTGAGGAGTGATGTGGTGCTGAAGCATTTGCCTGTTTTCTGCCAGCAATCCTAATCAAAGCCACAAAGTGAGATGGCTGCTTTCTCTGCCCAGAGGCACTCCCTGCGTGCTTCCTTGAGAAAGTGATTCAGAGCTATTAAAACAGCACATGCTGTAAAAAAAAAGAAAAAATAAAATCAAACAAACAACAAAAACACTTCCTAGGCACAGGTGTGGAGCTGCTAAGTATTAGTGCCAATTGTGCGTTTAAAATCACAGCTTTGTTCTCAAGATTGTAATAGTATTAAAAAAATTCAGCCTTGATCTTGATGAGAGCTCAGGTCCCTAAGGTTGTGTGGAATCAGGGTTAAGGTTTTTAATTCGTTCGTTCCTCAGAAATGTTGAGTAACTTCCATGGCAGCTGAAATTAGTGGGGGCTGTGTGTGCTCAGCATTTTGGAAGGAAAACAGTGTGTGCCTGTGTTATGAGCTGTGATGTACAGAAGCCAGGATCTCTAGGGGGTTGCAGTATCTAAGATGATGCCCCTATAGTTGTTTCTTAATTAAACCCCAGACACTTTACATGGCTTCTCCTGAACTTCAGGACTCTGCTTTTCTCAAGCATATTTGAGACTTCTAGCTTGGCAGCTCCTTCAAGCTTTCTATTAAGGTATTAAGGGGAGGAAAACCAGTTGGTTGCCTCAAGCTGAGGAGGAAATGCTAGACTTGAAGGATTATCTCAGTGCAATGAATTTTAAAGACTTTTTGCTGTACATGTGTGGAAAGCTGTCAAAATGCTAATGGTTCTGCCATCCTTTTTAACCCTTTCAACATACCAAGCTGATGGAGGGGAAGTGAAAATGATTCTACTCAACTGTAAAAGGACAGTTCAGTCAGAAATTAAGTTTTAAGTAGCTTTTCATCTATTAGCCACAACTTCTCCCAGTGATGAGGAAGAGTGATACAGGCCAGTTCTGTATGCATAGTTGAGCCCATTTGCAGGTGTGGTGTAGGTCAGGTACTCCTTGCAACCAGCACCCTGCAGGAAAGGCTACCACAGGGTTGAGACGCTCCCCTCTGGTCCCCACCTCTGCCCTCAAAAACAAAGTGAAGCTGGAACCAGTTTGCTGTGGCTTGATGACTCCTGCAGCTGCTTCTTGGAGTGATTCAGGTAGCAGTGTGGAGTCCTGTTGCTTCCCCACCTGGTTTTTGGGACATACACCCTGCCTGCAGTGTCATGGACACCTCTGTTGTGGCCAGGACATGGGGAGGTCTGACACCATCAGAGCAACTTGTCAGTCAAGCACATACCTGAGTGGCTCTGGGACAGGATGGACCACCCTACCTGCACAGATTGAACACTAGTGTCCTACAGCGGTGTGGCCTACAGCATGTCCCCAGCTTGCTCCAGTTCTTCACCAAGGAGACTCTGATTCTCCTGGGTGTCTTGCCTCACCATCCTAAGCAAGGGAAGACACGGGCTCTGGGTGGAGACACAGATCAGAGCATTGGGAGTGTTTTCTCCATGGCTGCTGTGACCTGGGCAGCAAGGCTTGTCTCAGGTGCTGAGCAGATACTGTTTACTGTCGCTCTGTGCTGCTGTGGCTGCTC
>JAYRBT010000177.1:22516974-22541581 GCA_036023395.1 Myiotriccus ornatus
TTAGTGTTCTGCTTTGGAGCCAGGTAAATACTTGGGTAACTGACGATATAAATAACTGAAATTGTGAGTGTTATTAAACCCATGAGGCTCAGTCATTCCTTTAGCTGACTCTGAAATATGTTAGAGCGATGGGTCTGTCTGTGCTTATCTTTTTAATCAGGACTAGCCAGGCAATTTTGCCCTCAGGAGAGCCCGAATCACTGAGCTGCAGGGCTGTCTTTGCCATTAAGCTTAAGGCTTTCAGGTTTCAGTGAACTTGTAATGTTATTTATTTATTTATTATTTTTAAGGTATATTTACTTTTAAGTATGAGCTACCAGCTTACTTCATATCTTCAAAGCATCAGTATTTTCCATTTTGCAGCTGAAGAGTATGGTTGCCAACATGTACCACCTGGGGGCAGGAGCAAGGGCAGGCAGTATGAAAAGGGTTGCTACAGGGATTTGTTTGGGGTTGGGATAGGGAGACACAGATGGAATAAGGCAGAGACTGGGTAGCAGTGAGACTCTGTGGAATAGGCTTTTCGTTTCTCATATGGCGTGACTATGTTGTGGTGTTGTATTGCTTGGGGTATCAAGCTAGATTGGATAGGACACTGGAGAAATCAGCTTTAGGGAAAACTGTTTTAACTTGGATTGTTTGAAATGACATGAAAATATGGCTGGTGCATACTGCACTAAGAATTGTGTTGATCACAATTTCCTGTGTGACTTTTAGCAAATTTATTTTTTTGAGTCAGTGTGTGTCTATTTATGTATTTGGGAGAAGAAATAGATATTCACCTCGTCCCCTTGTATTTTTCCCAGCATGGCCTGTTACAAAATGTTTGTCAATCTCATGCATATTTTAAGGCTGTTTTTAGTGGACTCTTCTCTCTCTGATTCTTACATTTCTCAATGAGTGGCTTTAGGTATTGCAAACAATACTTTTTAAACAAGGACTTATTTCCCCTGAAATGTGTGCGATCACTGGAAAAAAAAATCTCACTACCTTTTTCTAACTTAGTTACCTATTTCTCACAGAAATTATGTTTTGCTTAATCTTGAAAATTTAAGGTTGCATGCATAAGTAGATGGCTCTCATTGTGCCCATAGTTGTTTTGCAGACGTAAATCTTAAACTGTGCAACTGCTTTGCATTTTGCATTTGGGTTTTTGTATGTGCAAAGAGAAGGGAGCCTGAGCTGCGTTCTTGTACCACAACGTCCCCTTCCATGCTAGAGGATGAAGGTGTTAACAGTGGGAAAAGTAGGATTTACAGTAGGGTGTATGTATATGACATGTCAATGTCACTTTTGTGATTAAGTATTCACTTAATCTCTGCAGATTAAATACTAAACACAAATGCTAAACAAAATCCTCTACTATTTCCGAAGAAACATGCCATGTAGAGACAGGTCTTCGGATGAGCCTGTGAAGCAAGTTGCTGGGCTGGCCAAAGTGGCAGTGGAATATGCAGGCATGGTCTGTTAAGGGTGTTTATTGGAAGGGAATGGGTCATCCTCTTTGATAGAAAGCAGTTTAGGTGTTCATTTTATTTTGAAATAGAATAGGAACCTCTGGCTTCTTTATTTTTTTTTTTTTTAAAGGCCTGCATAATTTTAAAGCTGTAATTCTCTTTTCTTTTGACTGGATGAGGAAAGAAGGGGTGCTGAAATGCTGATTTAACCGAAACCACAGTCTAAAACTTGAAAGTTGCCATCTTACAGCAGTTGGCTGTGGATCCTTTGCATGTACTATGTTTCTGAGGGGAGAAGGGTTGTAGGGGATGCAGCCCATGACAGTAAACAGGGAAACTTCCCCATTTGCTCAGATTGGACATACCTATGCTCTTCTACTGGAGCTGTTGCACTCTGAAAGATTTCAGTCTTCAGTGCAGCAGTAATTATTTCCACCAAGAATCTTTGTGTTTCCAGATTCCCAGGATTAAAGACACCTTGCCCCAGGACATGCACCAGCATGACAGGTAGGACACTTTCTGGGAAAGAGAAAGTGCTTGGATCAACTATTGGCTTGAACTTAGGTTAAAAGTCTATATGAACCAGTCTGCACTATTTCCAAAGCCAGGCACTTAGTCAAATTACCTGTTGTTGGATGAGTTGTGGTTGTTGTCCGTGTGTGTGGTCTTAGCCCATGGCAAATCAAAGGTAATGTAATTTAGCTGAACTCTATCATTGCTAAATTAAATTACCTCACATCACCTCCGGGAGATGAGCCTGCACATGGAGAGTTACCACAACATCAGCTGATGCTTAGCCTACGATTACTGCAGAGTACCGTAACTTTATTGGAACCTCCAACTGAGTGTCCCAGTGACGAAGCAATATGTAGTAGCCAACTGCAAGGAGAAGGAAATGTAGCTGTGCCCCCAGTTAGAGAATGTAGCCCCTCAATCTCATCACATTTTTAGTTTGGAGACTTCAGGTGGCTGAATTTGGGGTTGATGGAAGTAGAGGTTTTCAGTAATTACTGGACCTACTTAAAAAAAACAGATTGCCTTTTCCAGCAGATGTTCACTCCCTTGCCAGCAGAGAGATTCTCTTGCCTGTAACAGGCAGTGGTGCCAAACACGTTCTTGTTCTCTTGGGAATGTGTTTCCTGAAAGGTTCCTTTCATCTGCAGTGAGTTCTTGTGCTTTAAACACAGGAAAAATTAATGTGTTTTTTTCATCCAAATATCTGTGAGAACTTCTTTTTAAATGAATTGTCCCATTTGATAGCAGATCAAGCAGCAGTCTGTCCTCACTTTCAGTTGTTTGCCTCTGGGATCAGTATTCCTTGTCTAGGAATACAAGATGGTACTGAATGGTCTGACGTTGCCATGGATGAGTCAGCAAGCTTGGCAGTCTGAAGCCATGCCCAATTTGTCTTCTATAATGGGATTTGAAAGGGAATTAGTGTACAATGATGTTGGAAAGGGCATAGGATAGCACTTTGGCTCCTTGGTCTTTACACTAGGAAGAGCTAACTTTAGCAAAAGCTTTTGTAGCAAGTCTGTGTCAGCTCAACCTGAGGAGACTAAGAATTGCAGGAGATGCCTTTGTTCTGGTGGGCAGTGGGAAAGCCTCTGCTTGGTCTGACCTGATTCCCTGGAGATCATAGTCTGAGGGTGCCAAGGTGGGCCATGCAAGCTTCAGAACCTCTAGGAGGAAAGGGGAACAAGGGCTTGCTCAGAGGAAACACTAAGTTTCTGACCCCAAAAAACCTGACAGTAACCAGGATCATGGTGATGGGCAGTGCTTTCTGCAGTCCCAGTGGTTTGGTACTGGTGGAGCGATGCTGCCAGCACCACTGCAGCATGATTATGGAGTCAAGATCACAGGTGCTTCTGTGTTCTTATGAATTGGTTGTGCATCCTGTTTTCTTCCAAGCCAGGGCCGAAATCTCCTGTTACTGACTGATAAAAGCTTTCAGTCCGACAATTGTCTCATTCACATCATCTCCCAGAAACCATTCCAGCATGGCAAACTCTTTTTCCAGCTCCAGTCTTTCTCTTCTACTAGGATTTTCTGGAAACCATGGTTGGAACATGTTTCTTAAACATACATGAGGTTTAGCATCTGTTTTTTGTGACACCTATCATTGCACGTGGAAGAATGCATGTGCAAGTTCATGCACAGCCAGCTTTCATTTCACAATGAAGATGTGACTAAAGGGGAATTAGGATTAATACTGGATTGAAGATTCTCGTAGTTGGCTGGTAATAACCTAATCTCCTCAAAGGCTGCAGGCAGGCTGGCAGCATTCAGCTCAAGGCTGTTGTTTGCAAAACCTGAAAGAAATTGAATTTTGATACTTAGAGCGCTTTAATCGGAGCCTTTCAAGATAGCGTATGCTCTTCCCATCCCTATCTCAAATGCAGCCTTTTAATTTCTTTAATACGTGACAGTCACCTAGGCTTCAAGGTCTGATGGCTGTTTGACAGTAATATTTTTCATTTCCTTTTTTAAAAGCTTAGGAATTCTGATTGATTTTAGAACTGTGTAAGTTGCATTCTGAAAGTTGATATACCAAAGTGTCTGTATAGGCAGAGTGAGACAAATACAAGTAAGGCAGCAAGTACTCCTCAGTTTAAAGTGTTGAGAGTGCTCAGTGTCCTTCAGGTAAGGAGGCTCAAGAGGCCACAGAAGTGTGGTGCTCCTGGAGTTCAGTCTAGCCTGGTTTTTATGTTGCTGTGGTAGAGATGACTGCTGAGAAATGTATTGGTGAGTCTGTACAGGTCATAATATGAATCACTGCCTTTGACATTAAGGCCCATATTGGAAAACATGTTTAAACATGAATTCTTCTGTTTATTGTGGCTACAATGCATTTTCTGTGTGCCCAGTCCCTACTGGAAGATAGACATTGAGTTATCTAAATAACTTTTATCTTCAGTTAAATCAATTAAAGTAGACTTTATGCAGGCTCAGCCCTACATTGTCAAACAGGACAGAGGTGTAAAGTTTCCCTGTATAACTGCTTTTGATTCTTTGCTTCTTACAACTTTCTCTTGCATAGCAGTTTTGGTTGATTCTGCCCAAACATTAAGAGCTGTCATTTGCAAAATGGTTTTCTGTCTGCATCACTGCTAGTGAAAGCTTGGAAGAGTGTGTCTGCTTTTCCAGTGTTTTAAATCAACAGCCCATTCTGTGGATGGGTCCTGTTTATGGAGGGTATCAAAGGCCTCTATAATATGATGATGTATGCTACCGTCACTCAAAGTCTCTATCTGAGGCTGGAAGGAGCAGAGACATATTGACTAGATTTGAGTGGAAGGCTTGTGGAATGCTTCTGATACAATTCAATATCCATGTTGCCAAAAGAATGACTTTTCTGCAGAGATGATGATGAAGGGCCTTTAACCAGACGTGATTCCACTCTTATCAATTTGTTTTTTCTCAAGCCTACTTATTCAGCCCTCACCTCAATAGATTTCTTTGGACTGTTTGTCTGCTCCTTCTGTGTTGGTACTCCTTGCTAAGGTTGTCATTCGTCTCACTGTTGCCTCATGTAGAACCTGTGCTCAGATAATCCTATTAATCTTCCTAGATAATTTTTAAAACACCATCAAGCAGGACATTTTTTCTGAGGTATGAGGTTTCCTTGCATACCTTAAGTCCCCTGGCTCTCAGCATGTGAACTTGAGAAACGCACTGAAGCTTTGCATTCCCAAGGCTCAGGGCCCACATGATGACTTAAGATTTGAAAAACAGTGAGTTGAATTTAATGTTTCAGTGTCTCCGCCCCCATTATTCTTAGAGTATAAGGGAGCATCGCAACTGGTCAATTGGAATTGAGGTCTCTGCTGAGGCTTACAAGTCCCTTAAAGCACAAGTTGGTCAAAGGCAGGTTGATGGGAAAGCTTTTGTTCTGTTTTTAAAGCCATAACTCAGGCAAATTTTTGGACTTTCAGCTCCTTTCCCTCTTCTCAGATTAGTGTTAAGGAACAGTGGATAGAGAGGAAACCCAGGCAAGTCTGGCACCTAGCAGCGAAGGTTAGCAGAGATGCATGAACTGTACCAGCACATGAAGGTTTGTTTGGGTTAGTTGAAAGCATTCGACTTTCACTGACTCTGAGACCTTATCCCTCTGCAGGAGTCAAACAGCTTGGTTTAAAGAATGCAACAATTCATGGAAGTGCTTTGTGAGAAACTTAAACCTGTTGTTTCGTTCAGTGTTACGACCACTTGGAAAGTTCAGTCTGTTGTTTTTCTGGTGTATGGTGGGTGGTGGCAAAGACTGTTTAGAACAGCAGTGTGCAATGAGCCAGTGCCATACTGGGTAAGGCCTGTGGGGGTGAAGCTCAGAGATTTCTAAGCCTGTAAAAATCCAGGAGAACATGCATTAATCCTATTGCTTGCTGTTCTAGCCTTCTAGCAAGCAGATAGAGAGCTATTAAACCCCTCCAAACGGAATTAGGGGTGAGAGGGAATAACTGATAACTTCAGCTTGCATCAGTTGTACAAACTACTTGGAGAAGAGCTAACACAGGCACAGAGTTTTAAAAAAGAAACAGACAACAACCAAATCAAACAAAAAAACCAATCAAACCAATGGCAACAACAAAACCCTCTCACACGTCAGGATGTGCCTACAAAGAGGACTCAGGTTTTCATGCTGGCTGAACTGTGCAAGGGGAAGAAAGTGCCACACTGATCAGGGCACTAATCGTCCTGCCACATAGGTTGAGCACTCCTTGAAGTCAAAGAATTTTGGTCGCTGTTTTAGCTAAAGCCTTGGTTTTATAAAAAAGCAATTGTGGTGGTAGAGGTGTATGGGTGTGAGTAAACTGCTGTCTTGCTCATGGTACCTTAGAAAGCCCAGAGTGATAGAAATGTGTCTTATGAATGCACAGTGGTAATTTTTTATTCCTTCAACTGAGTCCACTCTGTGCTCAGCAGTGAGACTGACAGAGGTCCTTCACTGGCACTTGAAATTGCACCTCAAAGACCCTGCTTGGAGCAGATCTCACTGAGGATGCTGTGCTTTTTATAGGATTTGCAGCCTTGCCTGGAGAAGGCCATCCAACATCACCACAGCTACTACAGCTCCACCAACTTTTTCTGTTAAATTCCCCAAATGTGGCCAGGAATGTACAGCCCCTGCACTCCACTGTGCCCTGGCCAGCCCGGTGTTTTGTTGCAGATGAATGCGGTGGGATGATCTGTAAACATTACTGTGTGTTCTGATGGTGAACGTATGCAAGCTGCTTGCACTGTGTTACTCATTTATCCCCACCAGCCCCTCCAAGCTCAGCTGCTGCTTTATCACTCCTGATAAGCTGGTGTGTGATCTGAGGCAGAGCCATCAGCCAGAACTGAAGGCAGGCAGGAGTCCCACGTGCATAGTTTGGGGGCAGCTCAGTTTCTTTTCTGATAAGCCTGTGCCTCTTGCGGGAGTACAGTGCACACTCCTTTTAAACTGTAATCATAATCCTCTTTTCAGCCAGCTCTGCTATCCCCACAGGAAGCATTAGCAATATCACAAAGTGCGGAGACTTCATTGTTTTTCCCTAATCTGCAAAGGGAACTGAGACAAGAGAGAGGAAACTTTAACCTATTCCTTGCCTCAGTGGTAAATAATTAGTTTTTTACTGAGTGGGAAAATGGGGGAAGCCTCTTAGTTAAGATAAAGTAAGCACAAGGCTCCCAGGCTTATCTTGCTCTGTGGAATTCGGGAAAGGACATGTCCTTGAATTCGCCTGTCTGATGTGGCCTGATTTTGTGTTTGGGAGAAATGAGTCTATTAGAGTTGCCCTAAGTGATGGCTAGGTATAAGGCACCTCTTGCCAGGAAATGCGGTAGCCGTGCTTTTGTTTAAGGACCTGAACAAAAGGCCCTGGATGCCTAATAATGTGCAAATTTGGGTGGGTGGGATATGGAGAAGGTTAATAGGGCAGGCAAACAGAGGAGGAGCTGAGCTTGAGAGAGGAGGAGAGGAACGCCGAGGACAGCAGAAGAGAGAAGCAAAACAGGAAAAGCAGCCCCTTTTTGCCATGTTAAAATTAACTTAGTCCCCAGTGACAATATTGGGGTAAGTGCAAGCTGTGTCTGATGAAATAATGATATTTTCAGCCGTGGCCGTGTGAGAGGTTACAGCGTGGCTCCCTGGGCTGTCTGTGTGTGTAAGTCCATGTTCTGTGTGAGTGCTCTCCAGACCCCGACCCATCACAAGGCGGGACTGGGATGTACTGTGGGAGTGCTTGTGGGTGGGAATTCACTTTGGGTCAATGCTTTACCTTTGCAGAACTCCTCTTTGCAAGCTGCCTGTCGTAAAATCTTCCTTGTCATGCTTGGTTCTGAGGCTGGGCTGTGTTTTTCCTGAAAAGGAAAAGCTGAAATGAGAGCAGTTGCCCTGGCCTGGAATGGAGGGCGCAAATTCGGTATGGTGAATGGTCCACTTGCACGTGTGCCATGTCTGTGAAAGTCCTTTAATCCAAAATATGACAAAAGCAAAGGAACAAAAGAAAAGCCTCTCAAAAATAGCATGAGATAAGGATCTGGAGAATTTGCTTTTTATTTTGCACAAGTTCCCTGGAGACTACTTCTTTTAAGGGAAGAAATGTAGCTTTCAAGGTCGAGCTTTTTTTTTTCTCCTCCCCCCACCCCCCTTTTCTTCAGACTTCAAAGGCAGTCAACTGAGAGCTTCTTAGGAATGTTACATCTGTTCAGAGTAATCGTGGATTGGACGGGAGGCAGTTTTTCTTCTTCCAAAGTGTCTAAAATGTGCATGCAAATTTTCTTGAGCATGGTAAACAAAACACAACCTCAGTGGGGCTGGATGGTGCACAGTAATGAAGGCTGGAAGGCCAGCAAGTGGGAGTAGTTTTGTGCAGACAAATGTTTTTTTCCTGATGCCTTAATAGAAAACTGTTTAATGTCTGTTCCTTTAAATAAAATTTTTTTCGAAAATTGAGACTTTTACAAATGGATAGAAATGTGAGTTAATGCCTGCCTGCTACTCCTCAACCTTTTAGTTTGTGCTAGCTGTATGCCTGTTGGCATACCTGGCTTGTCCTTTCGCTTTCAAACTTAATCTACGTGTATCAAAGAGTGAAATCGAAGTTTTGCTTTCTGGCTGTATTGCTTAACTACTGATCTTCACCAACCGATCCAAAACCTATTCGCAGTGGAGGGGCTTTGAATCAGGCGTTTGACATGCCACAGAAAAATGACACTGCAAGCTTGGGGGATACAGCAGGTGGGCTTAGGAATAGGACCTAGTTTAACACTGCCCTGGCTGTAATGGAGGGGAATTTATTGCTGATTTTGATGAAAGCTGATGTGTGGCTTTGCTGAGTACGTTTGGAAATCCTCTCCACTGGAGGATTTATGGACTTGATCAGGTCTCAGACAGCCTTGTGCATAACTGCCTCTTCACATCTCAAAAGTGTAACTGAACTGCAAATGGTTTTCACACCAATTATTTCCCTCTTGTTTTTGAATAGAACCGGGAGGGGTGTTGTTTACCCATTTCCCTGGTGCAGCTGAAACTCTAGCAGCAAGCTTGTGCTGAAGCTGTTGTTTCCTCTGCATATTTCCCATAAGGAGGCCAAGGAGTGTGAGATTTGTGATTCAGTGTGTGGCTTTGTCACATGCATACCCAGGCTGAAGATGATAGAAATCTTGGTGCTGTCTCACTTTAGGTTGGGTAAGTATGTTTTGTTTGTTGCTTTTGTGGGCTTTTCTTTTAAACTAGGCTTCTTAAATGAATAGCAGCAATATTTAATAAGCTTCTGTGTAAATAAGCAGAGAACCCTGGCTTCATCTTGACTAATCTGTTTAACCTTCATCAGCCCAAATATTTACTCTAGGCATTGAATATCCAGGCAGTGTAATTCTGATGCTAAAATTCATGTACTGAGAATGCTGTAGATTGACTAATCCTGCAGAATTTCAGAAATCCCTGTCTATATAAATAAACTTCCTGTATGAAGGATTATAACTAAATAAATGCTGTGGATTCAGATCACCAAAGCAGAAATATAGCAGTTGGCCCATTTTTTCTGCGGCTTCCTTATGTATTTTTATAAGGTTATCCATCTTAGTCTAAATAGATGTGCAAAGAAAACTGCAAATACTGAAGCACGATGCTGTCACATTCTGCAGGAAGAAAATTTACCCCTCTGCCTTTTTGCTAGCACTTTTATCAGTTTTCAGATTGCCATCAGCTTGATTTACCCAGACCCAGATTTTCCCAGTTGAAATTGTTATTGCTTTTGGGCATAGCATTTCTGGTGAATCTGTGTTTTGTAGGTCTTTGTCCTCTTCCTGCAATTGGGTAACGAAAAGAGTTCATGAAACGGTATTGGAGATACAAA
The DNA here is from genome assembly GCA_036023395.1 of Myiotriccus ornatus. Lineage (NCBI taxonomy): Eukaryota > Metazoa > Chordata > Aves > Passeriformes > Tyrannidae > Myiotriccus > Myiotriccus ornatus. The sequence goes on from JAYRBT010000177.1 coordinate 22,526,774, forward strand.
CCTTATAGCTCAGTTGCTGAAAATACCCCCTCTCCCTACAACCACACATTTCTTCAGCAGTAGAGCAGAGTTTACAGCATCTGAATTTATCAGAAACAAAATTGGCATCTCAAGACTGGTCTGAGGTGTCCATTGCAGGGAATACAACCCTTGTGTAAACCTGTTGGTTGTAGGCATGGTGTAAGCAACCTTCTGAGCGGTTTGGCTTCTGTCCTGTTACTATATTAATTATCCTGTTTTTGTGAGATTAATATGCAGACTTATTTGGGATCATTGTCGTGGAGAAGTTCTGTTAATATCCCTTCATGTTGCTCTGTTTGTTACTGCACATCATTCCAGACATCTGAAGGCTGTGAACACCCAGGGGAGAGGACTTAGTTTGGCTACTGTAAAGGGAATAACTAAAATGAATGGGATCAAGTTAGAGAAGTAAAATCAAAACTCTTTAAGGAGGCCTTCACAGTAACATTGGTCATTAAGTTCATGGAAAGCTAATGTGTGCTCTGCCATCTGAGAATTTTGAAAGTAGACTTGCAAAACTGAAATAGGAGGACCAGCAGGATGGAGATGTTCCCTATTGACAGGTAGGGGTCCCGTCTTTCTCACTGCTTTTTGTTTGTAAGATTCTCTGTAACAATAGAAAACTAGAAGGAAGAAATTGCCCAGCTGCTCCATTATCAGGAAGACATCTAACGTGGAAAGTGTGCTGCTCGTGGCCACTTGGTCCTAACAGATAATTCTCTCTACTGGAAAAGGACCAGTAGGGGAAGAATTGTACCTCACTTTACTTGACAACAGGCTCCACAGGGAAATTCCTTCTCTGTCCCATGCTGAGTTAGTCGGTCCTTTTAACAGTGTATCTGGGGAAGAATCACTGCAGCTAGGCCACTAATCTCATTTCTGTTCTCAGATAAGATTGTTATCAGAGTAATTGTTTGCTCCCCTTTCTGAGTCTAATCAGAGTGGATTGTGCCAGTACCTCCTGGGGCAGAGGAACTCAGATGTTGATTGCCCCAAAAGAAAGAGAAAATCCTCAGTCTGTATTTAATGTAAACTCCAGTTTTGTTAGATATTCACGGGAAAATCATCTGGAAGTAACTTGCTCAGGCAGGTCTTGTGCATTTCACAGTAATATGTTTGTTCAGGTTTAAAGTCTACGTTTAGTCAGGCAAGTTCATGTTGTGCATGCTTCGGTGAGGCTTTCGGAAGATAGTGATATGCAGCCGTGAAACTGGTACTTTCCCAAGCCCTGGGACAGAGCAAGTTCATGTGTGCAGAGAATGCATACTCTTAGGTGTTCAGCCAGCAAATAATTCTGAACAATTAGTGCTTTTTCCCTTATTTCAAAGCAAATTACTGGGGTGGGTGGATTTTGCTGGTGGGTATAAAGGAGGCTCAGAGATGTTAACTTTTCATATACCCTTCAAGTTGGGACTAGAACTTGTCTGTTGATGTGCTTACCTGAGGAAATGTACTGTTTGGTCTGTTTGTAGCAGTAAGCAGACCACAGGTAATGCAGCATTCCAGAGAGACACAGAAGTGATGTGTGCTCCCCCTGTTATGTGGGTGAGAAAGCTGAGGCACAGAGGTACCACGGGCTGCCATAGGAGTTGTCAAAGCAGAGGTGCATAGATAAGGAAGTTTGTGCCAGAGCCAGCATTGCTAATGACTGCTCCTGATTTCTGGTCTGGGTTACCAGCTCCTATGACCAGCCCCGTATGAAAACCAAAATGTGATCCTGCCCTTAGTGGTGGTGCTGCTGTAGAGATGCTGTCTGGCTCAGTCAGACCTGTATTCCTGGATAACTTAATGAAGCTCTATAGCTTTTGAGTGTGATACCTCAACCAAGCTTAAAGGGCAAGGGTATACCGCTGAAGAGAGTGCTCATAGCTGCTGAACTTGCATGCCTCCTATGTGAGAACCACTGAGACCATCTGATTCAGTCAGGCTTAAAAGGTGTTGAATGAAGCAGGTTCTTGCAGGCACATGTAAAAGTCATCCTGGGCACCTTGAATTTGATATGGCCACAGCTTCTTCTAGCCTAATGTGTGTTCAGTGTGCTTAGTGTAAATATTCTCTAAAACTTATTGCATAGTTTGCTGCTTCCTGCTACATTAGACTTCAGATCACTAACTATTGTGATAGCTTCATGGTTGTAGTGTTCCTTTTAGCAGCAACCATAACCACTTCTATTTGCTGGATGACTTAGCTGATGTTGCTCTCCTTTTTACAAAGAGAGAAACAGGATTGCAGAAAGAGAGGAAGAGAAATAGGAAGACATAGAAAAGCTATTTAAAAGTGTTTGCTTACACTGCACTAAAGAGATGCCAGAGACAGTGTTTAGAAAAGTGCTTCTGGAACTGGAAGTAATATAACTACATAGGGCATCCAGTAAACAGAGCCTTAGATGTGTAGGATGGTGTGGCCACACTGCTGCTAGAATTTGAATTTGCATCTCCACACAGCGATGCCATATAACCTTACTCGGACCTAGCCGTGGTGTATTTGGCCCTGCTGACATGCCACAGATGCGAATGTCCAGCAGTAGAGCTTGAGGTCTTGAAGGCCCCTTTGTGTGGTTTATGGCCTTGTGCACAGGAATTTATTTTTTTACCCCTTCTCCATTACATCTGTGACTTCTTGTGGGTTTTGTTGTGGTTATGTTTTGTTTTTTTTCACTTGAAGTGTATTTTTGGCACCCTTTGGTCCTTTAATGGGCTCTCATGTTATCAGACACCACAGCTATCCATACATTAAGTGTGCTTTGTTATATAGATTACTATATAGTGTTAACTTCCTTTGTGAGCCATTCATATTGCGGAATCTTGTCTCCAGCTGTTCTTCTGTAATGGTACAGAGGAGAGTTTTGTAATTTACTAAGATACTTCTGCTGGCACAGCACTTTGAAGCCCTCCTTGATTGGATGCATCACCCCCAATGTTGTGGTATTGATGGTGAAGTTGTACATTAAGGACCTGTTGGCTGATTTATGAAAAGCATGCTTTTGGAGGTTGGGAGCAGATTATTCTGGAGGGGCTAGTGAGCTGTAGTTCCTGCCTGCTCCCTTCCCCCAGTGTTAGCCCTGTGCAGTGCCTGCAGTACAACCATGTATTTGTTCCCTTACCTTCCTCAGCTCATGGCTTCATCTGCCCTGTTTAATGCAACCCTCCCATCTGTCACCCATGGTGCTGCTTATTCAGTGCATAATAACAATTTTGAAGCCATAATTCTAAATATATGTCTAGTATTCCCCTCATGCAGTACCTTGCACTGACCTACCAGTTTGCAGAGTGGTGAGTCACAGTTACTCTTCCAGAAGACGACCAAGTAGGTGTTTGAATTCATTCCTGTCTAACCTGAGCATTCCCTGGTGAGTGGGGTCTACCTTGAACATTTATTGAAGTACTCCATTAAACCAAACACTAGCAAAGTAAGTGGAGCACGAGCTTATCTCAAGTTACTGTTATGGCTTGTGCCAGCTACCACAAAAAGCTTTTCTATACTTTATTAGCAAGTGAACAGAAGGGATGTCACAGAGCTGTCAGGCCCAGACTGTCAGCCTGGTCTTGCCACGCTCAGGACTATGTGATGTGACCGAGACGTTCTTGTATTGGAGTTGATCTAAGGACAAGCCTCTCCCTTGACGCCTCCAACTGCCATGCTGCCTTTCAGTAGCATTTGGAGATGCTGGGGTAATCGAGTGTTCACCATAAACTAGCTCTACTCAGCTATAAGAATCGCCATGCATAGTGTGAACAGAGGTAATGAGTCTGCTAAATAGTAGTTTTAAGAGAGATTATATGGAGAGATTTATCACTGAGGTCAACAACTAATTCTTGTGGGAAGCATAGTATCAAATAGCAGAGAATAAAAGAATAAGAGAAAATATTTTACTTGTAAACTCTTAGACATGTTGCAAGGAGATTTGTCTCATTTTTTACGGGTCTTCAGTTATCTATGATAACAGTCTTTGTTTGTTTGGATTAATCCTGAGAGGATCTGTAAAAACTATGGACAAACTTTATGTATATACACACCATTTCAGTTAAGACAGCTCCAGCTTGCAACTTGGTAGAAGAAATACAGCTGATTTCAGTGAGAGCTGAGGAAGGCATTAATCTGCTTTTGAAAGAAAACTTCAGGAGAAATTATTTTGTGTAAATGGGCACTTGAGTTTTACAAGACACTTCCATCAGAGAAGTTGGCTCTTAAAGCATAAAAAGAGAAAGGAGATAAGTTTTTAACTGCATAAATGGGAAAGCACAGGGAACAGAAAACTGTTCAGGTGATCTGGGGAGTCAGGATTCCTTGACATGAAGCTAAGTGTGATGACTGTGAACTTTCTGGTTACAACATGTCATGGCGTTTCCAGAGCAGAGTTTCTAGCCTTGTTTTCTATTAAGTGCATCATGTTGTATATATTTAAGTCTGGCTTGTGCTTTTGGGTGTTTCTCAGAGGACAGTTCCCAAAGAATCCTCCTTTCTTTTGTTGAATACTAAGAAGGGGCCCAGTTTATCTTGCTTTTCCAGATTTATTTCTCTTCCATTTCTTATAGTGGTTTACATCTGTTAGTGACATCATAGTGGTAGTGAATCACAGCACTGGCAATATTTTAAGCCCCACAGTTCACACCTTGTTCCTAGTGAATGTCCTGTCCACTTGCACTCTGTTCCAAGAGACTTGTGGCAGAGAAAGTCTAGATGGAGGTCTGTCCTCCTACCTATAGGTTTTGTAAGTGTAAGCATGATGGGTGACATTACAGTTAGTACTGGAGTCTCAGTGGGTTAAAACAACATATTTAAAATCTCAAGTTAAGCTCTCTCTGGGGCTAGAACAGTCCCCATTGATGGCCCCAAATTGCTGAAAGTGCTCTTATGACTCTGGAGGGGTGACAGAAGAGATGGGGAGTAGCCCTGCCTTGTGGGTTAGGAAGTGCTGCTTGTGCTATAGCTGTGCACCTTGACAGAGACAGTAGTGCTGGTAAAATGTTGCTGTGGCTCCCAAAAGTGTTCATCCTTGCCTTGGACACAACTTCTAGGAGAATTCTTGAGTAGCAGGGAGGAAGGGAGGAGACTTATGCTCTCCCAACCTTCTGAGTTGGACACGCTGGACTAGAACTTCCCTGAGAACCTTTTGGTAAGGATCCTGATCAGCATGTTATTGCTCTGTTATTTTTGTGATCTGTCTTCAGTTCACACTGCCTTTAAGATTTGTACCTGAACAAAGACTTCGGTCACCCCATTCAATAATAAAAATTGACAGCTGATCCTGATGGCTTTTTGCTTCATATTTGCTGCTACTTCCCATCATCAACAGCAGTAAAGTGGCATGGGGTGAAAATCAGCACTAATTTGGGAGTTTGATTACCTTTGTAATAAGCTTCTCTCTTATTCTTTGGCAAGAGCAACAGCTAATATAAATTTTTTGCTGTCACTTCTGCCTGGGCCATGTACCAGCGTCAAAGTTAATCCCTCAAAATTATGTTTCATTATAAATCTCTCTTCACAGATGAAGTGGGTGCAATTAGGCAGAGAGGTCCAGAACCATTACCACAAAAAAAAGGTCTGGAGGAGAAAAGCAGTCTACCTGTGCATCACAAAGTGGTAGAGCACCTTGCCAGTCACATCCAGAAAACAAAAGCTCCTTGGCTGCAGTGTTCTTGGGGCTTGTTTGGCAGTGACAATACGTTCTGAGTTAACCAAGTTGAAGTTCCACCTTTTTGTAAGTACAAGGTACAGGATCTTAAGAGGAATTTGAAGCAATTTGTGTCAATTCTTCCTCATTTCTGTTCTTCCAAGTACACACAGAATGTTTAATGTCTCTATTCCTTCCTGAGCCCTGGGAAATCAGAAAATATCATGAAGACCTTGGTAATAGGCTGACAAAATCCACAGCATATTTAATTAGAGATTATTCTTTTGATGTTTGGGTTGATTTTGAGGCTTGTTTTTTAATCAGCTTACTCTTGGGTAACCCTTTATATACAGAACAATTTCCCTGCTTTCATGAATGTCAAAGACCCTAAAGGTTTAGATGTAGTACTGTGGTTAATATACTTTCATTTTTTGAGTTTCGCATTAAATTATTTTTTGGAAAATGAAAATTATTTTAGGGAAAAAGAAAATACTGCCTCTGCTGTAACATTCTGACTGCTCTGGGCAGGGCTGTTTGACTTCCTGTACCCGATTTAGAAATCCAGCTTAAAACTGGTGCCTGCTGAAAGTTCCTACTTACCCCTTTCTAAAAGGGGATGATGGAAAGTGACTTAGTTTCTGGGGGTGAGGTTTGCTTTTTCAATTTCTTTCTTTTTTTCTTTTTTTTTTTTTTATCTTTTCTGGAATGAACCTTAAACATATTAAGTTAAGGTACATTTCTATTATTAGGGAACACAAGCTTTATATGTTAGAGTACAACAGAGCTGAGGTCACCACCCAGTTCTTACTATTGTCAATTATGACTTATTGCATCATTTGTCAGCTACATGTGAGAAAAATGTAGGGAAACAAACTTTTGTAGATGATAGAATCTCTCCAACTGTGGCACTGAACCACAGAGTAAAATGCAGACTAACAATGCACTGACGTCAGGCTGCCTGGATGTGACTGAGTTTTTTCTGTGAATACAAATACTGGAATAAATCACTGATTGGGTTTTAACAACTGTTGTGGTTTTGGCCTAGTTTCTGAACTTGGAGATAGACAAAGAATTGCAACACAGCATCTTGTTCTTGAATGTTTGACCAACCAGCAATGGAGTCCTGTATGTGCTGGAGTCTGCCAAGATAGAAATCTTGACAAGCTCCAAAACAATCAATTACAGATGATAGCTGATGCCGGAATATGGGCCACATCAATCACAGGAATGGTTTCCTCCTGCTGCTGTACCAGAACAACTTTAGGCTGCTGTTTTGGGATGACAGAGAGAGTTCAGCTGCTTTCCACGCCAGGCAGCTTGAGTGGTGTATAACTATCATACACAGAATCCATCGTCTCTCATGAGGGGATGTGACTGTGAAGTAGCTGACTTCTGAAAACAAGCTTTCTGCAGATACTTTTTTCTACAAAACAAAAAAGGTCTTGTTTGGGAATGCTTTTTGGCTGCAGTTCTTGTGACCCCCTTGGGAAATGCACTGTGCATTTGACTTGCACTCACCAAAGGAAAAAGTGAAAGTAACACAGCTGTAGTGATTTACTACGAAGTTTTGAGGCTAATTGCCTCATATGTTTAATTAATAACTGACACATTCTGTCCCTCAAAGAGCTTGGAGAACTTCCATCTGGACCCCTAGTGATTACAGCCTGGAAGCCATCCCTGTAATTAAGGAGCAGGCTATAGGAGGCCAGTTCCCATTATGGGCAATTATTGTGCTTGCTACTTTTCCCCTCCTTTTTTACAAAAGCACTGAGAAAATAGGGCTCAAAGACTAATCTGACATAAAACCCTGACTAAAGAGGGGCTTTGTGCTACCCCAGGGTAGAATGAAGGGGTTATGTTTTGGTGCCAGCACTCTTTCTTTCAACAGGCTGTTGGGAGACAGATTTTCCAAAGAGCAAAATGTGTCTTACACCAAACTGAAGTACTTGTTGGTCAATATGAATTACCAATGCAATAAGAGGATTTTTGCAAAGAACTGAGCAACTGAATATTTCTACTGTTACTTCTTTATCTCTCCCTCCCAACTTTAGACTTCCACTAGGTTTGACAGCTGCTCATCTGCAAAGACTCGGCTAGCTCAGGAGCCCTCAGAGCAGAGGATGCTGTATCTTTAAGCCTTCCATACAGTGCTGAAATGTTATGACAGAGCATCTCACAGGGGGATGCGGTTTCCATGGCAACCCCACACTGTAAGATAAGCAAACTGGATTATTTTTTTTTTTCTGAGAGGTTCAAGAGCAAGGAAGGAATGAGGCGATCTGTCAGCAGGCAAGACTTGAAAAGAGGAAACCATGTCCATTAATCCTGTAGCCCTGGCTGCTTTGTGTTTTAATTAGCGAATGTTATTATGGCAGAGAGCATGGGCGCCTCACCCTGTTATGGGTTTTTGAGGACTTTTTTGTTTGCTTCTCTTTTTATATCTCCAATTAATAATACAAGGGGGGGGGGATAGGGGCGGGGAGAAGGGAAGAAGCTTTACTAGGTCATTAAATGAAGGTCTGAAATAAAAAGCCTCAGGATCTTTGTTCCAGAGCTTACATCCCAAGGCAGAGACATGAGGTGTAGCTTGCCTGGTGAGAATGAACCTGCCATTCTCAAATTGAGAGTGCATCTTAAATTCATTTTTTCTATCTTGCCGCTGATATTTAGCAAAAATGGAAATCTCCCATATCCTTGCAACCTGTATGTGTAACCATGTCAGTGTGGAGCAAAGTGGGGAAGTTGAGACTTGCTGTTGTCCTTCCAGCCTGCACAGAGGCATTACATGAGCCTGTATTACAGATGTATACTCTGCGTTTGTTTTGGGATAGTTGATACCTCTGGGATCTGTATTTACCCTTACATGAGAAATCCTCTGCTTCCCAAATGCCACGACTTGTGAGAATGCAGGACACTGTGCATGCTAAGAGAGTCAACAATGTAAGGACAAGGAGGGGGAATGCTTCAGCCCATACTGAGAAGGCAGGCTCCCACACAAGCTGCAATGGCATCTTAGTAATCAGATAATATCCTGGTAGCAGCTAGTGCACCAGCTGGGTAGGAGACTGTGCTGGTCTTGTAAATGTGCTGTGCGTAGGAGTTTATTATGGAAAATATTTTGACAACCTTTATTATTTTCAAACACTTGTATGTGTCACCAGAAAATTAAAGTAAATGTTAACCCAATAGCAGTCTTGTCTGCATAGTTTCCATGTCCATCCTTAATGGAGTACTCCCTGCTCTTTTGCAGGGAATTAAAGCTCACTATAAATCTTCATGTGGAATGAGAAAAAAATTATTCTAATCCTTAGAGAAAGGAATATACCAAAGGCATTTGTCTCTACTTTCCAATAAGCAGCAGTATCCCAGTCTGGTTTTCAGTGGCGGGTGCTTACAAGGAATTCTCGTAAATGTAGTTCTCCTTACTTTCCTGTCAGTATCTTCTTCAATGCCCTTGAAGAGTTCAGCAAAACAAGTTGCAGATTGGAGAGGGGCCAAACAGCCTCAGAACCACTGTTCTCTATTTGAGTACTTCCTCCCCAAAATACTTTTCCCCTCTGGGTGCAATCCATGTAGCAGGAATAGCTGTTAGCAAAGGCTGAAGTCAGGGGCCAAACGAATGTTATACCTTGTGGGAATTTAGGGCTAGGGCAGGATGGTATTTAGCCCTTTGTTGAATAAGCCATCAAATGCTGTAATTGACAAAAAGCAGAGTTAGAGGCAGCTTAATTTCTTTGAAGACTGTTGTCTTTATTCCTTCTTCTGGCTACATGGATGAATTCAACACTTTGGTGTATATCAGCTTTATTTGATGTTTTGAGCTAAGCTGCCCAGAGATGATTTTTTGCTTATACCAATAAAGAAACTTCTTTTGACAGCTTACATTGGTGGTATTTTACTGCCAGCCAGTGCCAACTGGGCATGTGGCAGGCTGGGTTTGTGATCCTGATGGCTGGGGCAGAGTCGGCCAGCACAGCTTTCACTGCTCTCATCCCTCCTCTCAGGACCTGCTGCTGCCTGCCTCTGACCTAGCAGGAGAGCCCCTCACACACCTGCTGCCTAGTGTGGGCTTCCCAATTCATGCCATCCTGTGGTCTTCATAATTTGCCTTGGACTGAGTGTCATTAAACTCTTGCACATTGTTTGGGTTTGATTGTCCCTCGAGGTACTGCCAGATCTGAATTCTTGACAAATAAAATTAGTCCACCAGAAAAGTGCTAGTGGTGTTCCTGTCTTCTGGTGAACTGGGGAATGAAGGAGTAGCTGTGTGCCTCGTTTGGCTTTTTTCTCATAGGAATATTTCTAGGACTTTCATAGGACTATCCTATGTCTGCCCAGCCTTTCTGGTCAAAGTTGGTGCCCCTGAGTTTATGGTGGAAAGGAGCAGCTGCAGAGTATTAGGCTCTGCTCCAAGTATGATTTCCAGAAGGCCAGTGCCTCACAGCTAAAGCTAGATGTTTTAACCGATTATTTCCTGACTCATCACTTCACATGGTTTCTGTCCCACACCATTTTTAACCCCCCAGCCCTTTTCCTGGAGATAATACATTACTTGTGCATCTGAGTAATTTATTCTTAGATAATTCTTCTAACTAGTGCTGTTTCACACTTATTTCTTTTCCTATTCTACCAGTTTTGCCCAGGTGGTGCCCAGGAGTTGGCATGTCCCTTCCAACTCAGTATATTTTATGATTCTGTAGTAGGTAAATTTCTGACCATGAATGAAATACAAAGCCTTCTAAATCAACTAATGTGATCCATCCAAAGTTCTCCTTCCTTTACATGCTTTCCATCCAAAATTCTGTAAACAAACCCTTTAGGAAAAAATGGAGGTCATCAGGTTCTTAAATTTTGCTTATCTTGTGTTGTTGGTCCTGAAATGAGTCTGTGTATCTGCACACGCTAAGGAGCGTAATGCTTGCTTAGGGTGTATCACAGCTGACCTGGAGTAATTTTGCTTGCTACTAGTTGCACGCTAGCTTAGCCAGAAGTCATTTAGACTTAAAAACACAGTTGTGCTGCTCCTAATAAAAAACTGCCTCCAAGAGGCTCGTTAGTGGAGCTGCTGTCAGTCACTACCCTGGGTACACAGGGACCAAGCATGTGGAGCTTGGTTGCACCCCGCAGGGTCCAGCGTGAGTGGAAATGCATGGATTTCTGGGCAGAGAGATGCCTCTGAGCTCTGCTCAGATGCTCTCTATACTGTCTGGAGTTTTCCTGGCTCGTAAAAGCATTCCAAAGAGAGGGAGTGAGGGAGTGCAGAGTCTTGAAGCAAAATTCTCTTTCATATATTTTGTATTTAATTTCAACACATACCATGCTGGAGCATCCTATTTACATTCAGGTCTGTTTTAGGCATCCAGCGTAATTTGAGAATACTGTAGCTCTGAATGCATGCAATACAAAATATTTTCATACTCTTTTCTACAAAATAATCCTTGGGTCTGGAGTTTGCTAGTTTGTGGTAGCTTCAAGGCTCTTCCTAGTGTAGAGAGTTTTTTGAAGAAGGAAAAACGTCTGCGAGCTGTATTTATGTCTTACAAATCCTAATAATAAAATAGCATTAATTTCTTTTAAACCTCTCCAGTCAATTTCCCCCAAAACTTCTCTGTCCAAAATAGTTTTGTGAAGCATGCATGAATTTATCTATGCTCTTTAAAAAAATGTTGAAGAAATATTTTGGTGCTAGAACAAGCCAGGACCACAAATTAAATTAGATTAAAAAAAAAAAAAGGTTGTTATGTTTCATTACATAAATGAAAGATGCTTTGGAAAAAACCAGACAGTATTCCTTCTGAATAAAGGCTCAGCATGAAAACACAAACAACAAGTGAGTTTATTACTGAAGCCATTTACATCAAAGCCAACTTGACTGAGAAACTCTCTGGCCTAACCTGCAGTTGTTGTCTTTGCTATCATTAAATGTCATGCAGTGGTGGGCAGCTAAGAGACCAGATATTTTTCCCATCTAGAGTTTTATAAATCTGATGAAAATGATCTTGGTTTCAAAACCCCCTTGATCTTTGCGTTAAGCCTGTATGCCTTAAGTGAGCCACAGACCTCTTACAGAGTGATGGTGCAGAGCCACAGAAAGCGGGGAGGCACCAGCTGGAGTAGAAAATGACCTTAGGGTCTTTGGATTGTAGGTTAGAGAAAAAGAAAGGGAGCATTTCTCTAAGACAAATATTTTCTTTTGACTATTCCAGTTGATGACATTTGTAGGAGGAAAAGGCTTTCTTCAGTCAGAGTGGAGACTAAGCATACATCTCTATTGATTTCTAACTTGCATAATACCATTAAAGTCAGAAAAGTTTATTTTCTGAAATTAAAAAAAAATTAAAAAAATTAGGAACTGATCTTGATTTCCTTCCTGCTGAAACCTGTCTAGTACCAGGACAAAGTTTTCCGATTTAGAAAAATTCAGAGACCTTTTTATCCCAAAGACTGTTCAACTTGAATTTTCTGTTTCTTTGGGAGGTGGAGTGAGGAAAGGAGCCTGCCCAGTTTCATGGACATTCATTATTACAACACTGTAATGCTCAGCTCGGTTCTTCCAGACATCTAAAATCATTCTAAGTAATTGGGTTAAAGTCAGCATTTATCATACTTGATTAGCCTTGATCTAATCGTTCTTTCCAGAGTTGTTTGCTGAATTGCTTGGCATGTCTAACCTTATCGGCCCTGTTAACTTCTTATACCCATTTGACAAATCTAATCTCTGTCTTTACTTCTGCAAGGAGTGAGACAGGCTTCTGTGACTTGCTGTGCAGCCAGCCGACAGGCATCTCAGAAACTCTCAGAAGGATGCTTGCAGCTGTTGGAGAAGATTGGAAATGGTTTCATATTTAATGGGCATGGAAATTAGGGTTTCTTGTCAGGACAGTTTGATCATTTACTCATTTTTATCTGTTTTAAAAACAGAATTTGAAAGCCTGCTAAAGTTAACAGATGTCAGCAGTTAGAGATTGCTACATCAAGCCTAAGGGCAAAGGGTATAGATGGTGTTTTGGGCCTTTCGCAACCCATGCCGTTGTGTCTGGCTTGAGACATTTTCCTCTAAGCTTATAAAATCTCTCTTGGCTCTAATTATTTTCTGAGAGTGTGACTGAACCACTTTACTGGAAAACACTTAGTGTTGTGCCTGAGTTGCACACTGGGGACCTGATTTTTCCCTCCTTCATAAAGCAGGAGTGACACCACCAAAGCAAACGGAGCCATGGGGTTGTGAAACTGAAGTCAGCAAGCAGAAAATCCAGCCAGTAGTCTGTATTGTATGCTCATTTCTGGCTATCCTTGCTGTGAAAAATTGGCATGAAAAGGACGGCGGGGGGAAAAGTTGTCTCTCTGGCCTTGCATATTCCTTCCTTTGGGGATTTTAAGGAGTTTCCAGGCCCATGGGCCCATGCTGAAGAGCTATAGTCTTCCACAACTGGGAGAAGTTGGGTGTCCGCCTCCCTTGTGTGCTTGCATGCATGATTTTACATAATTCATGTTCTGATGCATAATGCTGTCATTTGCCACCCTGATTTCTGGTATGCTTGGCTCAGCTCAGTGAGTTGGAGGATTTTTTGTTACCCTCAGATGGAAAGCAGGCTTGTCCTCTGCTCACACTCAGTGCAGGGACCTTGAGAGGGAACCTACTCTTTCATTTGGCATGATGATCCATCAGTGATTGATCTGCTACACTGGCAGTTGGGGCTTTAACTTTTTATGTGCTTCAGCCTGTTCAGAAGGGCAAGGGCTTATTTATTTATTGGTTTGTTTTTTCAAAAGGGATGTTTGCCCGGATGTGAGCATTTCCCCCAAGATCACTCGTTCACAATGGAACTCTACGTCAGAGCTGGGGCTTGAGGCCCCAGGGATGGAGCCTGGCCAGCAGCACTCAGCCCGTCCCCCATCGCCTCTGTGCAGTATTTGGCAGTCCAGAGACTCATATGTGTATGCTGTCCAGAGTGTGTATACCCAAATGTAAACCTGAAATCACAATTTGAATGTAAATGTCACATTTTTGACCTCGTCTTTTAAAACCCCTAGGCCTTAAATTCAACTCTCCTCTGCGCTGGTGACTCTGCCGCTGGCTGCCCTGTCTCAGTTAGCTGCAGCTGGGCTCAGGCAACACCACTGCAGAGGTATGCGAGGGGCAGAGGCCCAGAAGTCTCTTCTTTTGCTGCCTCAAAGAGGGTAGAAATAGGGAATCCAGTGTGTACCTACCCAGCTACTGCCTATCTGCCCTTTGGGAGCTCATTGCACCTGTGGAGTGGGACAGCACTGTGCTGTGTCTCTTTTTACCTTTTAAATTTGCAAGTTCAGACTGGTGCTGTGTCACACTGATGTGGCTGCCCACTTCAGTCAGCTGCCCAGAGGCTCCAAAGGACAGACTCCTCTCCAGTATTCAGAAGATGCTAATGGGGATAACATCCACTCTCCCCATCCTCTTTAAAGTGCCTGGCAGCACATGTGATGCTCGTGCTAGGAGGAGAGGCACCAAACTCAACTCAGTTCTGCCTAAGCTGTCTAAGGTGCACTGGCGTAAAGCTACAGGAGGGTTTGAAGGAGTCTTTCAAACACAGAGGCAACATATAGGACAAAAGAGATGAGAGGACGAACTGCCCATGGAGCAAATCCAGTGTTTTGTGAGAGAGTAAAAACTTCAGGCTTTCCAGTAGACTTCATTCAGACCTATGTCTCTCCATTTTCTTTGATCTGGACTCTCCTTCATACTAGGTATCTTAACAAAGACCAAAGAGTAGTAGAAATCTCCTTGCATTGCAGGATGCTTTCCTTTTAGTTACCCTGCTATCCCTTTCTGTTCTCAATGAAATAAAGTCATTAGATGTCATGCCTTAGAAACTGAGAAATACGTGGGGTTTACAGCCATGTTTGATTTAGCATAACTGTTATCTACACGTGAGTGATTCCCAGAGGATGGAAAAAAGAGCTGGAGAAAAGAGACTTTGTGTTCAGGGGCAACAGGAGGTTGTTTGCATTCTGCCAGCACTATATTGATGGATGTTTGTAGCTGTGGCCTGGACATCCAAAAATTACATCCACAAAGGGCAGATCTGACTGTTAGAACCAGGGAAGCTTTGGAGAAAACTGTAAGTAAGTAAGTAATGGCCAGTCTTCGCGAACGAAGAACCGGGGAAGGTCTTTACACCTTCCAGCCTGCGCAT
>JAYRBT010000177.1:22541812-22564760 GCA_036023395.1 Myiotriccus ornatus
TTGGACGGTGGCAGTGAGGTCCTCAGGACGTAGATGGATTGCCTTATAGGGCTAACGAGCTCCATCTGCCTGGGGAGAAAACTGTAGCAACATAGTTATCTGCTGTGGTTGCATATATGGATGAATCTCTGCTTCCTCCAGCTCCATTCAGTGGGAATTGAGGCAGGTTCATACTGAACATTTTCAGTAATGTTTAGAGCACTTCCCTGGGGGTAGATTCCTCATCTGCTTTCACTCTGGTGTGCACATTTTTACAGATTTAACAGCTTGGAAAAAAACCCAGGTCCGTTTATTCCTATCTACTGTATCAGATGAAGGCTTTACCTCGTCCTCATCTGTGGCCAAGAAGCATGAAGTTTTCTTTTGCAGCATGGCTTGGCACTAGTGTGGCCAACAAAATGGAAGAAGTCACTGAAGCTGCTAGCTACCATGGGGGACTGACCTAGCAGGTGGGTATTGACTGGATATGAGGCTGCTGTACAGCATGACACCGGCTTGGCACATTAAAGTCGCTACCCTGTCTGTGTCAGTGCAAAATTTCTTTCCATTTACCTAATCTTATCCCAGCAAATTAAAATACATTTGTAACTACATATAGCGAGTTTGGAGTGTTTGGTGGCAGCCCTGCAGAGGGGTTCCTGTCTCTACTTTGGGAGGAATTGCATTAAGACCAGCACCTCTTTACCAAGCAAGAATTAGAATGCTTCAAGCTCTGCTGGCTCCTCATAAGCTGTGCTCTGTTAGCTCCAAATATTCTTTGAACACTTCTTCAAAGTGCTTTTCAAGTAGAGTGATTTGAAAACCAGGAGAGATTAGCATGGAGTGGTTTTTTTCCTCTCTCATTTTGATTGAAAAAGTTTGAATTCAAAATGTTTTGACCAGCTTTGTTTTCATAAAAGAGTCACCAAATATAGCTGTGTTCTCTTTAGTATAAGAAAGGTGAAAAGGATGCAGTGCTTTGACAGTGATCCATCTGCTGATTGCCACGTGTACAAGTGTCAGGATGAGATTGATGGCCTTAGAATATAAATCTACTGAGGCAGGAAGAGTACCTTCCTCTGCTTTTTGACAGTGCAGAGTGTGTGTATTGTCTGTGCTGAGCCAGTGGTGAATAATAATGAGTGACTATAGTTAGTGTCTGAGCCAGGGGAAACCAGGCCTCCAGCCAGCCTGGGGTTAGGAGCTCTGCTAATTATTCAGCTTAGTTAGAGCCAGCAATATACATTTTGCCTAAATGCCTTAGTCTTCCCAATTATTTTGAGGTTTAGGATGATGCAGTCTTTTCTATGGAATTTCTATGAAGTCAATATTTTTAAATCTAAAACCTGTATGATTAGAGCTTTAATGTTTTGGGCATGTTTGTTTGTTTTAATCTGAGAAAAACTTTTGGCTAGAAAATATCAGTTAGGCTTGTGATTGGAAAAAAATGTAATCACTAAAACAAGCAAATAATTTCTCCTTTCAACTTGCTTTGTTTTGAAGGGGTTGAAGCATGACAGGATTTTGAGACTGTTCAACGTCTAAAACCTAGAAAATGAACCCTTCTTGCAAAGCATTCTTCCCTACTTAAGCAGGCCTCTGTTTTTCCCAGCCCACCTGAGTCCTGCTGTTGTGCCTGTGTCTGACAACAGTGCTCATCTGCTCTATCTTGGGAGTGGCAGTGAATTTGCATCCTGTCATCTGTGGAGGCGACTAGAGTAAGGAAGTTCTAATTCCACCTCTCAGATCTCATTTTAGACTTTCTTGAAAATGTGTCTGCAGCAGTCCAGGACCTGACTGGAGTGGATGAAGGCAAAGGATTAGGGATTCTGTCTAGTCCAGTCAAAACTGACACCACACAATAAAAATGATTATCTGGCTGCTTTTGCAGTCTATTTCCTAGTCAAAGCAAGGATTTTTCCATGGTGGTCACTGTCAAGTAGAGAACTGGAAGTCTGACTTTTTATCACTGGATGGCTTTGTGTTTCATGGGTATTTGGGGTTTTGTTTATTACCAGCTGTGTTTCATTTTGGAAACAGGATTGATTCCTTGAAGTACAAGGCTCCCATTTCCTTTGGAAAGGAGCAATTGGTAGCTGTACATGTGGCAGCAGGTGGTTTTTGGCAGCAAATTTTCCAATCAGATGTTTATGATCCTGAGCAGGTTCACAGCTACTATTTGTAAAATCATCTTCTCATTAGGTCAAAGTACTTCAGAATTTCAAGACCTGCTGCCTTCTTCTCTTTTCCCTTGTTTCTTTTCCTCCCCAACCAATTCCTACTGTTTCTGTGCTGAATGAGCCCAGTTGCTCCTGCCTTCTCCTGGATGTCACACATATTGGCACAATTGCCTCTCTACAGAACACCCTTGAGGAGAACAAGCTGGAGCAACGATGTCATAGGAATGTTTTGCCAGACAACACACCTGGGTTGCTTCGCTTAGGCTTGCCTGGGAAAGCAAGGTGGCTGCTTCTACTTCCTGCCTTGCTGATACCTAAAGAGAATTTCTACTGCTTTGATTCAAAGGGGAGACTGCTGCTCTGAGGGTTTGCTGACTTGGACACAACAATATGCTGGCACATCTGCTGGGTGCTGTTTCGGGATGGAAACACATGAGAGAGAAAACACCTGCCTTTTGTTAAGTGTACAAAGTAATATGAAGAGCTTGCTCTTTCATCTTGTACTGAAGATTTTATTAGTTTAGAGAAGTTTGGGTGCCTGCTGAAGTTCGAAAATAGGATATTATATTCTGAAGACATGGTATTTTGTTGTAAAGGCAGTGTGGATAAAACAGAACTTAGAAATAAATTCTTGAGAGCTGAATTTCTTATGGGAAAGGAATTATTCTCTCTCGCTCACTTGCTTGGTACATCTGCTGAACAAGGAAGACAAAGTGAGACTACACCACTAGAGTTGCAGTGTGAGGAAATTAGAAGACCCTTTTTGATCCCAAATGCTCCATCAAGAAGCATTTGCCAGCAATACCAAATGAGATTTATTTGTCAAATCTTAGGTAGAGGCCAGCAAGGCCCAAAACCAAACAAATGGAGGAGGTACCATGCTATAAATTTGGATTCAACATATTCACAGTTAATCTTCTTTCACCTACATAATATGAAAGTTATTAACCTGACTGCAAAAGGACCTACTAGGGAGTTAAGTGTCATGTGGAGAGGATTACTACATTTTGAAAAGAATTTGTGCTGGTGGCTGTAACATAATAAATGCATTAGGTGCCTCTTTAGATCTTCTGTAAGTGGTAAAGAATCATTGATCACCCAGTGGGATGGGGGTTGGGGAGCTTGTTTTTGATGTTTTAATACCAAGTCAGAAATGAGAGCTGAGAGTTGCTAATGAAAAGAGCACATACACTTATTATTATTATTATTATTATTCATTTTTCTGTCTTAAAGAGACCAAGAGGGAGTTGGTGCAGAGGGGTTAGATATAAATCATTAGCATCTTCACATTTGCACTGCAGATTAATCTGGGGAAATGAGGCTGGTAGTTTTTAAGCCTCTTGCATATTTGCCAGGTGAACTTTTTAACTTGATCCTTCCTTTTACTTTTTCTTTTTCCTAACTAGAAAGTTTTCTACTTATCGATTTAAAAGGTCACAAGGTTAAGCAGAAATCAGAAGCTGATTTATTGCATAAGAAGCCTTAGCAGGTATTTTGGCCAGTGCTGTATGAAAGCTTGTTTAAAATTACGCTACTTTTTTTCCTTCTGCTAGAGAGATATGATTTGGGTTTCTTATATGCCTGCTCCACTTGCCTTGTGTTCACTTTGCTGAACCTGACAAAGTTCTCAGTGCAAAACTGATTTTCTGATTTTTTTTTTTCTTAGTAAATGTCCAACTTGGGGGGCTGGAGGAGTCAATTCTGGTATTATTTTGTGCTGACCTCAGTATTCACACTTTGTTTCTCCTGCTGGTCAGTACATAACAGGTAAATCTTACGGTTGTCAGGAGCGGATGGCAGGTGTGAGCACGGCTGTGTTGTGCGAGGGAAGGAACATGATGGCTGTTGCAATACAAAATGGAGTGAGGGCTCTGGCTGAAGGAGCTGTGTTGAGTATTTAGAAATGCATCTTTAGTGGAGATAAAAAAGAGAAATCCTGACTGCTTATGAACACTAGAGATCCCCTAACACGTGTTCTAATAACAAGTGCCTTAGCCAGAGTATTGGAGGTAATTAGTCAGTCTGCCTGCACTCCTTCTGCAGCCTCAATTAATTATGAGGGTCTCTTTAACTTCTGGATAAAATCGTTCTGTAGTGGTGTTATAGGATGTTAACCAGCTGCTACCTACAGCTTCCATCGATACTTTATAAATACTGTACAAAGAACTTGAAAGCAAGGTCTGTTGCTTGCAGGCGCAAGCTCTGCTCCTGCTGATCTCTTCCTCCCTGAGCACTTGGCCTTAGAAGGGGATGACCCAGTCCTGCCTGTACGGGTGGCAAATACAAATGCTGTAGCAAGTTAATGCCTTGGTATGCTTCAGGGGGAAAGCTGCTGCTTTTAGTGTTTCATGCTTTATTGACTGAAATATGAACAGAGGCCGGCAGAGACATATGAGCAGATTCAGGGGGAAGAGCTGTACTGAAACACATCTCGGTGGCAGTTTCTTGGATAAGGTTGACAGGGAAAGTAGGCTGGATCTTTTATTAGGCCTATTGGTACTGTTGGGGGAGGTAACCTTTTAAACATATAAATGTGATTTCTCATATCTGAAATAGAAGCATCGGCCTCGGAAACTAAATAAATACATGTTGAGAACACTTTCCCCAAGTTTAGCAAAGTTATGTTAATCACTTAGACCATCTGTTGGAGAAAATCTACTTATAAAGCTGGGATAGGTTAGGGGCATGTTAGTGGGAGAAGAGATAATAAAGTTGTTTGTCTCTCCATGGCAGAGTCAAGTGAAAGATTTTTGGAATTGCTTGCTTTTCATGGTGATATTAAAATTTCTTTTTTAAAACATAATTTTTCTGGGAGGCCCAAAAGATGTGATGTGTTCACTCAGTCTTCTCAGTTCCTCAGTTTAGCAGAAGGACAAGGCTGGTAGCTTCCTCATCTGAAGCCCTGCCTGAGCTGGGATAGCTCCAAGGATTCTTGGGGAAACTGCCCAGCCTCTGCAGCTGGGGGATGAGACAGCTACACTGCAACTTTATCCAGAGAGGAAGCAGGGCAAGAAATATACAGAAAAGAATGTCACCCCAAGAAGTGTGGCTGGTTCCTAATGGCCTACTGCCTGAGCTTTTCAGCCTGACAGCATCTCTCCTCCTTAAACACATTGTGATATGTTGAAAAATGGTTTGGATGTCGTTATGACAGTGGCATTTGTTCAGGAGGAGCTGTCTGTTTGTTTAAATAAAGCCCCAAAGAGGTCCCTGTTGTCCTAGAATTTCCTCTAACTGGTGACCGAAACAGAGAAGAGAGTGTCCAGGGAAGGGATGTCACAGGAGCCTGGCTGAGTGCTGGCAGAAATGTGATTAATCTCAACTAGACAACCATGCCAGAACCACTTTCAAACTGTTGGACTCCATACTAAAGGCGTAGTATATTTGTGACTGCTGTCCGGTCCCTTTCAGTTACCTTGTCTCTCTCTCAATTCGAAATACATTAGTCTTGTTCAGATGCTTCCTTATACCACAACGATGTGGTAATGCAAGTTGTAAGCTGCCCTTGTTACAACATTTACTGCCAGTGAAGCTCAGGTGGACCAGGAGAGGTTCAACTACAGGGAAAAGCAGTATTTATAAAAAAGTAACTGTCAACTTAGATTGCCCTCCTGCCTTTCAGAAGATATCAAGATAGATCTGAGAGCAAGTTCTTCATCTGGTCTCGTACCTGATCTGAAGGAAACCATACGTGTGTTTGAGACCATTTGTAAAACATACAGGAAATGTGTCAAGTCTAATGGCTATTAGCATTTCCCTAAATGTGTAATTCCTGGAAGGCTGTGGAGATGAGATGTTGCACTGATGAGGTATAACAAGCAGGGATCTAAACCTTTTAGAAGGGGAAGGTGGTAGAACCCCAAATGACTTAAAATATATGACCCAATGCAGAGTAACAAAACCCTGAAATTTTTGGGGAGGGAAGTTGCTCCCATCCTTCTGCTGCTCTGATTTCTGTGAGTTAGCAGACTTGGTTTTTTAGTCACAGTGATTAGTGCCTCTTGGACCATCTACTGCAGTGTTCTTAATTTCAGGTCAAGAGGAAGGAAATAAAGGTTTCTGTGTGAAACAAAGGATGTCACGTACCAACCTCCATTATTACAAGAGTAGAGGAACTGGTGTAAAAAGCAAATGAAACTAAAATTTAATGATAGAAGTAGAATCATAAAATCATTTTTAAATGTTGCAAAATCTCTGCAGCAATGTTGGCTCCTGCTATTTTATTACTGAGGTCAAGGAAACCTCATGCTTTCCTTCAGAATAAGACCCTTCTAAAAATGTGTTTCTTCTTGCTCCTGGAGTAGATCTCATCACAGTTGAACAGGGCCAGCTTTCCTTGAATTCCATAAACCTGCTGTTTTCCTCACAAACTGGGAGGCTTATGAAATTTCCATCCAGAACTGCTGCCATGAACCTGGGGGACTGAGGCTTATTGGTGACTGCTTGCTGCCTTTCCATGCAGTACTGTGGAAAGTCCAACAGATAGTTGACTATGACCTATGAAAGGTCACCAGTCTTCTTTTTCTAACTGTCGTGTCCACCTTCAGATCCCTGTCCTGTAGCTCTTAGCTCTTGGAAAATCCAGAGCTAGGAAGGTTTGTGGTCATTTTTTTTTTCCTCTAACTGCACATTAGTAGCAATTCAGGTGCTTTAAATTTTTAAAGGATTGAAGAGAGCTGTGCTGTGTGTTGAATCGCAGGTCGCTGCTCTTCTACAAATCAAGAGAATGAAATTATTATGTGGTATGACCACCTGCAAGAATGAGATTGAATAATGACATTACTACATTCAAATACAGAGTCACTGACGTCAGATTTTGCTCAAACTTGGTGAGAGCGAATCAGATTATTTAGCCATCAAGTTCCATCATCTTGCCTCCATCACTCACTAATGGCTTATACCTTGGGGAAACTAAAAATATTATCCTAGTACACCTGATCAGTTACAGAATATAATACAAGAAATAAAATGGCTTTTCAAGCTCTGGTATAACTACTTATGTCTCTTCATGGTGAATCATAAATGCTCTTTTGATATCTACATGATAATTTGTAGAAATTTTTAAATACATTTTTATGTAAGTTCTATTGACAAATTGTCTACAAGTAACTTATTGACCTCTCAATTGCATGAGTTATTTGAAATTATTCATAGATTGCTTTTTGGTTTGCTGGTTGTTTACAAGCAATTCCTTTTTAGTATTCAGTGGCTGGTATTCAAGTGTTCAGCTTCCAGCTGCACAATTTAGTTCGTATTTTGACATATAGGTCATACAATAGTATTTCTGCTCTCTGACTAAATGTGTATAATTCATAGGATCTAGCTTCTTGCATGAATATTTGCATTGAATTACAAAATTCTTATTCTGCAGCCATTCTTTAACACTTGATTATCAGCAGAAACTGAAACAATCCTTTTAAATCTTATTTACAGAGTATTTATGGAAATGCTAATACAGCGTGGACATTACCATAAATAAACAAATTTGCTGTAAAGCTTCAGCTATGTACTCAGCTGCATTTTTATTATTTAACTGTGTTTGCCCACTTTCTTTCTATGATCTCAAAATATTAATCTTTATAATATTTATTTTTTGGCCTATGTGAAATTAAGTAATTGTATGAAAAAGATCCCATATGCATTGTTGAGTTATAAGTATTTCCTGTGGAAACTGCATACAGCGACCTCCGTTCTCAGTCCTGGCTACAGAGTGCCTTGTGTGTGTCCTTCCACCTGATTTTGCAAGATTTTCCCTGTTATGTGCTCCTAGAACCCTACAGTCCTGTTTAAAACCACAGTACCATGAATATAAAATCAGTAGACAAATAAAGGACAACACTATAACTGGACAACCCAAAGCCATTAAATGAGCAATAGCAAGCCACTCTCATGAGTCCCCAGTCTTCAGTCTCACAGATACCTTTCTCTCTTGCACTCCCCAGCTGCCCCTTGCTCCCTAGAGAGAAGAGAAAAAGATTGCAAGTGTGGAGCCATTTCGGTCTGAGGATTGCACTGCAAAGCAGAGAGCTTGTTTGAAATTCTTGTATACATTTCTAAAATAAGAATGAGAAGCATGTTTTCTTGCTGTTCAGAGATAAGGGAAAACTGCCCTTGGCGAACTAAAGTGCCCAAAAAATAAAATATAATTTCTGTTTCTTAGCACATGGACCATTTTGAAAACTCTTGTCTTTTTTTCTTTTTCTTCGCATATTCAAATAACCACAGCGTGAGGCATTGTGAGTCTGGCCTCTCTGGATTCTCTTTGCTGTGTTTCCCTACACCTCTCAATGGTCTCTGGGGCTCAGGAGAGTGTTTATTACAAATGAATGTTTAATGTCTGCTTTGAAAAGCTACTTGTCTGGCTTGGAATTTCTGGTTGCAGTGCTCTGGAAACAGCTGCACATGGAGAATGGCCCTGTGGAGCATTATCTGGGCCCTGAGAGATTCTCCTGCATCTTGAGTCTGTTTTTAGTGAGGGCTTTCTTGCCTTACTGGTTGGCAGCTCATTTGGCAGAGCTGACATCGATTATTTTATTTGACCTTCTTCATTTCCAGTCAATCCCTGGTACAGGAGTACCCTGTCTTGAGTGTGAGCTGTGGGGACAGGACAGTCAAAGGAGATCCCTTGCTCGCCTGGCCCTGGGTATGAGCAGGACAGTGTGGCAGCTGTTCAAAGGAGGCACTAAGAAAGAAAAGCACAAAGTGAGCCAAATGCTTCCTCCACCTGTCTTGCTCCAGAGGTGAGGTCCAAGGGGGAAAGAAGCCTCCTGTTCTAAATGAGTGCTGTAACATTGCTCTGACTGCTTTTACCTGGGATGGCAGCTAGTGCCTGAACCTTAGTTTTCCTTCTCACCTGCCTTTCATTAAAATGCAGCTGGTTTCTGTTGTAGCTAGAAGATAGAGTGGGCTGAGTGGTTTAGCAGCAAATATCTTAGAAGCTCTGGCAGACTCACTCTGAGGTGTATGCAGGTGAGGGATATGCACGCTTCCTCTCTCCTTACTGTCTTGAGACTGGCTTGCTTGCGCTTTGGAAGAGGTGTCTGATGCTTTGCCTGGATGGGCTGGAATTGTGCAGGTGTTGAGAAACCTTTCAAAGGCTGTAAGGCTTGACTGCACCACCACTGTGAAAGAGCAAGGTTTCACAGCCTCCTAAGGTTTCTTTCTTTCTCCCAGTTGCTGGGCTCACTTTCCGTGTACTAGAAAGCATTTCTCAGCCCTAGCTTGAGCTGTCTGCAGACTGCTGTATCTTGCCAACTGGTAGCCAGACATTAGAGCTGATTTAAGTAATTGTGGATGATAAGCAGCAGCTTTCCCCAGGTGAGTCAAAGGGAACAGAAGTTTCCCCTTAGAGAAGCTCTCTTTGGCTTCTTGCAGCTAGGAGGTGCTTTCTGAGGGCCTTTAAACACTTAACTCCACCCAAAATTAAATACAGCTGTCCAGAGCAGCTGTCCTAGGAGCTGTGTCACAGCTGAGCTGGGAGCCTCTTGGTGGACGTGTGTGGCCCAAGAGACCAAAATAAATAACACAGCAGAGAGTTTTTGTGCAGTTGTTTCCTTGTCATGCTTGCCTGATGTCAGTGCCAGCCTAATTAGTTGGTATGCTGCCTCCTCTAGACTCTTGTGGAATGCTGCAGTCAAAAACTAAGTGCCAGTAAACACTTCACTCCTGTTGCTGATTATAAGGCCAATAGGTTTATTTCAGTTCACACCCTGTCTTCATTAAACTGTTTTACAAGTAATGTTGGTCTTTCCTTTTTCCCAGCCTTTCAGTTTCACTGTTTCTAGACTGCGGCAAAGTGCTGAAGTGCAGATGTGCCATTTATTGAAATGCTGAAAAAAAAAAAAAAGTTGAAATCACCAAAAAAAAAAAAAAAAAAAAAAAAAACCCAACAAAAAAACCCCCATACCTTTGCAGGTCGCTCTGTAATAGAAAAACAGATTGTAGAGTCTTGGTTGGAAGGAATAGTCCCTGCAATGGGACCCGTTGGGTGCCACTGTCAGGAGGAAACCTGAGAGTCAGAAGCCGTCTTTATTGTTAAGGCTGATAATAAATTGCATTTTGGCTTCCACAGACTATTACATGACCAGGCTCCAAAAAAAGATAACATCAGCATGTGAAGTATTTTGGAAACACTTTTAAAATTGTGTGCTAATGACCAAGGCAGAAGTCCCACCATTTATTTCAATGACATCTAAAAGCTTTGAGAATGGGGCAGATTTTTTCTTTGTTTCACTTGAAACACTTCCAGAGGGCCAGGTTTTTCAAAAATGGCTAAGTATTTCTTGCCTGAGGAGTCTTGAATATGTGGCTTGGGACATTTGTACAGATGCATCTCCAAACCACTGACCACTTCTGAAACCTTTGTGAAGCTGCTCTCTATCCATCTGTTTGGAATCTGGTTGCAGAAGTGGAGTTTTGCCCTCAGTTTCAATAAAACTGTAGTTTCCCTTGTCATCCCTCCTCCTGTGTTCAAGGCTCAGAAGTGCTCCTTCACTAATTGTCTAGGAGAGTCCTCCAAAAGACTATTCTCTGACAATATAGTGTTTTCTGTAAAAACATTATCTCACATTTTAATAACTGTATAAATAACAGGGAAAGCTAGGGAGAGATGTTTCTTTGCTGACGCACTGTGGCAATGAGCCAAAGAGCTTGCTTTCTGCAGTTTTCAGAGGGATGGCATCCCATTTCTCCAGTTCTGGGAGATCCTTTAAGAATGAAAAGCTAGCTTCAACCAGTATTGTTGCAGAACCCCAGAGTATTTTGTTCTGTCTGTGCCATGTAATAGCAACAATTGTCCTTGATCTAAACTGCCTGACCCACTCCATATTTGCAATTTCCACTATGCTGCCCTGGTTTTGATTACTAGCTCAGTAAGCAGGAGAGGACAGAAGAGAAAACCAGTGGGAAGGATTGGGGGAAAAGCAGCTGATGAAAAACATCAAACAGGGAACATGCCCTAGTAATGAAAGCTGGTATGAGTCCTCAGAACCAACACCACCAAAACATACCAGCAAGAAATAAATACCTTTCTCCTCCCTAGTCAGTCCATTCTGATATACTGTAATTCTGCTGAATGCCACGCAGTACAAAATGGCTTTAAGGTGCTTGTACAACTGAACCTCAGCTAAGGAAACAATTACCTCATCTCTATATTTCTAACACGTGCTGGAATTGCTAATGCGTTTACATGTTTCTTTTGGACCATTGAAAAGTTTTGACCACTTATAACATTGCATTCCAGAAAAAAAGTCTGTTAGATTTGTTCTTTCCTGAAATATTATGGTCAGAAGTTTGGGTTGGTTTGTTTGTTTTTTTTAACATGCAGAGAGTAGAAGGGAAAAAGAAAAACATAGCTCTTATAATATGACAATGTTTTTATTTTCTGGAAGAAGAAGAAAAAGATGGATGTATCTTTTCGCCTGGTGTTAACTTGAAGTTCTTCCTTATCTTCTGTTGCTGTTTGTTTGGCTGACTGTGTGTTCTTCATCCCTTCCAGTTACTGGCTTTCTGTGATGAACAGGTGCCTTTCTGTTGTGCAGACAGAGTAAACGTTTCTGAGGCCTTTAATAGTGTTTACATTTTGGCATCTGATTCTTCGTACGTGAAAATCTAGTAGCTATTTTTGTAGGGCTCAGCTCTACCCTAACTGAAGTTTCCTGCCATGAACAGCCCTACTGCTCAATGACAGTACAGTTTCCAACCAGGTTAATTAAACTGTACTTCCGTGTGTGGTGTGGGTCTTTGCAGGCTTGCATGGTTTAATGAACTTTCCTCTCTGATAATCTTTAAAGTTGTTGTAATTTGACTTAGACAAGAGTTGTATTTGCACTGAACCTTTCTATGGTAGCCTTTAATCAGAGATTAAGTTCAGTAATTCGAAAAAAACAGATCTTTATTGTGTTTTATTTGAACCTGTGCAAAGCTGGAGTCACTGCAAACTCTATGAAGAAGCAGTTAAGAACAGCAGAAGGCTGGAGACTGAGTGACAGAGGTGATGCAGAGATGATGTAGCATATGGGCAAGGAGACCTGACCTACTCAGTGGGTAACATAAAGAAGGATATGAGAGGAGAGAGTGGTTTCCTTCATTTCTTAGAAAATCAACTTCCTTTTCCCTTTGCACTTAGCAATCTGATTTCATGCACTGATCACAAGATTCGTTACTTTGAGGGACCAAAATCTTTGAACCATGTGCTAGATGTTTGGAACATGATGAACATGCTGAGACGTGTGGTATGTAATGGCTTTGTTACGGTGGTCAGGAGGATTTAGGCAGAGTTGCGGGCGCTGGAATGGAATTTTGCAAGATTTTACTCTTCATTTCAAGAGGATAATGGAACGGTATTTCATGTCCTTTTCCATAACTGGCTGTGGCTTTCTCTTTGCCCTTTATCAGTTGATTACTGGGTTTTGTGTGGTTTTTCCTCTTGAAATACTCCTGCTAAGCCCTTTAAAATTATTGTGTCTTTCAAGAAAAACAATCAAGACTTAAGAGGCATTTTTTTGGGGAGTGGGGGAATCTAGAGTTGGTTTAAAGAAAGGGGATTTGAAGAAGATATCAGATACACAAGAGATATCAGTTATGCAGAACTAATGAGGCATTCCAAAGGAGAGTTGAAGAGCTGTACAACTCCATGAAGTGCTCCATTCTGTATTAGCTTTTGCACTGAGAAATCTTTTGAAGGACCAGAATCACACACACATGTATTATACATAAAACTCTGTAATACATAGAAGTATATTTGGATCTAACACTGCGTGAGGAAGCCCATGGCATTCTCATGGAGCAAGCAAATGACACTGAATTCCCTAGGCAGGAATCAAAGCCTTTCCAAACTTACCTCACTGCTAGATGTTTCAATTGCTGTAATAGACAAACACCCTCGCTGCACATACAGTGTGCGCTGCATTGACTGACTGTTTTCTTTCCACCCTTGTATGCTTCTGTAATTCTGGGAACATCCTGCCCAAAGGTGTCAACGTGTCCAGTCAGGTGAATCTGAGAACAGAGATATGAGAGGTAAATGAGAACCTTTAAAAAATAGGATAGGAAACAGCCGGATTGCCAGAGCTAATAGAGTGACAGCTTGGGTGTGAAAACCCAAATTCTGTGCTATAGTATCCCAGGGATCAGCCAGCCCTTTATTCAAGGAAAGAGGAGAGAGCAGCAACAGCAAACCTAAATTAACAATTCAGGCTGACAGAAAACATTATTTTTGAGTGAAACAAGGAAGAATAATTTGGAAAACAGACTGATTGCTGTTTATGCACTACGGATATTTCGAACTCAAAAAACCCTAAGTGAGTAGTGATGCTTGTTAAACAATGACTTAAAATTATTTGAAGTGGCATTTAATAACGTAAATGCTTCTGTTAGGCAACGTGATTCCTCAGGGCAGGTAATTTAATCCTATTGCTGAGGAAGTGCCGTTGGTTTCTTCTTCCAATATGCTTAGGGCACAGAGGCCATTTGGATTAATGAGAGGCAGACATAGTGGGGAAATACTGCATTATCCTTAGTCTTGGGTAAGTCTGGGCAATTAGTGAAACCTTTACAAGAGGTATCTTTCATTTCAATGCAATTTCAAAGTAACTATCTCATCTGGTAGGGATGTCATCTGTATTGACTGATAACATACGGGTAATGTCTGAAACATATGCTTCAGAAGCACTTGCACTAGTGTGGTTCTGAGTTGGTGAGTTGAAGGCCCCATGATTAGGTATATTAAAAAGCTACATGAAACAGCACATACCAGCATTTGCTGTTCATTTAAAGGGGGGTGGGGGTGGTGGATTTGGCTGCTTGGGAGCAATTTTTGGGTGCTAGCTAATTTTTTGTGCTTTTTGTCATCAGAATCCCTGAATCTCCTTCCCCTGAAAATGAGAAGCATATCAGTAGGCTGTCGACTTTGCTTTTAAAGATGGACTTTACAAGCTGTAAAAGAAACAAATTTCAGGGAAAGACAGGAGAAGGAGAAAGGAAGAAACAGTGATCACCATACTGAAAGAACAGGCTTGAGACTGAAGATGTTCTCTTCCAAGGTAGTCCCTGGCTTCCTGTCTCATCTTTACCACTAGTATTTCTCTTCCCATCTCTAACAAGGGAAATAGTAGTATTTTCTTTTTTCCTGTTTTTGTCTGTTTAGTCAGCAAGCTTTTTTGGCAGGGGGCTCCTTTATGCTTATACAGTAAAAACCTTGGTTCTATGGGGCTTCAAGGGGCTCTTGTGATATGAACAGTAACAAAAGGGCAGGAAGATGTCCAATAGCATATTTTGAGACAAATGGTCAGTAGTTCATGTCTTTTTTTTCTTTCTTTCTCTTTTTAAAGTAGGGGACAAATTTCTTTGCCTCAGTAGTAGGGGAAGTTATGGCATTTCTGAAATGCAGCTTTGAATAGCTTGGCACAGCTCAGTGTGGTGCTCAGTAGGCTTTGTGGTTCTTCACAGTTACCATGAATGCATCATGCTTGCCATTCTTGTCATTGACCCCAAATCAGGCAGCTTTTCTATGTCAGGGAATGGGAAATAACCTGCATTATTTTACTAGCACTGAGTCATACTTGTGAGTGTTAACAGTTAAGCAGCCAGCAGTGTTGGTGGAGAAATCAATAGGGTAGAAGTCGTGGATTTGGTAAGTGTCTGATCATGTCATTTGATGTGCACCTAGATGTGTGCTGGCTGTTCCCCACAGCATGTTGAAAAAATCTCTCTCACGCACACACTTATATATCTAAACACAGGTTTCAGAGGTGTGTTGGAACAACCCAGGGCATTGGATGTTATGACCTACAGTCTCCCTGGGCATAATTTCTGTGAGAATAAGTTATTCTGTAGATAGGTATGTACCTTTAATTTTCAGACATCATGACAATACTGTTTTCAGAAGGGCAAAATGTGGTTTGCCCATAGTCTGGTCTGTAACTGGAGCTGCATCTGGTGCTCGTGGGAATGCCGTGCCTTGCATCTGATCTGGAATGCCAGTGAGCCCATATGAAGCTGTTAATGTCTGTGTGAGGTTTTTCAGTCCTCATTACCAACCTGATAGGAAGATAATTCCTCAGCTGCTGTTTCAACCTGTGGGATTTTACCCACTTAATTAATTTTCTTTCTTGTTTAAAAAGATCTCTTTTTATGCACAAGGAGCTGTGCTTGACTTGTTTTTCAGGGACTCTTCTCATGTCTGTATCAAAGGCACAGAGGCCTCAGAAATTGGAAGGTGAGCCCTAGGGGCAGCATGCCTGTGGAGGCTGAGCTTGGAAATGCTGCCTTGTGTGCTGAGGGCAAGCTCCTGGTGGGGAATCAGGTTTGCACAGTGGAGGGGACCCTGGTTCCGTTCCCTGCTCCCCCCTTTTGTCGCCACTCAGCAATAAAATGGAACCTTGTGACATGACCAAAGGATAATAAACTGCATGCCCAATGCCTGCTGAGAGTTTAAAATGCCAGCCTACACCACCCTCCCCAACCTTTCAGCATGTCAGCAAGCTGTCTATGTAAATAAATATACATATCAAACAATAAGCAGATGCCTTTTTAAAATGCACTGTTTCAGGCTGAGATACTCAGTTCTGATGTAGCTCATCTCAACATCTGTCAGGCTAATGCCAACTCAGAGCTCCCTTTCAGCTGTATTTAATGCACAGAGGTTTGTGTTGTGTTAAGTAATGAGGAACTGGCTTGTTTTACATCTGTTTTGGTGTTACTTGTGGTGTATAAAACGTTAGATAGGAATTCTTTGTGCTCCTCCTGATCTCTGTGTCAGTATATAGTGAAAACTCTTGTTCATTATGCTTGATTAAGTGGGTTTATACAAGCATGTGTGTGATTGTACAAATATACAAGGAAGAAAAAAAGCCACTTGCAAAATACACCACCATTGGGGCCCCAAAGCAAACAAACACTGAAGTGGGGAGGAAGCTGTAATGCAGGTTGGATTTAAAATAAAATTTGTTTTAAAAGCTGAATTCCATCAGAGTCACTTGTACCCCTTAAATCAAACTGAGGAGCCACAGAGTCTAAAGCCCCAAGGGTGTATCTCAGTGCAGTGTAGTGGGAGGGGCACTCATGAGCTTCTAGGCTGTGTCAGATCATGTCTAATCCAGGGTCTTGTCTCTGATAGCAGCCAGTAGAGATTAGAGGCAAGGTTAGACCAGTACAACAACCAGGAGAAATTCCACATTAAGCTCTTGTTTATTTTTGTTTTCATATTAAAAATATATTGAGCCCAGGTGATCTATAGTCTGCTGGGCCTACTCTTTTGAAAATTCACCAGAAGGCTGGAGTTGGATCCCCTGGTGCAGCTGTCAATGTCTGTCCCTCTACATCAGCCTCAGAGAAGGTGTCTGGTTTTTATAGTCGTTATTTCTCACATGCTAATGCTTTTGCTCTAATCAGATACAACAAAATCACATTTAAAATAAAAAACCAGGCCAGATTATGATTATTATTATTATCATTATTATTTATGCATGCAACAAGTCTTTAAGACAGCTCTCCGTCAGACTTTTCTGAAGTCTGCTGTAAGAAAGGAGAATATTTCTGCTATTTGAGACTCTCAATTGGACTACATATAAACAAAGTAGGGGGAAGAGGAGAGTCATGACCTTCTACTGGAGAGCAGGATTTAGATGACCTGATACATCTTTTTTCTTAATGTTTCTTGAATAGAGATGATTGGCAGCTCTCATTTGAACAAGCATGCACAGAAGGCAAAATACATTATTAGTGACCCTAAATATATTAGAGCCCTGTGCTTCTGATCACAGTGGTGCATCAGCGAGAATAGTAATAGGGGATGAATGGGGTTTGCCTATATGGATAGCACTGTTCTTCCATAGTGGAAAGGAAAAATTCCTAGTTAAGATGCCATTGAATCAAATTTTTGATGACTCTCTGTACACCTGCCTGACACTTTCCATCTTGTAGTTTCAGGTAGCTTTACAAATCTGAATTTTTTTTTTTCCCCTTCACTGTCTTTGAAGGCTGGGAGTTACTACCCAATACTTCATGTCTGAAAGGAATAGGACTGCATTCAATAGGATATGTTTCTACCAGGCAGCGGACACTTTTTCCTGTGCAGAAGTGTATAGACATTTGCATTTTCTCCGTACAAGGACTTGCACCTCTCAAATACTTACCCTTCCTCTTTAAAGAAACCAGAATGTGGTTGGTAGGTGTGTATTTGAAATGCCAGGTACAGAGCAGGGAAGAGACTTGTAAACAAATACCCACAGGAGGATGAACTGCAGCTGAAAGTGTGCTGAAAGACTCCACTAGAGACATGGGCATGGAGAACATCTGCCTGAGTACTGGTTTGGTGGTCTCCTGCTCTGCTCACTAGACCACGCTGCCACTCTCGTGCACATGAGATGAATGTCTAGGGCTCCTCACCAGGGTGTCAGAGGGTGGGCACAGCATGCAGTATTCCTGTGTCACACTACACCCTCTTCCTTGTCCTGGGTAAGTGTGAAATAACACCTCTGTGGTGGGAAGTAGGGAGCTGCGGACAGAGGGCTGATATGCTGCGTATGGGAGGAATTTCCTTTCATGTGGTCTGGTGTGACATTAGCACTTCCCAGCTGGCTTGTAGGTGGCTTTGTAACCTACTGGATGCTAGTGCAGCTCAGTGTGACTGTCATCTCCAGGCAGCATGACAGAGAAGGGGAATTTGACATGTTTGGCTGCAGCCCTGTCTCAGTGTCCTATGGGGGCTGCTGAGCGGAGTTGCTGGGAAAGGACCTTCTCTCCCAACTTTTCACCTTGACCATGGAGGAGTTACTAACCATTGTGATGCAGGGAGGTCAGTGGTGCTCCCTGATGTTGCATGTGGACACTTGGCATTGGCTTTGGGATGCTGGAGGGGCTGGGCAGAATAGAGTGTTTGGGCTTCAAAAGAGAGCAAAGCAGCAAGGTAGACTAGACAGGAGAGAATTAATATTATGAAATAGATTTACATGGCGCCATCTTCATATCTAAACTGGAGCTGTCAGGGAGAACGAGATCCAGACTCACTGGAGTGAAGCCATTATGGAGCAATTGCTCTGTTAAAGTGATGGCTCCACCTCTGTGCCCTGTGTCTGGCTGATTTCTGCAAGTAGAAAACAGCAGGATCTGGCATGATCCCCCCTCCTTTCCCACCGGCCTTTCATGGCTTTCTGCAGACTTCTTTTGCTTGCTTTGTTGGTTTCAGCCCTTGTGTATCTGTTGATATCTTTCTCCCATCCCTACCTGCCTCTCAGCTCTTCCACCTTGCCCTCTTTTTCGTCCTCAGTCATCTCTGGCTCCCTCCATTCAGCACGCAGCTGTACTCTAACATCCGTCCAGTAAGTGAACATGTGTGTGTGTATTTGTTGCATACAGTACAGAAAGGGGGATGTGTGGTAAACATGTAACTACCTTTGTTTTATCACACACTGCTCCATGTCCTGTTCTGGGACTTGCCTTTTGGGGACTCACAGCATCTCTTCCTGGTGCTTCTGTCCTCTCCTGTTTCCGTGGTGACTGTCCTCTGCTATGCAGGGGAGTAGGAGGGAAGACGCAGAGCAACTCTGTTGCTTCTTTCATATGCTGCTGGAAATAGTCCCATCCTCCTTCTGCCTTCTGGTCAAAGCCCTTTTCTGGCTGGTTTAAGGAACTGGAACATGAAGAAAGAGATTTTGCCTTTAGTCCAGACCTTGACAGGGTCTTCAGGGTCACTCCCAGATGCTTTCCCTCACATTCTTCAGGTGTGCAAGAAAGAGCTGATCTTTACCTAAGCAGGTAAAAAGTGAGTGAAGGCAAGTGAAACAAGGTCACAGTCTTGTCATCACTCCCAGTATAGAGGTATGTGTCTTATGTATTTTCTTTGCTGTTTCTGACAGGTTGACCAGCCCAGATCACACTGCTAGCAACCTGAAGCAAGAATCCTGACCGATGCATGTTCAGTACAACCTGACTTCTTCTTGAGGAGAACAAATATTTCTCTGAAAGTCTGTCCCCTCAAAGCAGCACACAGGTAAGGCAAACAGTGCTCCTGATGCTCAGGTTCAGCTTCTGCTGGGTATGGGCATGCTGCATTGGATTCAGAAGAGGACTTTTTCCATTCCTTTGGCTCAAGAAAGGCTTTGTCACCTCTGCCTGCCATGTCTGCAGGGGTGAAAACTTACATTATATTTACAGCATGGGGAATGGTTTTCAGAAAAAAAAGGACTTTCAGAGGATCAAGACTGCTCATATAGTTGAGATAAATACAGGTTAAAAGTGTGGGAGGAGTATGCTGAAAAAAGAAAATGTTGCATACAAGGTATTGATAAAACAATACTTAGACCTCTTGTTCCAAAATAATTTTATATTAAAAATTACCTTAATTTAAAGAGAAAACTTTTTAAGAAAAAGGAATAAGGAAGGGTATGTTGTGGGGAAGGGGTTAAGTAAGAAATTAATTTAATACTTGAGTTTTCAACTGGGCAAGATGTTTCAGGTCATCCCTAGGTGAAAAAAGGGGGAAAAAAAACCCCACAAACAGAAAAGCTTTGCAGTTCTAATCACTATGACTCATGGAAACCAGATCTAAAAAAATTAGGCCCTTTAGTTCAAACTCTTAATCCCCTACTAGTATGTAACATCGTTCCCAGCAGTGTCTACCAGTCCTGATTTAAATGATGGGATTTTCCCTTGTCCCCTTGGGATACTATTGCACAGTCTAATAGAATTAATCTGCTTACTTCTCTTTCAACTCCTGACCACTGCAGATGCAATTAGTAGTAGGCAGTGGGAGGATTTTGTTTCCTATGCTGTATTATGAAGGCTTAGGGCTGTATTGTGTTAAACCAGACATCACTTGCAAGTGGGTTTGCATGAGTGTGGCTTATCTGTCAGTACTCATTACAGCCCCATAAACCTCTCTGAACTACATTTCTCAGACAGGAGCTTTTCTACAATGGTAATTCAGGATCTGATAAGACACAGACTAATGTATTTGAATGCCTGTGAGAAAGATAGTATGATTGGAAACTGAAGTGAAATGCAAAGTCATATGCTGCCAGTGCTAGAGACTTTCAGAGGCAATTTACTTCTCTGCTTCTAGAGCATTCTCTGACCTCATTTTTGACTTCTCTCTTGGACAGTTTGATAGGAGTTATATGAAATAGGTTTTTGCTGTGTGTGGTGCTGCTGGAGGTACCACTCCACCTTTCCATCTGCAAATTTCAGGCTTGTCTTAGATGAATATTGTGGGTTTCTCTAATGCTATTTGACTCCAGTCAAATAGCCAGATGCATATAAAGTCAAATAAATTGGAGCTGGAAAATCATAGCTGGTCTTATCTAGCTAGTCTCCACTTAATACAAAGGAGAGGTTCCTTCTGTGACACTTCACTTGTTTTGCTTCTCAAATTTGGACAAGTTTTATTAATGAAAACTGTTTGATTCTAAAGCACATGGATGGAGTTTCAAGTGGTTTACACCTGGAGACTACAGTAACAGCCAAGCTGTACAAATTCCGTGTGTGGACACTTGGATTCATCCACTTCCAAACTAAAAACCACATCCTAATACAGAAAGCAACTGCAATATAATTGCTATTGATGTTTGAATGAGGCTGCACTGTGAAGCGGAGCCTGGGGTCCTGAAAAACTGGGCATGTGCCAGCCTTCCACATGGGCTGCATCCCCTGGCACTAAAGGAGGTTATAGTCCTGTTCCTCCTCCCTCCAAATAAATCCTGTTTCTGGCATGTCATAGCTTTCCTGGAGTATTTCCTCAATCAGAAAGCCTAAATATGAATTTAGCCTCTGGACCAGTCTTTCATTATCAAGATAAAATTTGTTAAAATTTGACTAGATTGCCTGTGTTAGTCAGATCCGAAATTCTTAAACACTGAAGATTGAGGTGCGAAGCTTTGATGTGTTCAGTATTCAGTGCTAATTTTCCCATTGTTTTTAATCCCTTTGAAATTCTTTTCCAGCTTGGTGCTTGGCTACTTCATGTAGTGATTTTGAATGTGCTTTAAAGAATGGGGAGGTGGTGACTGAAGCAAGGTGTAATGGTCCATAGAGCTTTAGATCCATCTGCAGTTTATGTTCCCTGTCCTTGCTTTGCCAATCAAGCTTTATTCCAGTGAAAGTGTCAGTAAAGCCAAGGCAGAAGTAGTGTTTCTTTTCTACTCTTCACCTTTCCTTTTGCCCCCGGAAGTTTATCTTGCTGTTTGCTTTTTAAAAGCTCTGCATTAGCTGAGGGGGTCGTGAAGTAAAAGCCATGCTTTAAATACAGATGCTGGTGATAGTCCTTTCAAAAGCTGCATTTCTCAAGCTGGGAGCTATTGACCCCTTTCAATGCAGTCACAAAGAAATCCAAGAGGAAATGGAGGGTGAGGGCCAGCAGGGAATATATATATAAAAATTTTTCCCCCCAAGTCCTCTTCTTACTCCCCCTCCTGCCAGGCTGGCTATTGTTTGAGCCTCCACATGGGATACCAGTTGCCATATAAGGAAAATGGCATCATGCTACATTCTTTCTAAAAATTCATTTTTAACAGTTGCTTTCTCCCCCCCTCCTTGTTGAAAGTTGTTCTGTTTTGGTGGCAGCTCTAGCCAAAGGAAAGTGGTAGGCTATGGTATGCATGTATACAGTCTTGGGCTGTGCAAAAAATTTACTTTGTTAGTCCAGGTGGTTAGGCAAAGCAGCAGTAGAAAATTATGACATTCAGCTACTATGACAGGAGCTGAGGATATTAGATTTTGCTGCATCTTGAACTCAGTAACAATGAGTAATAAATGTAAATAATGTTTTTTTCTTGCTTAAGAGGATGCTCAGGCAATGGAACAGAGGCACAGAGTACCCCTCTGTGTCCCTTTTTTTTTCACAATCTACCTTTTATTCATGTATGTTTGCAGCCCTGATGTAAGCACATCTCAGTTCTTACAAGGGGATCTTGCCTTTTGTTCCTAGGGTTTTCTCTACAGAATTGTCTCTATTTCCGTGTTTGAAAGTTTAAGAGGTGAAAAATCTCTTTCCACCAGAATTTTGTGATTTGTGATCAAGAGATGGAACAAAACAGTGCTGCTGAACCGGGGCTTCCGTTCCTCCCCATTTCCTGAAATGTGATTTGTGAAATGGAGTTAATCCTCTCTGTATGGTGTTTGATGAGGACATGGGGCTGAACCTGCTGCTCCAGTGTGTGCTTTGTTCATCCCTGCTGAAGCGCTGAGTGAGTGGTGTGCACCCATTTGGGCCACCAGCTTCCTCTGCTCTGTTCAATGACCAAGTCACTGCTGGGCATGACCAGAGTGCAGTTATCTCCGTAGGTATCTGAAATATTCGAGCCCACAGGAAGCAAGGCTGCGAGCAGCAGTATTTTAGAGGCTGAGGTTCTTTCACGGGTAGCAGGGGTCGGTCAAAACATGCACCAGCTCAGGAAAAGGAGTCCTGAGGTTTGGGATTTTTTCCTGGTGCAACTGTCACTTGTTGACAAACAGAAACTGCCTGCTTTTTTGAAATAAGTCTGACCTTCAAAGAAACCCACTTAGCAACTTGTACAAAGGAACAGCTGGAGCAACATGAGCACAAAGTAAGTTGAATCCCCTGATTCCAGAAAGCACAGGCAGAGCCTGGAGTGGGAAAAGCATAGGTCTGGGAGCTGGGAAAAAGCCAGCTCTTGGAGAATAATGAGTGTGTGCTTTTGCATGGGAGCATAAGAGTTGCGCACTCTTCCTCTTGTATCCTTTTGTATCCATAATTGGGTCGTTCTTTCTATAGTTGCCATCACTTCTGACTTCCTGTGATGCCCTGATGATTCTCCCTATAAAACTCTGTTTAG
>JAYRBT010000177.1:22564860-22597996 GCA_036023395.1 Myiotriccus ornatus
GTCGTTCTTTCTATAGTTGCCATCACTTCTGACTTCCTGTGATGCCCTGATGATTCTCCCTATAAAACTCTGTTTAGCAGCTGATAATGTTGCAAACTTGTTAAAAGTAAAACTAGACAAAACCCTGTTCCTTCTTAGAGCAGCAGCAAATTTTGAGGTTCATTTACCACAATCATGTCACAATACTCAATCTGTATTATGCTAAGGTGTGATTACAGAAATGGAAAAAAGGAAAAGTACCTTCTATAAATACTTTTTGTGCAGAAAATTAATTGTTCAATATTATCATTGTTATTATTATTATTATCTGTGTATGCATTGACAATATACACTTTTTTTCTTTCTAAATTGTTGAACAATTTGAAAAGTTTTAACGAAACTGAAATTTTTGAGAATGGAATACAGACTTTTTAAAGTTCAGTGTTTTATATAAAAGCCTATAAATGGTGCCTGCATTGACCTGCATTCTCATACTGACAAAGTTTTAATTTTCTTTAATTTTTTCTTTTGACTCTGAATTTAACTGTTTGGAGAAGCTGTGCTGCTCTTGAATATCTGCAAAATTAGTCTGCAAGAGAATCTTCTCATATGATAAATTGTGCTTACACTAAAGATACTATTGTGCAAGCCTTCTGGGTTTTACTTTACTCTGGGCTTGTGTTTGCATCAGTATAACAGGGGAATGTGCTCATGTAGCTTTTTCTTCACAGAAGGTGATTTGGTGCCTCCTAGATGCTGCCTACTGTGGTATCAAGAGGAGATATCACTCATAGCAAGTGATGTGGAACGATGCAAAGCCCCACGTGCTTGGTTCTCAAATTACCAGTGAAGCGGCTAACAGCTTCTGACACATACATGGCTGGCATTGGACGTCTGAGTTAACACTGCACAGATAAATGGGATGCTCCTTGCCCAATAACCATTGTTTCAAGCTCCCTGCAAACTCCCAGGCCACGTGTTTTGGTTACAGCCTACTCGCATTATAAATGTCGCAGTAACTGGTGTGGCCAGCGATGATATGTTTGTTGTGTGTGCACTAACAAGTGAAAGAGGGGCATGAGGGGTGAGTGGCAGGTCAGCCATGCATCCAGAGGGCAGTCACCATGTGTGCAGCCAGCACTGTTTCAGTCTGCCACCAGTGAGCTCCTGTCTCTGAGGAGCAGCGCTTGGGATCTTGTCTGGGGTAGCAGGTTTCAGCTCTTCTGCCTACAGAAGGTGCTGTAAGGTGGTTCATCAGGCTGTAAGTGGCTGCTGACAATATGGGTTGTTTGCCACTTCTGTCTCTTATGGGTCTAGAGGTGGCAAGAAGAGCCACAGGACTCAAACGTCTCTAGAGCTGATTCTGCCAGCAGTGGATTGACCTTTTCAGAGGTATTGCCCCAGAGACTTGGAGCTGATCCTTCTGATGTTAACCGTGGTTCATGTGGGGACTGGTTTTGGCTGTGCCTGTTTCCCTATGAAGTTGGAAATGATGGAAATGATCATGAAGGAGGAGGAAAGAAATTGTCATTAGAAATATATCTCTAGCAGTTCCTGTCACTTAATTCTAATGCTACAGAGTAATTTAAAACTTTTTTTGACTGACTATATGATGAGTAAAGTGCTTTTTTAAGGGAAAATGGGGTTTACCCAATCTGACAGGATGGGGAAGCAAAGCTGCCTTTCGTTGCTGTGCTGCATCCTGGGTGGAGTGTCTGAAATACAATGCCACTGAGAATGGCAGTGAAGGCTTTGCATCGCTTATTTTGAGAAGTACATTTTTTTTGAGAAGTACATTTGCTTTTGATTTGTGCATTTTGAAGACTACTGAGTGAAGCTGAGGACTTAGTTTAAGAGCTGCTAGAACTATCCTCTCACTGTAGAGATTTCTCAGAAAACAGATATGTAAGAGGGGTATATGTGCGTGTATTTGAAGCTTTTATTCTTGGGCTTATGAGCAAGACCTGGGATCAGTGAAAGGCGATAACTACTAAAATCAGTAATAAGGATAGTATTACCCTATAAGTAGTGAAGTGGGTTTGGGGAGTTTTGCATTCAATTACTAGCTCTGGGCCTAGCCTGCATGCAGACAGAGGGAAGCAGCTTGATTCCTGTGTGCCTTCCTTCCCCATCTATATAAAGATGGTAATACAGCTGGTAAGCCTTTTCTTGTAGAAAAAGTGTTTTATTTTGTGTAAAAACTAGCTTTGTGAAACTTTGCATTCTTGTTCAGAGCAACCTGAAAATGAAAAGGTTTTGATTTTGAAGGGTTTATCTTAGTATTTTTCTCTGTTGTTCCTCCTTTCTGTGACAAAGCAAGAACAGGGAACGGAAGGGAAAGAAAAAAAGAAAGAGGTAATCCAGAAATCCCTTTTCCTCAATTGCAAAACTGCACATCAAAAAGTATCTATACATCTTATATTAAAAAAAAATAAATAAGTTGAGAAGTAGTTGATTTTGAAACTTGCAAAGTATGAAAGAGGTTATTGCTACTCTTGAATGCCCGACCCATTTTAAAGCTGAGGTTTCTTGCTTATGTTGCTGTGCCTATTTAGTGCAAAATCTTGAGAACTCTTTTGAGAGAGGAGCCTACCCATAGGTCAAGCTGCTGGACAGGCTGTGCACAGTAAAGATAATGATAATCTAATGGCTGGTTTGTCCTTTGTAAAATGACTCATCCTCCTGTTATTTTCTGATGGATGGGAATTATATCCTTGGCAGATGTTACATTTGCTGACAGCTACTGGCAGATAAGAAACTAGGAACAGCCTTGGACATGCTTGTGCTAGACGTTCAAGGCTGTTCTTCTTGGTAGCATGTGACAGGAGCACCAAGGTAGAGAGGACTTGCGGGCATTTTGTGGCCTAATGACATCCAGTGGGATATAATTACACTGCTCTGCCTGTATTTTAGCTTCCAGTGCCCAGCATGTGGAGGTCTTGAGCTGAACGGGGGCCTGACTGCAGCTGTTCCTTTTCTGAAAAAGTAGAGCACAGCACATGCATGAGTGGACCAACCTTCCCAACAGCATGTAGAAAAATTAATAGGTTTCAAAGAAGTATGTTTAAGCAACATAAACTTCCTTTTAAAATAATTTTTGAAAGGTTTGTTTTCAAATGCCCCAACACTAAGCAGGTGCTAATTTTCTGATGAGATGTAGCACCGTCTTGATATTTTAAAGTATCTAAGAGCTTAGTCCCTCCCTCCTGCATGGGAGAGACAGCGCAGAAGGGTAGGAGAAAGCTTTTCCTGTGAACTGGCTTTCTGTAGTTGCCACCTTGAACTGTTTCTGGCACCTTTCCCTGGCAGGGATATGAGAGTTTATGGCTATCTGACACACTGCTTTCCCCATGTTCTGCAGCAGGGTTGTCAGGCTTGGGCTTTCCTGCCTGCTCTTGGCGTAGCCCTTGCTGATGCTAGAGGGAGACAGATGGACACTCAGTGCAGTACAGAGAACATGTGTATGGGGTGGCAGAATTTGTCACTGACTCCTCAAACTGACCTGGACCATTTATAACCTTTCTGGCTGCAAAGTACATCCAAAAGTACATTCCAAGGAAGCTAAAAATAATATCCTTAATTTTAATTTATTTTTCCCACAAGTATTCAGTCATCAAGAAGGAAAGAAATAAGCTTGTTCCTTTTCGCCCCATGCTTAAGTGTTCAGCTCTGAGAATACAGCTATAGGTTTATCACAAGTTATTGGCCTGTACGTTGAATTGGCTGAATGTATGGATCACGTTACTGGAAAGTGTAATCACTTGCCAAAACTGCCTTTGCTTTTCCATTTCCCTTTCCATCTCCGAATTTTGTATGTTATCTGGTAGCAGCACTGAAGGCCAAAGTCAAGCTGAACTGATTGGAACCAGGAGTTGGCATTCCACTATTCTGTCTCCATCTGCCAAAAGCCAGCGTTCAAAATAAAGACTGTAAGTACAGACTACTTACATGAGCACAATTTATGGTCATTTAAAATACCTGAAGATCAGAACAGCAAAGCTCCAATTCTCCTAGTGACTTAGTATGACCACATGGTGGATAAAGTTGTGTATGTTCAACAAGTCATCTCAGGAAATGGAGATAAATGATGGTGACTTTTAAAAAGCAGTGATGAAATGTTATGTTGTTTTGTTTTGTTTTGTTTTTTTCCAAGATGTAATTGGAAATAACTCATTTGAAAAACTTAAAACTAGCTAGATGTTAAGTGGAAATCCAGTTGTTTAGGACTATCAATATGAATCCCAATGGGTACTCAGCAGTCCTGAGCACAAGGTGTACAGAGCTAATCCCAGGTTGCTGCCTTAGCTGCTTGGGATACTGGTCTTTTGCTGTGTGTTTTTCTATTGATCAAGAGTAATGATAATTGATGAAAAGTTTAGTGTTCTGATAATTCTTCTCCTGTGAGTATACTGTGAATCGCGTCT
The DNA here is from genome assembly GCA_036023395.1 of Myiotriccus ornatus. Taxonomy (NCBI): domain Eukaryota; kingdom Metazoa; phylum Chordata; class Aves; order Passeriformes; family Tyrannidae; genus Myiotriccus; species Myiotriccus ornatus. The sequence goes on from JAYRBT010000177.1 coordinate 22,569,264, forward strand.
CTGTATTGGATAATTTTTATGAAAGACAGAATTTACATAAAGTTTTATATCCAAAATCTTCACAGAGACCATAAATCTTCATAAAACCAAGTTGAAATAAAACAGTTTCAATCAAAAGTAGGGCTACTTATATATATTTGTAAACATCAAAATATTTACTTTCAGATTTTTAATGCAACATATTATTGTTTTAGAAATGTCAAAGCTTATCCTTTCAACACTTAAAATGAAACCAACATTTTCCAATTAAAATTAGATCCAAACGTATTATAAAAAGAGGGTTTGATTTCTTCAGTGTTGTGTTTTATGGAGGGTTGTTTTTTTTTTTTTAAGTTAGGAAATGTTACAAAATAAAGTTTAATCTTAGATTAAATAAAACTTTGGGGAATTAATGTGAAGAAATACCTTTGTATTGTTTTGTTTTATAAGAAAAGTCTTCCAGTTCAAACTGAGGCAACTCTTCCCATCTGTTGTTTTATTTTTCTTTTTGTCATCTGAACAAAAAAATCTTTTTATCCTCTTGCTAAGTTCTTTCTGGGCATACTGAGGCAGAGCAATTTGTCTTTGTTTTTGCTAATGTAATTTTTGTGTGTGTGTGATCCATTTCTGAAAGAATTTGGGGTTTGTCTGACAGGAGAAAGAGTATTAGGACATTACTCCTTCTTCTGCTATTGAGTTGCTTTTGCCACTCTTAATGGCAGGTAGCCTGTCTGTAGCTTTTCTTGTTCCTATTTTCCCATCCACCTCTGAGTTACTGAATACTCTCAGCTGCAAGTCAAGGAATAAGGCATGAATGCTCATTGTTATCATTAAATGTTTTCTTAGCTAATTCTCTTTTATTGTGTCCCAGTGACTTGCAGCTGAGGATTAAAATAACTGCCTTCAGCACCAGCAGTAGGCTCTGTTTGAAACCTTCAAAGGGTATTGTTTATCTTCCCTATATCCTTTGTAATATGCCTTCCCCCAGTGTGCAGCGCTCTCCTCCCCATCCCAAGTGATGCTATTACTGAGGAATGTTGGACAGATACCATTATACACATAGTAGAGGTGCTCCCAGATTTGGGGTTTGAGCTTAATTTAAAGGGGAGGAGAACAGAAGAGAAGCTAATGTTTTCTTTAGTAGGGACCCAAGCTGTAGTGCTTTGCTGAACTGTCTGAAATATGCTCATCAGACAGGGAGGTCTGTGGGTGCAGGGGAGGGCTCAGTGAGCTTTTCAAACGTTTCCATCCACTACTCAGGGCTTCTGTCCCAGGCACGTACTTCATTATTTCTTCTGGGAAAGGCATTCTGGGAGTAATCAATCAGCACTGCTCTGGGTTTCTTCTCAATCAGAGCTCCTCTGGTGTGTCTTTCAGTGCTGCTCGTTTTGTTTTTGATTTCTGAATGAGGGTTCGATTTGCACAAACTAGCACCAGGCAGAAGAGCTGGGTTTGCAATGGGTGAAACCATCTGGCCTGTTTTCTCCAAAACACTTAAATGGGTATTTGAAGTTGTAGGTCCTGAAGAACACAGTGGTGGTAGGGCTTTGCTGAAGTGTGTTCTAAAGGTATCAATGTCTCAAGATCAGGTTGTCCCCTTGATCTTTGTTGTCACCTCTAATCTGAAGCACACCCACTCTCAGAAAGGACCCCAGTGCTTCAGCTTTACAGGGGTGCCATGTCACTGACCTGCCCCTTTCTCCATCTTTCTTCTGTCTTTCCACTTACTTGTACCTCCAGATTCTTTGATGGAACTCTTCTTGCTTTTGCTGAGCAGTGTTGCAAAATGGACTTGCTGGGGAGGGAAAAGCTGTAAAGAAGATTTATGTGATTCAAGACAGTGTTTATGTGTGTAAGAATTTGGGGGAGAAAAGTGGTTTGGTGTAAAAGATAGAGTTTTGCCCTCCCTCTGTTTATATCAGTGGGTGAACTGAGATTGAAATCCAGAAGACCTGGTATCCAGGTCTGGCCTCACACTTCTGACTTAAGCAAATTGTTGTAAAATTGGTGTAGCTGGATGGGGAGGACACACCCTTTATTGTAAAGGATCTGGCCCTTTGGCACTAGAGCTGCCATTTGCAGAGTAGTGGGAATTACATGCTTTGAATTAATCTCCTTGAGGACATCTGTATAATGTGTGCTTGGGCCAGTACCTTTTGATGTTCCATGCCATTGCTCACAAAGGAGAAAAGAAGGGCTGTACTTATTTTTCCCCAGAGTTCAACTGGAGGTGATGTTATATTCCAGGGAGGTAGTTCTTTACCTCCCTTAATGAGTAACTTTATACTCTGCTGTCTCCTACAATAACAGATGTCACTGCTAGAAGGAAAAGAAGCTATTTGCCAAGGCAGTGAGGTTGTATAAATTGTTAAGAGAGAAGTAAAGGTTCGGGAAGGGAGCTGAGATTACAGCAGGAGCCATGAGAATTCCCAAGCTCCGAAGAGTGCTCCTGATTTTATAATTTTATGCACTTCTAGGTAGTGTTTGTTTAATGTTTCTGGTCATGCTGAATGAAGTAAAAATCCTGACTGGATAGTATGTTAGTACTGTAATGACGAGGCAAGTTAGGCTATCTGTTGTGTTTACTGTGCACTGTTGTATCATGAATTATGTTTATGGCTAAGATCCTCAAATACTGACACAGCATCAAGTAAGGTAGGAAAGGGCCACTGTGACTTCTCTTTCATACTAGACATGGAGTTTCTCTGAATTAAGTCTGGTTTGGATCATAGTATCTTAATGCAGCAATTTGTCATACTTTTTTTCATTCATTACCGTTCTTCCCTGTATATCTTGCAATTATATGAATGTCCATATGGCAGCTCCAATAATTGTTTGGAAGGCAGCTGAATACCACAGAATATATTTCCAGTTCACTGTCAAATAACTTCATCCTCTGAAATAAGTATTTTGAATATCAGTGGCCTGTAGATCATCTGAGAATTGAAGATGCTCAGGGACCAGATTTGTGTGGGGTTTAGGTCTTGTCTGTAACTTTCTTAAATCATAGTCTTCTTTGGTCTTTCCTCAAATACTGAGTCTCCATCAAAGTAAGACCATCTCAGTCTCTGTCAACATCAGCTGTACATGGAAACTGAGCGGACCAGGGCGTCATGAGTAAACCTGCCCAAGGCACAGTATATGAAATCTGGATGTCACTGAAGTTAGTGTAAATACTCCCACTCACCTCCCAGGCTATAGAATTTTATCCCTTACCGATGAAGAACTTTTTCCCTTTGAGAATATAAGGATTGATGGATCATCTGTTCTCAGCCAACTTTTTCTCCCACAGACTGTCCTTGGAGGCTGGTGATGTGGGTGCGTGTCCATTAGTCATGACATTGGTAGGTTTTGTCTGGCCAAAATACAGCCCCAGGAATTAAGACTGCTGCCTACAGGTGGCTAGTAAATTTGGAAAGTTCCTGCAGTAGGAGAAGGTGGACCTAGGTCAGAACATACACAGCACTGAGAAAGAAAAGAAAAGGTCACTATAAGTTTTGCAGACTGTCCCTGGCACCTTTCAAGTGCTTGGAAAGCAGGCAGCCCTTGGAAGACCTTGGAATGTGCTTTCATTGTCAGAAGGTAGTTGGACATCTTGCTTTACCCTCTGCCTTTATTCTTTAAATTGGAAAAGCTCCTTCTGTCTTGCACTCAGTGAAGTCTGGGAGGTACCTGCCCCAGCTGCTTCTCCTGTGCATTGCAGAGGTTTGCAGAGCCTCAGGGATGCCCGTTGCCTGGATACAGGACAACCGTGTATTTCAGCCCCCCAGCCAGCCCTCCGAAAGCAGGGGGCTGTGGGTGGAAAGGTGGGTGAATTAATCCCTGTGCACTTGGAGGCAGGAGCATTAAGTCCACCAGATGCAGCTTGTAAGTTTGGAGTTTCCTTTTACTTTGCTATCGTTATTATTTATCATTATTATTGATAGGAGAAAAGTGCAACCCAGCTGCTCAGCACAGAGATCTGAGGGCTCCCGCGGAGTGAAGCACTTCATGCCACGTAGAAAAACAGCCATTTTGCTGTCTCTGGAGTGTGCATTTTATTTTACATGCTTGTTCTGAGCCTCCTGCTGTTGCTCACACTACAACAGCTGACAAGTAGCCTTCCTGGCATCGTAGAATCAGAGCCTGTGAGCTGACACCCTGGGAGAACAATATGAAGAAGGCACTGACTGCTGAATATTTAAAATAAATGATTTTATCTTAAACATGAAAATGCTCTTTGCACTTCATACACATCACGGCTCGGTGACAGTGATTGGCCGAGTAATGCACACAGTAATTCCTGTGTTCAGGTGAGACTGTGCTAACTGCACGGCAGCGACTTTCTCCTCTCTCCTTTGCTGAGCGCATGAAAGCTCATTGTTAGCAGGATGCCCTGCTGTAAGGCACACAGGTAAATGTCTATGAACTGTAGTAACTAGGAGTAATCAAAAATAATTGCTAAAGTCAGTTTAAATTTGGGCCAGCTCATGTTGCAGTGCTATGGGTTCTGCTGTATACATCTGTAGAGCACTGTGCTGTTTCAAACAGCACTTGGGAACTGTGTCAGTGAGCATTAATAAAGTTATGGTAATTAATCTTTAGATTGAGATAGCATGCAAATCTCAAATAATGAATCAAGATCCTCTTGCCCAAAGCACAGTCAATTTGTGTGACAAATACTACCTGATCTAAGAATACGTACATTTAATTTCAATATGAGAAAACAAATCAGTTTTTGCTGATTTTGCTATAATGAAGTGTGTGTTGGGAGAAATGTAAAACCTGAGCAAAGTCACATTAAAGATTGACTCATCTTCATTGTTGAAGGAGGATGGCACCTAACTTCAAATTAATATTAAAAACAAAACTGTTAGAAGCCTGAAAACCTTGAGGGTTTCAAGACAAACAGTAGAAAAAGGTAGAGCATTTTTTCCTAGGTCTTTAGAAAATATTATTTATGAAGGTATTTGCATCTCTGCAAAATGAGTAATGCAACTGATCAATGACACAAGCCTGTTGTTCTGATGTCACAGTTCGCACTTTGTATTTCTATTTACACATGTATGAAGAATGACAGAGGATGAAAGATGGGACTCACTGAGACTCCTTGTGAGGTGACTGTTGAAAGCCTGGGCGGAAGGTTAGAATCTGCTTTATCTTGGCTCTGTGTGTGCGTGTGTATAAATATACATATATACATACATATGTATGTATGAAAATGTGCACACAAAGCCACTGATTGTCAGTAAATAACACTATTCATAGAAGCTTAGTATCTGCTGTAAGCAGAAATGACAAGCCCTTCTCTGTCCTACCGAATGTGAAGTTAGACATAAAATTGCTGAATATTGGTACATGGGTTTTGTCATATAAATTGATTATTACTCACTTCCTCCTGATTTTATAAATAAATTTGTTACATGTTTTACTAAATTATTTGTTTGGGTAAACCAAGTATTTGACAACTAGGGGTACCAATAAAATGGCATCTCTTATTCAGATTTTAGTATTAATATCCCACCAATCTGTTGGATTAAGCACTTTACACAATATAAATTTTTCTGTTTAAAAGTACAAACTCACCCCTTTCTCTTCCCTGATTTTTATTTTTTTTTTCCTGATAGAGACAGTGTGCAAAAGGGCTGTGTAATTTCTGGAGTGAAAGATTGGATGGCAGGAGTAAGTGTGCACTCTGATTCCTGCTGAAATGCAGAATGGAATAACATTTTTGGGAACCATGTTAGCATGAGTGAACTTTAAAAGACAGTGACCAGACTGGAGATTAAGATTCTTACCTCTGTAGACAGATCTGTGTGAATGACAAGGCTGGGCTGAAAATCAGTTTAGTTGAGAGTATAAGGAATTATCATTATTCAACTACTTCTTTACTGGGGAAAAAAACCCAACACATACCTCACAACATACAGGAGGACAAATAGCTATGGAACTGCAACAAATTCTGACTGAAAAACCATTTGAAAGAGTTCTAAGCCACAGTTAGCTGTGCCACATCACCTCCTCTTCTAGCCAACTGATGGTAGTAACTGGTGTGAGAGGAATTAAATTGAACACGCAGTATTGAAACACTGGGTTAAAAACTAAAAACAGAACAACACCCGATCTCAAGTTTTGTTTCATATAAATGTTGGGAGGGGTTTTTTCCACAGTACATACAACTGTAGATCCAAAATCTGTAAAAAGCTTGAAGTCTAGTCTCAGATTGTTGTTTAGTGAATCCACAGGTACAGTCTTCGCTAAAGAGTTTACCAGTGTTTTAAACTTCAAATCCCTTGGGAAATTAGAAATACGAAACATGCCAAAAGGCAGTGCCAAAAGAGGCATAATTATTTTTGTAAGGTTAAACAATTAACCCCTCTTTCTAAATTCACCACCATCCAAAATTCAAAATTTAAACTAATGAAAGGGAAGTGGTACAAGATTAGTGGATCACTGTCTTTCCCTCCAGCTGTGGAACATCAAGGATGTATAAGCCTTCATGTTCTGTGGCTTTATTGAAAATGCTCTCTTATCCTTCTGAGTGATGTGGAAGGGATGAGATGTTACAGCTGTGTTTGGACAGAGCCTCAGTGTATTTTGCTTGTCTTTCATGATGTTGCAGAAGCTTCTTTTGCCTCTTATGGATTTTGTCGTTCTTTTGAGACAATTTGCATGAAAAACAGAATGTCTTAGTTGCCTTCAGTGTGATTCGTGTGATGATGATGAGTTTATGCAGTGGAGATGTCTTACTCATACATTTGGAGTTAGATTAACTGAGTTAATTTCTTTTAAACAAGTATGACAGTGTATCAGTCTATCAGAACCAAAGCCACCCTCAAATCACTTATTAGAGGAAAATAATTAAGATTGAATGCTACATTTAGATTCAACTGCAATTTACAGAAGTGTTTATTTAAAGAAGAGCCAACAAAAGGAATCTTGGCTCTGAGGATCACCAGGAAAAAGCCTCTTTATATATTACGGCCATGTAGCAACCAACTCCAGAGATGAATTGCTGGAAGTGACATGTCTGATTTATTGCCCACTGCAGCTTTGAGAGTGTTTGCAAACTAAAGTAAGTGTTATGGTTAGGATGATTATAATGGGGTTTTATTTTGTTTTAGAGAGAAGAAAAAAGGAAATATATTTTTGTGGCTTCTGGATGTAGATTACTTCTATGGTTACTCTTGGTTCTTAAGTCAGCCTGGGCTGCTCAGTGTCACTTGTCCTTACCCTGCAGAGGGAGCTGAGGCTGATCACTGGTAGGAGACCCTGAGCAGAGTGCCCAGCACTCACCCCATTGCAGTGGGACAGCAGAGGGACAGCATTGCAGTGGGGCTTTGCCAGAGACAGACAGGTAGATCTGGCAGAGAAAAAAAATACTGTTGCGCTGGTGGGAAGTTCTGAGTGGATAGCTGGGATCCATGCAGAAATTTTCTGCTGTTTCTAATATATCAGCAGGTCTGCAGCTGGCTTTGGGTCTGCCTCTCAAAAACATGGATTTGTCAGTTGGAGGGTATTTCTCAATGTCCATCTGTGGAAGATGCTAAGATATAACTAGTTAGTTGTTTTATACAGTATTCACTGTATTACTATCACTCATCCTAAATTCCCCAAATGATTCCTAACCTATACACAATGGAATTGCAAGTGGCCTTTTGAATAGGGACATTTCCAGACTTGAAAGACTAGGAACTTTAGGCTGTGCAACACATTGAATCATCTTTAAGTTAGGGTCACACAAAAAAAGGTTAGTTTTGTTTCATCTGTCTCATGAAGCAGATGTCAGGTTTCGAAATTTCAGGGATATTTTTTTCTCTTCTCTTGTGGTCCAAAAATATGAACCCTGATATAGTTTTATTCAAAGAAAGAAACAAGCAAAAAGATATAAATGTCTGTCTGTACAAGGTGCCTTCTCCAAGAACCCCACTGGTTTGGTCTGGAGAAATTTTTAGGTCAATAGCCTATCAAAGTAGGTTACTTGCATTCCCTGGTGAGAACTGGGAAGACTAGGAATGTCAGCCTGAATCTTCTTTGTCCCAGGTTAATGCTCCATTGAACACACTCTGGCTAATTAAAACAGTCTCTCTTGTTTTGATTTAGAGTTCCATCCTAGATTCACAGAAGTATCACAAAATACCTGGGTTTGAGTTTTAAAACAAATTGAAGCAAAGAATATCTCTCCCCAGACTGAAAGAAATTCTTAGCTGACACATTGAGGCTTCATCTGGAAGATGCAACAAGCTCTCAGGAAGTCCATCAAATTCCATCACACAGAATGATAGGAAATCAGTGAGTAGTTCTTCCAAATTCAACACCACTAGAAATGCTGTCCAGACAGTTGCATTTGCAGAAGGTTAGAGTTCCATTCTTTGCAGTATCAGAAGCTAGCCAGCTGTTCATAAATCAGTAATTCATTTGTCAACAGCCCTAGATAAGCATAAGATTTCAGTGTGCGAAGTCCCCTTTGCACACAGTTTGCACTAGAAAGGAGCCTCTTTTTAGCCAAATAGAAAAGTAAAGCTGTGAAGGTGAGCTGGGCAGCAGAATATAGAAAGATGAAGAGATTTCATAAGTTAAAACATATATCTCAGAGCTCATGTTTTCAGCTTCTGGCTAAGCTGTCTTACAGAAAATTTTCAGTTAAATCCTTTTTCTACTGTTTCTGTTTGTGCTCAGGAAAAAGAAAATAAAAAATCCAGTGAGAACAAATTCCTTTCTAAATTTCTTCAGATATGATCCATCTTTTTGTGCTACCTGTATTGCCAACATAGATTTGTGCTTTGCACAGCCCTGGGTAAAATTAACTGGGTATCCAGCATAACCAGAGAACATCTTCTCTAGGTTGAGTAATAATGAAGAGATGAACTATCCTTCTATCACTGTTCTTGGCTGATCCTCTCGCTCTCCCTCTTTTAATATCCCTGTCATCCTGTTGGTAGGATGCTGAAGCAGCACCAGCCATCCAGTTAAAATATAGAGTAATCAGAAGTTTCAATCAGCTCCTTGAACACTTACTGAACATTCACTGCAATTTCAATAAAAATGTCTAGGCAACTCATTGCTTAGCAGTTTGCCTCATTTTGTAGCTGCTGCTTTACAACACCTGATTTTAAACTGTAATTTTACAAGTGTTACTTTTACTGACCATATTTTTTTTTCCAATGTGTGTTCCTAACTGCTAGGAGGAGGAGCAGGCTGGAGAGGCAACCAGTGTTGTAACAGGTAATACAGAACTCTGGCCATTTTTGGTTCTGCTGCTGTTAAATATATTTCCACTGCTTTGGGTGACTGTGAAAAATAGTGTTTCATGAATATTCAAAATACATTCAAAAAGCAGCTCATAATTTGGTAAGGAACATGCTGTGTTTGGTGAGATTGACTATAGCTTAAATGTTTTCTGGTCCTATAGCTTTGGGAAAGAATACTCTGCTTTTCTTTTCTGAGAAAAGCTGTGTGGATACAGATAAGTACCTCTGATAAAACAAACCTGACCAAGAAAATGGTAAGGTTTTTACCCTCCAGCCACTTTCATCTTTCATGAAGTTCTGGGGTCCTAGGAACCAGCAGGGAGGTGTGTGCTTCAGTGTAAGACATGGATGTATTGTCAGAAGAGCCTGGGTGGAATGTGGAACCTGAAGAGGAGGGATGTGGTAGAGGGACTGAATGCTGCAAAAAGAGCAACACGAGGAGGGTGCCCAGAGCAGGACTTGTCCTGGGAGCTCCCCGTGGATAAAAGGGGCTCAGAAGGGAATGGCAAAGGAGGATGCATCAGAAGGGTAGCTGGCTCTGTCCCCACTGCAGACAGACAGCACGTCTCAGATAGTGCCTTCTGTGCTTCATATCCATTGCTTTCCTGAACAGTAACTTCCCCACACTTCCTAAAAAAACCTTTGAAGAAAAGTGCAGGGGCAAAATGATTTATTGAAAGTCTAGCACTGAGTGAAGCTGCATTAATAAGCCTGCATGCCTGGTAGAAAAAAACTACCCTCAACATGATGAAAAATAATTCCCTCTGAGTCTTCAGCATCCTGCCTGAGTCACTAATTCCCCAGGGCAGAAAACAAAGTAAGTAAAAAAAAGTTTGTTTTCACATAGCAAAGCCAAAACATGTCCAGTTCTGATTTAAGACTAATCCTGGGAGATGAATTTTTTTTAATGTAACATGGGGCCAGTATAGGTGAGTTGATAAAAATACGAATTGATTTTTTTCTCTTCCTGTAGAGAAAGCACTTATTCATTTCCCTGGGACTTGTGTCTGCATGTGTTTTATGACTGCAACTGCCCCAAAGTGTGTGAAGACCAGGGCGCAGGGAAGGTTTAGATGCATGAGTCAGATTTTCCACAAGTGTAGCTCCTTGTCTGGCTTCAACAGCCAGCACCAGTGGGACTTTGTCCTGCTCCTTTTTCTCTGTCCAGCTGCCTGCACAGGCTCTCCCATCACTCCTGGTGCTTTTTGCCTCTTTGAGATGTCCCTGGCAAAGGCTTCAACATCCTACGATTTCTACAAATAGTATCTACAGCTCCTGAGGGAAACAGCAGAGTACTCCTCTAGTTCCTTGAGGTTTTATAAATACATTCCCAAATAAAGACAGTTTATAAATCTACACAGCCACAGAATTGCACAAGTTTGATGAAAATTCTCCACTTTCGATGGGATAAGAGAGCAGAGGGTAAGAAGACTTAGTGCTAGCAAATGACCCCTGTCTGGAAGCAGTTTGCTGATGCTTTTTTCATGAACTACTGCTCAGGGCTAGACCCAGAAGCACAATAGAAGGTGCATTATTATTGCTGTTCTGATTATGGCTGATAATTGTGCTGTTCTAATTTACAAATTTAATGGTTTGTTAATAACGTCTGATTTGGGAATATAGTATAGCCTATCAGCTAAGGGTGGCATAATGGCATTAATAAGGGTAATTGAGGTTGTTACTATGATCTTGTTTGCTCTTTGGTTTGTTAATTGAAAATTACTTATCTTACTATATGATAGAAATAATGCTGTTCCCCTGTGAAGCCTGGGCATCTTGAAGGAAAAAGAGATGTGTCAGTCTGCACTGTTAATACCTTGTTGGGATATCTGTACAGCAGTAAGCATACAGATGTGAATAGTTTAATATGTGTCAGGTATTGCATTGTCTGTGTTTATATTTTGTATAAATAACAGCATGCACTGTTACTTACGGTTTCGTGTGTCTCTCGTTGCAAGAATCAGTGCGTAAGGCTGCCTGGAATGCATGCGATTGATTAGAGAGCCTTTATGGGAGAAAATGGAAATGAGAGACAGACAGGCTGCTGAGTGTTTAACCCTGGTGAAGAAACTTGGCATTTCATCTTCTATCAGCGCTTGCCTCTAACTACTATTAACATTAATTATGGAGATACTTAGTGAACACCCTGTTAGCCTTAATTAGAGTTAATGGAAGATACGTGTGGATGTTAACAGGACAAGAGACAACCAAGCTTCCATTTCTAAGGTTAAATATTCAGTAGCTCTCTCTTAGACATCACCAACATCCTATAATCATGCAGTCAAACTTATCCAAAAGCAGAACAGATTCTTCTGCCTTTTTCTTTTTTTTCCTCTCCCCAATTATGGCTACCTTACACTATTTTTGCTTAAATTAAAGAGCAAACAATGATGTTGCAGTGACCTCATTACCTCTACTAATGTAATTATGCTACCTCTCCTCTATTTATAGTGCACCTCAGAATCAGACTTTATTAGCAAACCATTTGCTGTCCCTTTTGCTGTCCTTTTAATGAATGCTAGTAGAGTCACTTAAGAGACTTGGCTTTGTTCTGAACAGAGCCCTTGTGACAAAGAGCTTGGGGCCTGAGTGCTTGAGTAGGTCAGGTAATACCTGAGGTCTGTAAAGTTCCTGTCATTGTGCTATTGTTTGAAGCTGTAAAGACAAAAAAAGGCCTTCCTTTTGCACCCATTAGCTATCTTTGGTATTTTGAAAACCAGTGTTGCTGAAGAATTAAGACTGCAAAATGTAGAGATTGTCTTATTACCCTGCTGTTGTGTAAGATGGGACATCCCTGCTGCTAACCTCTGCCCAGAAGGTCAGTGTCCTCACGGAAGCTGCCTCTGTAGGACTGACTTGGAGGCTTGTAACTCTCCCTGAGAGCCCTGAACCTACCTTAGGTGGTGTCACACACTTCATAAAGTCGGGTCCTTTGGGGTCCCTTTCCTTTGCCACAGACATGAGGGATGATCTCGGGTGGTGTACTGGGCAAAAAGTGCTTTTTTTCTTCCAGATGATCTATTAAATAGTTATGGGGCTACCAATGCAGTGCCCCTTTGAATACTGCTTAGTTGCAACCTTATTACTTACAACCTGTAGCTCCCAGGCGCTTTCTGGGCTGGAGCCATCTAGAAGGGAGTTCCTATCGTTAACCCGACTGAACATACTATCAACCGATATAGAACATAATGTTTTATCTTTGTGAAGAGAAAGGATGAGTTGTGGTATGTCCTTGACAAAAAATACCATCCTTCCCTGGCATACTGCATAATACTAAAAGCAAACACAAAACTATGTACATACCTCTCTCTCTTTGAACTAGAGTCACTACATTTCTCATTTTACTGGCACAATTGCCAGTGACAGCCTTCCTGCAGGATGGTACCCTGTAAAAGGTATGTTGGATAGATGCCAGTGTAAGGCATCCTGAGCATACTTTGGAAGTTTCTTCATTCACTCTTTACAATGTCACTTAAATTTCAGTAGAGCTTCATGTTCTAAGGAAACATGCCAGAGGTGTTAATGGGTGAAGTGCGTTCTTAAAAGAAAACTTACGAAGCAGTGTTACCCCAGCTTTCCAGCTCGGTCACTTTCTCCTTTTTCCTGAGCAATTCCAAGCATAAGAACATCCACGCTTGGCCCAGGTCTCACATGCACCCATTTGCAGAAACTGCCCACTGCTGGCTGAGGATCCTGGCACTCACACCTGGGGGGCAATTGGCTGGCAGGGGGACTCGAGGATGAGACAAGGCACTCGACCTGTGGGGCTGGCTGGGAAGTCAGTCTGCTCATGTTTACCTGGAGGATGAGCTGGGGAAAGCTTTTGATTTTAGCCGTTTGTTAGCATATTTTCTCAACATCTCTATCTTATTACCAGTTGTGTCATTACAAGCGCCTGTTTTGTTTTGTTTTGTTTTGTGGTGGTCACAGAATCTGTTCAGCTTTATAACTACTACTATTTTTCTGATTTAATATGTAAAGTAATGCATTCACGGGTCAGATCTACATGGACCTTTTTTAATGGCCATGTGAGCCTAAAATGCTCGTATTTAAAAGGGTGGGACAAAAAGGCTTTTGATAGTATTTTTCTTTGGGGTTTGGAGTAAGCTAATTGATTTGAGAGCTCTTGCTGGACATCATATGAAGTGGATGGATGCTAAGAAACCTTGTTTTGTGCTATGCAGGGTAGCTAATTTAGCTCTTATCTGCATAGTTAAAGTAGCAAAATCCCCTACTACAATATGGCTTACTCCAGTTTATGGGAAAGAACAAATTTTTCTTATGTACCTCCATTTAGATCTGTTAACAAAAAGAATAGATACATCATCTTTAAAAAGGAAAAAAGCAGTCCCATTATAAAGTTTCCATTAAATTGCTCACTAAGCCTTCAGGTATAGTAGGAAAGAAACTGATACTGTAAAGGGAACATAGTCATGACATATCATTTTATTTCAGCTAGAAAAATGTGGCTTTGCTTGGAGCAGAAGCTGCCTCCCTGATGAGGCCATGGTCTGGTTGTGTGGCTGGGAAAATGAAATAGTCTGACTGAAGATATTGTCAAACCCATCGAGGTTAAGCACCCTTTGCCCCAGACGAATTCCCTTGTTTTTATAAGCCAGTACAACTAGGCTGTAAAATGCAGGTCTGCAAGCAAAGCTAGGGTAGTAACTACAGGTGATAACTTAAGGCTGCCTTCATGAACTAAATCCTGCATTTTCAGTCCTTAAAAAATGGATGTGTGAAGTAAATTCCTCCCTATCTTGCTCATATAAATGTATTATACTTCTTGAAGCAGATTTTCAAAGTCTTCAGCCAAACCCATGCACATTGATGCCTTAATTAAAATCAGTTTATTTTGTAGGTTAATAACCTTACCCACCAGTGTGGTAATTTTTTCTGTTAAATGGCTGAATAAGATCTGACATTAAAAGATATCCTGTCCTAAAATGGATTTTTTTTTAATCTCTAGACCAAAGAGTGGCCCAGTTGAAGGGAATAATTTCAGAATCACTGAAACAATAGATTTAAGTAGTGAGAAAATCATTATTCTGGGTGTTTGGTATAGGTGTAGCAGTATTACAATGATTTACAGAAATTAATTCCCTGGGTCAGTACTGTTAGACTCTGTAGTCATGTAGTCACCTCTGACTAGGTTTCTTTACCAGAAGGATATCCTGGCTATTACCCCAAATGCTTTGGAGCCACCTAATTCATTTATAATCTCCCCAGGATAGCAGGGAAAGCAGCAGATAAGTATTAGCTGAGAGACCTGAGCAGTGTCACCCTGGGATAATGGAAGGATAATGTATTACGTGAGAAGATGTCATGTCACCAAAAAATAAATTTCAGGAGCTGATATCTCATACAGGATATGTAAAGTGCTTAAATGGGAGCTTACTTAGTGTTCACGTTTATTCTATCATTCATTCTCTCATTCGTTCTTTTCAATACAGAGATTTGTTTGGTTGCTTCTGAGCAAAATCAGATTTTTTAACTGATAACTCCTATGAGAAAATCAGATGACAAAAAAGATTAATAATGATACGTGATATATGGTACAGGTGACAGTGTCAAGAGAGTACATTGCAGAAGAGAGGGGAATTTAGGAAATAAAAGAAAAAAATAGAGCCTCTCAATCAAAATTTGAAGCAGTGGAATCGATGAGGAAGTGAAATACCAGTAAACCGCCGGTTGGAGGAGGAGGGGGAGGCTCTTTGGTCAGTCAGAGCAAGGTGAGCCCATCCTTTTTCAGCAGCTGCAAAACTCTAGGGAGAGCCCGCACATCTCATTGTGCTCATCCTGTTGCGGCTCAAGGGGCTAAAAGTGGGGAACTTGTCTCTGCTGATGAGGTGTGCTGAGCCCCAGTGAGTCACAGCATTTGAATAGCAAAGCTAGTGAAGGGCAAACCAAGTTAAAGCTAATTCTGCAGGGTTTTCCGTGGTGGGCCAGTATCATCTGTTTTATTCTTAGCCCATAGGGAGTGTGCAGGCTCAGAAAAGGAGCACAGCCTATCGAAATGATAGATCCCTAAGCTCGTGTCCTTCCTCTCATATTTCTTTGTGCATTTCTGGTACTTCATCTTCCATCTCATCAGAGTCATGCTGCACTTGCCCCTAGGGCACCTGGGTGCAGAGCTTGAAAAGATGGAGCTTAAAGATGGGCCCTGAGTGGGAGGAGGCTCGTGCAAATAAGCAGAAACAGAAGTATTGGAAGGTCAATTTAAGGAGTGCATCCTGTGTCCAGATTAATGTGCTTCATTCAAAAGATGTAAGAACAAACCTGCTTTTCCAAGGGCTGCCAGTAGGTGGTCCCTTACTGGGGGAAGTTTTGCATTGCAGTTTTTCTGCTATGAGTATCAGATTATTGTAAATGCCTGCCTCAAACTCCTGATAACTCTGTGCTGACTGGAAAACTTTTGTTCCTGAATTTCTTCTGAGGGAGCAGATGTTGACCCAACATTTTCTAAAAAGCCCCCACATCCACCCCCCAGAATTTATTAGCCACTGGAGCATTCAGGATACTGAACCCAAATGCCCTGAAAACTCTCATGTCTCTGCTGGCCTCCTGGAAGAGCTGGTGTCCATGGGAAACAGTGGGCAGGGTGGTATTTGGGATGCTCTCCTGAAGGTGAAGTTTCGAAATGCACTGAGTTGGCAGCACTCAGATTCTAATCAGAATGCCCTTTCCCTCCAATACACAATGTTGTAGTGCAACCTCTGGCTGTCTGGGAGTCCTGGGCCACTGGTAATGCTGGTCAGTGTGGAACCTCAGCTATGTTGTGGACAGTGTCTTCTTTCAAGATTAAAAAGTTTACTGTGTCTCTCTTCATCAGTAGATCCTTGACTTGGGATTCTCCTAATGAGGAGCTGACATGGTGAACCCAAAGAGGAAACAGGTGGAGTACAAGTCATCTGATATTTTTCGGTCCAGTTGTCATGAGCTCAGAACTGTATGGTCCATATGAAGGACCCTGCCTGTGGTTTTGTATCTGAACAGCCTTAAAAAATATTGGCAGTCACTCAAAATGCTTGTTTTCATCTAAAAATTACAATAGTTTGCACACTGTCTTCTGTCAACTGCTTTCGGAATAGGCAGCCTGGTACTCTCAAAGGGTATTGAACTAAATCTCTCAGACTCCATGGGAGGCAGATAAGTGTTGTTGTTAATTATATTAAATACAGGGGGCAGGGGATGAAAACAACACACTAGCTTGAAATGACTCGCTAATGTCTGTGAGTTTCTGTGAGAGATGTTAGCAGAACTGGAACTATAAAGTGGTCTGAGCACTAGACAGGGGACCACAGAAGCTGCCCAGGACATTTGCTGGGTATCCTGGAGAAAAGCCTGGTCAGCTTTATAAAGGACACAGCTTCATAAAGGCCTTTCAGACTGTAATGTGGAAAGCAATCTAGGGCTTAAATGGTATTAATGTTCTTATGCAAGGTGGTTTGTGCTTCATCAGACATGCAGAATGGTGACCACAAATCATGTTATGAAATTTGTCATAAAATTTGTCGTCAAATGTATTTTCATAGCAAGAGTCCATGATGTTTTCAGAAAGATTCTTCTCCCTGTGCTGACATGAGTGATAGGAGAAGAAGCTGTTAAATGCCGTATTTCTTAGGACAACTTTTCCTGTCCTTGATGCAGAGCTCAGAGCAACTCTGCAGCCTAATTGGGAGAAAGTCGCAAAAGTGTTGTCTCTTCATGTTCAGAATAGCTTGAACATCCTGTTGTTCCCTGTGTTTTCTCAGCCTAAATCTGGGCTGCTTTGGCTCTTTGCTCTGCAAACCTCATTTTGATACTTTTGCAATATGATTTTTAGTTGAAAGGAAGCATTGCTTTCAAATTGGATGCTGATCAAGATGGGAGGCATAACAAAAGTGTGGTTATAGTAAGCTTCGACCACTGAAAACTGGTGTGATTTTGCAGCCAGAATTCAGCCCAGTCCTGACTGATGTGAAAGTTAGCCTGTGGAGTCCTGTCCCCCACAGGAGATCTGCTTTTATCACTGTGTTCTGTTGTCCTCCGTAAAAAGATTGCCTAGACTTTCAAAAAGAGGAATTGCCAGATTTCGTCAGATGGTGTTCTCACTTGTTTTGGTTGCAAAGAGGAAGGTGCTCAGCAGTCCATCGACAGATTGGTTTTTGTACTGATTTAAGGCCGTGTGAGCAGCTCGTGCCTTCATCATTCCCTGATACATTTGTAGTTATTCCAGCCCCTCTGATTTGAATTAGAGGGGGTTTTATGTCTCTAGGTTCTAATTCCTCACTTCTAGCAGGTAAAATAATAATGAAGAGTGAGTAAAAGAAAATTCATCAGTATTTCCGTGGTTAAATTTGCTATTTCAGTTTTGAAAGGGTCAATACCCTGTAAGTGCATGCCAGTTTTTATGTGTATCTATGATTGATGGTGCTTCAGGTTTTGCTCCAAGCTATACTCAGTCTATTTGCAAGTGATGCTGGTAGTTTCCAGTGCTGCTGTTATGTGTTATTTAGATAACAGTAGAGCTAAAAACCCAGACCACTTCACAATCAGAGATACAATCCTTTCCCCCAAAGCTCACAAACCTTAAAACAAAGACTGCCTGGGGAGATCTTTGGCACTGTGTTAAATATTCTTGCCAAGAAAAGGTTTCTTACAATTGCGGCCTTCCTAAAAGGCACTGTGGGGTAGTATTGATACAAAGATATCTGTATTACATGGTTTGACCTGCTTTAACCTCAGCCAGTCTCCTGAAGATGTAGGAAATATCTGTTCCATTCCAAGGTCTTGCCTTTCAGGAAAAGTAGAAGCGGTTTTTCTGGTGTCCCAGCTTTCTAAGAGGAGATGTTATACTTTTTGTGGGTGAAAGTCACCCCACTGATGCTATCTGAAAGCCTGTGGATCCATGTCATCAGCACGTAAGCTGCTGTCTTTGTGTGCAAAAATGAATTGCTTCCCAGGTCTCTTCACTTAAGGCCACTGTAGATGTTCCCTTGTGGTTGGGGAACAAGGATATTTTGGAAAGATGGGTATATTGTTCATGATGTTCTCTTCCTTTAGGGGGAAAAAATATACGCTCTTTTAACTTTTAGCTATAGTGGAATGTTTGACCAAATCTTAATGAAAACTAGATCCCCAGTTTTGCAGGTTTATATGTCCTTAAGAATGTCTTCCCACCCCCCCATCCCCTGGAGAAGTTTGAAGTCTGTCAGCAACATAAGTGGGATTTAGATCAACCTCTGAGCAGTGAAGTGATAAGGAGATTTCCTTAAGGCCACTCAGTTCCCCTCCCCACATGTGGAAGGATGGGGTTGCTGAGGGGAAGTGTTACAGGTGGCAATGGAAGCGAGTTCCCCCATATTCGCACCTCAGCAAGGTAAAGCTCTTGCTTCCTTAAGTCTCTGTAACACACCAATTTGCCCACTTTTCCTGCAGCATAAACTGGGGGCCTCCAAACCCTTGAGCCTCCAGAGCAGTGTGTGGAGACATGCCCAGAAGCTGTGTGACCCCATGCCCCTTGGCAGGACCGTGGCTGGTGCAGCAGCATGGCTCGTTCACGAGAGCTGCAGTGCGGGGCTGTTGGTGTGGCTTCGTAAACACGGTCGAGACACCAGCAGAGGAAGTTTAATTAGGCACCTTTTATTTCCTAATTCCTGGAAGATCTGAAGCTGCTTGCCCAGACTCGAGGGCTGCTAGGCTGCCTGTGCCTGATGCTGTGAGAGGTGGATGTGTTGCTATGGCACTGGAGGTGTCTCCAAACCCCACTGCTCTGACAGCTGAGCTGGCTCCCAGCAGCATGTCCTAATTGTGGCTGTGCAGCAACAAAACAAATATTCAGAGATTTCATAAAGGCTGTAATCAAAGGAGCATCCCTTGCTTTTTAATATGTGCTGAATGGGTTCATTTGTAAGCTTATTACGACTTCAGAGAGAGAAGCTATTAGGGTGATCATTAGCTGCCTGTGCAAATAGCAAGGAAAACTGTGGCATGTTCCAGAATAACCCTCTTTTTAAGGTGCATTAACAATAACCAGCCATGCTGTCTTTCATGTTTCCCATGCCATGAGTCAGGACAAAAGAGAAAGGAGAAGGGGACAGTGTACGGTACGCTTTCTAAATAAGTTCAGATGGAGAGAAAAATGAGGTGTCACAAGAACAGCAAATTCACTAGCATGACATTGTGTGTCTTGATGCAGTATCTGTTATCCACTGGGAAAGCAAAAGCATCTGGGAGCCAGCCTTCGAGCCTTGGTTCATATCTCACTTAGTCCCTCTACTCCTGTCATCTACATATGAATAGTGCTATGGGTCTTTTGTCTGCCTGGAACCTGATCATTGCTGGAGTGTTTAGATTATACATCTTATGAAGGGAGAACATTTAGAAACACATATGCCAAGATTATGGGATTTATTAACTCTCGTTTATTTTCCTGCAGAACATCTGAGCTGTCTTGTGGGCTCTGGCCATGGTTCTCTCTCTGCTCCTTCTTACTCTTTCTTAATCAGAAATCAAAAATATCTGTAGCAAAAGACACTGAGTGGTTGGGTGTTCATACATTAATTGGGACAGGTGTAGTTGAGATCAGTCACATTTACCTTTCAAACCACATAAGCTGCAGTTTTATGTATTAGAGTAAGTTAAAGATGCTGATTACAGTGAAACTCAGTTTAGATTTGCACATGGAATATTTATAAGATGTGTATCAGTTTGGCTATAAGCAGGGTAACTTAGGCTTCATGTCTGCCTCTCTTCCCTATGTAATTTCTCATGTCCTTTGCTGCATTCAATTTTTCCTGCACATATCACACTTATAGCTTGTGAAATTTATGTACTTCCTAAGTAAACAAATGACTCCAAGTTATGAGCTCAGTGGGCTAAAGAATATCCTATTGTGTTTGGAATTCATGCCACTTTGGGATGCATTATTATTATTATTAGTCCTGTTAAAAACATTGAAAAGATGACTGGAAGCAGATAAATAATGCCACTGGTCAGATTACCAGAAATATTATTTTCTGGTTTATCTGGTATTACTGAAGTCCTTCATTTAAGACCTGCTTTTCTTACAGACTGTTTTTCCTAACTTTTGCTTTTCTAGACGGACTAAACTGACTGTTTTGTTTTTACGTGTGTGAAGGCAGTTACCTTGAACAGAGAGTTTTGCTGGTTGTCACGGGGGTTTGGGGTTTTTGTTAGGGTGTTGTTTTGCACAACAGTTAATGCATTCAAAGTTCTATTTGGGATTTCTTTCTTAAAAGCAATTCAGGTTATTACTTCCCCAGCTAAATGTTAAACAGTGGGTTACTTTATCCCCACCTCTGTCTTATGAAGAAGCATTGAGAATAACCACAAAAAAAAAAAAGAAAAAAAAAAGTTAACCTGTTGATCTGTTAAAACAAATGATTCAAGCAGTGGTTTCAGATTCCCTTGCCCATGGGCCTTTGCCTGTGTTTCTGCCCAGACAATCTGGGGCTTCTTTTTCTTGCTAAGGACATCATCATCATCTCTTTGACAGGACAAGGGCCTGTGGCTCACAGTATTCCATTTTGGTAACATCCTTACTTTAAAATCATTTTCCTCCTCTGCCTTGTTTCCCTGAAGCCTGGAAAGTATCAGGAAACTTCTTAAAATATTGGAAATTGTGCTCTGAGGAGGACAAGGTTGCCACAGCAACTGTCCAGTATTTCTGAAATTTATTCCTTCATCTTTCAAAACCATCATGAATGCCACGAACTGCTGAGGCATTTGCTGCAAACAAAGCAAGGCTATAGAAAGAGAGAACAGAAAAGAGCACTGAGGAGTCAGTTGTCCTAAAGGTGAGATGTGTCAGGCTCAGGGAAAAAGCGGCAGGCATTTACACTTCGTGTTAAATCCCCTCAGCATCTGGAATGCCGTGCAAGCGTATGGAGTGTTTCAGTACTTGACAGTATCTGACATGACAGTGGATAATGTCACTTGGCTTGTGATGCAACTCCATGATCCACTCAGGATGGTGACATTTATTCCATCCGGAAAGGAAATATTTTCAGAATAGGAGGCCAAAGTTAGCCGCCTCCCTTTTGGTATGATAAATAACTGCTTTCTGGGACACAAGAT
This sequence comes from Myiotriccus ornatus, assembly GCA_036023395.1. NCBI lineage: Eukaryota > Metazoa > Chordata > Aves > Passeriformes > Tyrannidae > Myiotriccus > Myiotriccus ornatus. The sequence goes on from JAYRBT010000177.1 coordinate 22,590,554, forward strand.
GCCTGGCAAAGAGTATAATTTATCAGCCAGAAGTGATCAGTTTTTTCGTGGTTTTGGGGCTGGTCTCATTATGGACTTGTGAACACAGGGTTGTATTGGGGGTCAGGAGGTTTAGCATATCCATTCCCCTTTTAGCTTTGTTTTTCTTATCTGATAAACAAAATTAATGTTGTTATATCATCAGTGCATATAATCTTCGGGTCATCTGTTTAGAAATGGCAGACAATCAATACCATATGGTTCCATTGTACTGTGGTTAATACAAGGGAAAATACACCTGTGAGCTATCTGAGGACTTTTTTTTTAAAGCAGCAGAACTTAAAAGAGTTGCAGGCTATTAGATGTGTTGGTTCTGTATCCAGTATCTCCTCTTCTGAGACGACTGGTGGCTGTGTGTGAAAAGCTGTGTGAAAGAACCAGATGTGATTACCTATCTGACTTTGCCTGCGAAGGGGCCCAGGTGAGCAGTTCATGTTTCCAACGGTGTGGTATGCACATTTGCACTACTTGAAACGGAGTGCTCTGTGGCCTGAAGCCATACTGGCACTTCAAACACATACTCTAACACTTTTCAAAATGTTACAACATTTAGGAGAATTGGTTCTGCTTTGCCACTTCTGAATTTCCATTTTGAATGTCTGTGTACATGTGGGAGATTTTACCTCCACATGATCTCACGAAATCTATGCCCACATTTTGCAAAGTTGCAAATATAAAACATAGGTGGTAACTGTTGTATTATTGGTTTTGTTGTGTTGCTGGTGTTATTTGTATGAAGTTTTAAAGCGTTCAGTCCAGCCCTCTTTTTCCTCCTGTGTAAGCTGATGTGCTCCTACTGCATAGCCATTTGGTGGCAGAAATGTGTCTTTGTTAAAAGCAGTCAGAATGGGATGGGATTCAGTTGGTCTGCTTGGGTAGGAAACTTATGGTAGTTTTAGCAGCAACTCTGATTCATTTAAACACTGTCCCAAGCCTCATATGCTTTTAGTGTTATAAAAGCCAATCTGGTTATTGTTTTAAGGTATAAGATGCCCCTAAGGGCTTTGATCACTCAACTGTACCGAGGAATTAAATGCTCTGAGGTGTAACAGCCTCATTCACTCCAGTGTTGCAAGGCAAGGCAGTCATTGCTGCTAAATGGGCCCATGTTACCGTGACATTAGCATTTTAATGCAACTAAAGAGGAGGTAGATTGACTGTAATTTAGTATCTGGTTGCATGGTCTTGTGCAGGTCCTCTCATCGCTGCTCCACAGGGGCCGATTACAGTTACACAGTGCACTTCGGAATCTAATTGGATTTATATGCAGTAATATAGTTGTGTCATAGCAACGATTCTGCTGTGCAAGTGCTATGAAATTCCAGTACAATTAGTGATTTATGTAGGAGCAATAGTTACAGGATAATGTACACAGCTTGTGCCAAGGTCCAGTTCAGGAGCAACAAATGCTTTACTTTTTTCTGAAGCCATTGCAAGGGAATGAATATCCCAATCCTGCTTTCACAGAGATGTTTCTCCTCACCTTTCACCATAAAAGCACTGACCTGTTGCAGAGATCCAGCAGAAAACTACTTCTGTCTTCAGTTTTTGCTTCAGTTGAACATATGGGTTGGCATGTGTTTTGGCAGGACATCTGTAAGTGGTCCATCTGGTGGCCCTTCCTGCTCTAGTCAACATGTAGGACATCAGATTTCTCACAAAGGCAGGCCTTGCTTCTCCGTCCTGCATCCTTCTTTTGTTTCTTGTTTCACTTGCTACCGTACTTGCTACTGCTGACTGTATCAGCCTCTCTTTGCCCCATTCCTCTTTGCTCTGGGGCTCTGACTGTCTTTCTTGTGGCATGAGACAAGCAGGAGGCACATGTTTATCTGCTTTTGCTTCATCAAAACCCGCTCCTCACAAAGAGCTCCAGTGTGAATGTGAAGAGAAGCCAGTGCTCAGCAAGGAGAGCTGATGTGGTGGCTGTGGGATGAGCACAAGGCAGGACAACATGCCAGCCACAGCTGCTCGGCTGGCTGAGGCAGTGTAGCTGCACTGCGTAGTCCTAAGGAGGGGGCTTGGCCTCAGCCATTGCTCTGGCATCCATTGTGTTCCCCCAGCGACTGTAATTAAAGGCATTAGCTTGCTCCAGTCACAATTAGGCATGGTGGTTTTGCACTTTCTGCAGTTCTCCATAATGACAAAATTGTAGCTATTAACCCAAGAGGGTCTGTTTAGTAGGGACTTCCTCCCCTTTAGGGCCACAGAGTAAGATGGAGCATTGCTGCTGTTTGGCACCAATTGCGGTCTTTCATCTCTTCTGACACAGCACCTGCTGGTACCTACTGAAGCATTTAAGCTCTTCCTCTCTGTGGTGCTATAATTTCTTTAAAATATTGTGACATATGAGGAATAAAAAAAAATAAAATTCCTCTCCCACACAGACCTTTGAGGGCTTGGAGGGATGTAATTATATGCATACACAGTAGGAGCAGGAATCCTATCACTCTGGTTATTTTCCTAATGATATGTTTATATAGCACAGAGTCATTTCTGCTTTAAAGTTAGAGCCATCTTCTCTTGGCAGCAGCTATCCCAGAACAGTGGCATCACAGGACAGGACAACTGAAGAAATTGTCTCTCAATGGCACATGCAAAACACAACGTGAAGTGTCCCCACACACCAAAGAAATAGATAAAACGGTCAGGGTGGGCACTGGGTTCTGACTGTCAAAAAGGGGCTCTCGATTGTGAGGCAGTGACATTGTCCCTTGTCCTAGCTGTAGGCTCTCCAAAGCCCTCTTCAGACATGCCTGAACCTGCTGCAGCCATATCCCAGCCAGTCACATGGCACCCTCTGAACTTTCACACCGATGGAGAAGCTGTACTGATCCAGGGCAGCCTTCATACCCAGCCCTGTAAAGTGGCACATGCCTTCAGCACTTCACAGCAGAGACAGGTCAATGGGCGACAGATGTTTGTACCTTCCAGATTTCAAAATGGAAGCCATCTCTGCTCTTCTTCTAGAGATGTATGTTTACAGTGACAGAGGAAGGACATTAAATGTGAGCGATTAATGCAAAACAAAAGATCTATGAATATTCATTATATGTTTTATATTGTAATAATTTCAGCCACCTTGAAACTCCTTGTTCGCTTCCTGCCAACAATAAACGATAGACTTTTGCTCACAGAAGTCTTAATGGGAGGCAATTTTCAAAGGCGCATTTACAAATGTTTGTGGGAAACAGATGTTAAATGCACCCCCTCCAGAAATCAATATGAAATGCTGGCAGTGAGAGAGCAGAGATAGACCCAGGTGACTTATCTAATGCCTCACAGGGAAGCAGTGGCTTCAGCAAAGCTGCAAGTATGCCAAAACCATTTACAAAGGATGAATGAATTACAGTGCTGAGTGACCCTGTGTGAATATTGGACTCTTATGGAATGGGCTGCTGTTTGAAGAGTTAATGACTGCCCCTTCCCCACAGACCCTGCAGAGTGTGGGGTTGGGACTGTGTCAAATGGGTGGAGAAAACACTGTAGGAGAGGGTGCCCTGAGAAAGCAAGTCAAACACATGCCTTGCACGTCAGGCTGTAGTCTCTCCTCACCTTTGCCTAGTCAAAGGCTGTCACTAGCGTTGTGCAGGCAGAAATTAAAATCTACTGAGAAAATTGTAATTGTTAGCTTGAGGGCAGTGGTAGTTTGCCCTTGAGTCCCTCTGCCTGCACCTGTGTATCTAATGATTTGGGTGGATAGGGTGGTGGCTTTGCTGTTCCCCTCTGTTCTTGCTTCCCAGGCAGTGACAATGAGGTAGAGGGAGAGGAAATAGTTTCCTCAACTTGGCTTGAGAGCTGGCTGGAAGAACGAGAGATAGTGCCCAGCGTCTCAGGCTGCTGCTCCTAATGGCTGGGCTTCCCAAAGATGTATTCCATCTCCCTTCTTCTGCCTTTTCCATTTTCCCAGTAAATGGGCTGTAAAGTCACAGCAGATTAAAGTTTATCTAAACCTACTATAAAATATTGAAGGTGCTGCTGGTATTAATCTAGTCCTGTTGTGGGATGAGGTTCATGTGTAATGGGACTATAGATTTACATGTGGTCTGTGAGCATTTAAAACACCCCAAAGATTGTTAAAGAGATTCTGAGAAATTGAATCCCTCACTGCATATTAAAAGCTCTTCATTACTGCTAATGTACACTAAATTAAGGTGGCAATTAAACTGAGCATATTCATCAGGATGGTGTGTTTTAATAAATTGTGTATTTAACATGATTGTGTTTTATTGACTTCTTCAGTAATTGCATACTTTTATCTTACAGGACAGGCTTGGATAGAACAAAATACATGGGACACACAGACAATTAAAGACTAAAATAGGCACTGTGCTTCCAGTCCCAAGATTTTTAAAGGTGAGTGTTGCTTACAGCTTGGTCTTTGTGCCTGCCAGATGCTTTCTCTGTATCTCTGTCAGGGCTGGTTAAGTGTAGCTATGGTGTACAGGAGGGGGGTAAGAAATACACAGCTCAACTGCATCATTGTCACTTAAAAGGTACTGCATAAAGTTTTCCCTCTTCAGTCTCTAATGAAACTGCCCCATCTCTGTATCTAGAGGAGCAGACTGTGTGGAAATAATACTCTGAGAAGATTTCCTGGAAGGCTCTTCCTATTAGATTTGTTCTCTTAGGAGAATCCACCCCTTTGGTTTATAGAAGTTAGATACTGCTTGCAGACAGTGAACACAGAAATCCTCGTATGAGAGATGGACTTGTGAAGGAAGGCAGGCATGCTGAGCCAAGTCTCAATACATGCAAGCCAAAGGGTGGGCTGTCGCATTGCTGGGGAGAGGACACAATGGAGCAATGCCAGGTGGTCGTGGTCCTTTGCCACTGGTAGAGCTTAGAGCTTCAGGAATGTTTCCAGGGACATCCCAGGTGAGACAGCCTCTAGAAACTGATAAATTTACTTGGAAAATAATCTAGTCCATATCTTCTAATGCCTTTAAAGGCTGCCTGTCACTGGTTCTGGAGAGCTTCAAACATGTCTTCTGCTTTTACTTGGTTGCATTGTGTATGAATAGAAAGGTAGGTGTGAGTTAGCACCCTTTTCTCCTCAAGCCACTGGCTAATATAGTAGGAAGTACTGCAGAACTGGTTGTTAGGTTTTAAAGAAGAAACAGATGAGTTCAGTGGACAAGGTCTTCATGCATGTTGATGACAAAGATATTTATGTTAAAAGAAGATATACGTGGGTGATGTGATAGAAAAGAAGTGCCTGAGAAAGTGATTCACGTGAGAGTTGGCAAGATGACCTGTAGGCGTCTCTTTTACTCTTGGTTATTCTGTGTTTTCTGTCAAATATTTGATATGGGAAGATTGTGATGAGCCATCAGGCAAGTGCAAAATGCCTGAATTTTATGTACTGAAACACAAATTGTCTGCAGAGGTATGTTAGGAGTGGACAAGGAAAATAGTTCACACACTTGTTTTCAAGTAGAGGGTAGGAGTGATATGATAAGGAAGACAGAAGGATTGAGACTGGTGAAGATGAGGTGCTCCTGAGAGTTGTGGTAGACTGGTGCATCTGTGAGATGCTCTTGTTCCATTTGCCACCAGGTAACTTAGACACACCTTGGACAGCTGTTTCAAAAATTTTTTCACGAGGCAGGTTATCATACACTGGAAGAGGTGTCCAGGGAGACTGGGGAATCTTAGTGCTTGGAGACATTCAAAACTTAACTAATGTGACCCTGAGCAGCTTGCTCTAACTTTGAAGTTGGATCAAACTTTGGAAATGGACCAGGTTGGAGGCAATGACATCCAGAGGTCCTGTTCCACCTAAGTTTATCCGTGATTCCACCTCCAAAGCAAAGGTACTGGAACAGTTGAAGTGAACCCACAGGTTACAATCTGATATGAAAAGGATATGGGGATTGAGGGAAATGTCAGTGGCAGCAAAGAGAAATTTAGTAGCAGTTTTTGGGGTGTGGTTAACATCTGCCTTCAGAAATGAGAAGTTCAAGGTAGCTGCAAGGCATGCAAAAGCAAATGACAGAAGAAGGGAAATAAATTGTGGCTAGAGAACAAAAAAATGCATTGCCTTAAAAAACCTAGACTATTCCTAACTGATTGCAGCAGCTAGGGTGTTTCCTGGCTACACTGCTGGGGATTTTTAGCCTCCCCATTACTTTGCAAGATAAAATTCACGAGTGATGAAGGTGGGTGGGGGGGAAGGGGGACAGGGGGTGTGGAGAAGGGGGAGAGAAATGTAGATAATCTGCCTAAGAAAAAGCTGAACATTTATAGCTACGTTTCAGACAAAAAGATATACATCTCATATGTCTCACAAGTCTGAGATGGGACAAGCCAGAGGAAGCATCTGTCAGCCTCTGTCTTCTGCAGTTCTGTTAATGTTTGTTTAGCATTAAACGTCTCCTGCAGAGGAGAACTTAATCTGTCACAAATCTGGGGCCTGGAGGAGGGAAGAGAAGGTATTTTTAAAATTAGATTAAGATATTTGCCTTCAACTTTTGTCTCACTTCTATCAGTGTGTACTAGCAGTAACTGAGAAAATTTGCCTTTTGTGTGTATGGCTTAAAAAGAAAAGTAGAAGGAAAAGCAGCTCTTTGGGTCAAGATTGTCCTTTAATGTCAGCTATTTTCTCCATACCTCTCATCAGGGATTTCAGGTACCTTCAGCTAATTAGGAAGGCAGCAGTTGGTACAAATGCACTCATAATTACTTTATTTGTAAGTAATATTATTTGCATTTTGCTTGCATTGTTTGTAAATAGCATTAGTTACATATTCTTGGAAGTCTGGAGCAGTACTATGCTGGAGTGCTTTAACTCTGACATTAAGCAGTTTTGAGTGCCTCGTAAGAGATCAGATCATGCTTCTGGATGATTTTTCCTGTTTTGATCAGTGTAGTTACAGGATCCAAATGATGACCTTGCATCTGCTGTTTGGGAATCTGGGTATCCAGCAGAAACTGGAAAGGGTGTGTTATGCTGGTACATGTGGGTCTCTCCAAGCTCTAAGTTCCACCACTCAAACTGTTGCTCAGATCAGGTCAGTGGGTTGGCATTTTTTGGAAGTTTGTATTGAGTTCTTCTGATGTGGAAACTCTGATATGATTGTTCTTGGCTTTGCCAGCCCAGACCTCACAGTACTGTCCCTGACTTCTATTTGCACATCCTGAGTGGAAGAATTTTGGAATTTGTAAGCCCCAGTAGGTGTGTTCCTGACTTGAAGCACAGCACAGTGAGTAGGGTTGCACTTAGTTTTCGCTTTGCTGTGTGAAGTGTGGTGGATTTAAAAATCACAAATCTGAGCCCAGTGCCACTGCTGGGGACAATTTCTTGCCAAGGCAATGAAGGGAGTCCTTGTTTGTCAAAGCTGAGTGTCCATGTGTTCTTGCTGCTCCCAGGTTACTGTGACTGCCTGGCCCTGACAGCGAAGTTTT
>JAYRBT010000177.1:22598096-22623311 GCA_036023395.1 Myiotriccus ornatus
TTTGTCAAAGCTGAGTGTCCATGTGTTCTTGCTGCTCCCAGGTTACTGTGACTGCCTGGCCCTGACAGCGAAGTTTTTCAGGATCTGGTTGCTTAATGGATTTACAGTCTCCCTTCCTTGCTTATGCCTAGAGAATATTTTAACATACTGAGTTGGTGAGCGGGCAGGAGCAGTGCAAGGAATCGTAGTTTAGGTTTGTCTTTGAAAATAAAAGTAGGCCTGTACTCAGTTCATGTAAATCGGAGTAGTTCCAAGGGAGCTTGCTTGTCTTACGGAGGAAGCAGACCCAGTCATGGAAAGGAAAGTAAGGCGGGGATGTGATTTATGAATGCTACAAAGCAGCAAGACAGTGTTTGGCTTAGGAGCTGCTGCTTTTTAGACCACAGGCAATGTTTTTCGTGTGGGTGACTGTAGTGGGATGGGTGTGTATGATGTGCAGTGGCACAGTAAGGATAAACTGATTTGGGTTTTGTTCCTTTTTTTGACTAAGGCTGCTATGATGTGGATCATGCAGGTGGATGCTCAAGGCAGCAGGATTTTGAAACTTCTCAGATAACTTTAAGACTTTGGCTAATATACTAAGATTTAGGCAACCTTTGTTTCATTAGAGTATGACTTTATTTTTGTGGTGAGAGGAACATCTGGGTGACACTAATTGTGGGGCTCTTGAAGTTCACTGATTTGTTTGTATTTTCATATCCCTCTCTACTATAGTATCCAAGCCATGTGTTAGTGGAGCTAAAGGTTTACCTTTCCCATATAACTGAAGAATTCCATCTCCAGGTCCTTACCCTTCTGGACTTCAAGATTTATAGAGCATGGTGCTAATAGTACCAAGGTTGTGGGTTTGATCCCCATATGGTCCATTCACCTAAGAGTTGGACTTGATGATCTTTGTGGTTCCCTTCCAACTCAGAATATTCCGTGAAATCTCTTTTCTCTGTGAGTTTTTCAGACATGGCTTTAAACACTGTTTAGAAGCTGTGGGCATCTTCTCCAGGCCCACATCAGAGCTCTGTGCCCTACTCCATTTGCTGCAGTAATGGTCTTGTCTTCGAGTCTCTCTGAACAGAACAGTTATGTATCAGAGATATGAGAAAATAAAGTTTGTAAAGAAAAATATTGCCCTCACTCTCAGGTCCAGATTCAGGTTTGTGTTTCTCCAGAAGCAAGGTGGACCTTCTCGGGATCCGTCTAGCAAAGGGGGTTCCCTGGGCAGCACCCACCCAGCAGAGGCACACTGCTGTCCTGCCCCAGGCACATGTAGATGCAGAGGAAAAGCAACTGCCTGTCCCCATGGACTTCTATGTCGCACCATTTGCATCTCTTTTTGTTTTGTCACTAAAAAAGGAGCTGATTTGATTTTAAACCAAGTAAAAGTAATGCAGAAAACACACACTGTGTTAAGAGAAATCTGGCTCTTACCTCAGGCAGCCCCATGCTGGGAGCTCTGCCTGCCATGGGTTTTCTCAGCTCTTTGGCTAAAGCAGACCAGTTCCTATGGTCACAGAAGAAAGCACCCCACAAGGCTCTGCAGCACTCACAAGTTTTGTGGATTAACTAAAACAATGAAGGAATGAAAGAGAGTTTTATTTCCGACCTGGTGAAAACCTTGGATAATTTCATTTTTTTCTTTTAAGTGCATTAAGTGTACTTTGCTAGCATAGCATATCATTAGATGCATGTCTGTTCAGGGAATGGCATTTGCAGTGGAGAAAGGGAATGAAATGCACTAAGAGGCATGTGGGCTTTGGGAAGGCTTCTGAGATCTGTCTGTGCACAGCACCATGACTGCATTGTTTTCTGTTTCAGTTTATTTATTTGTCTGTCCCTCTGGGGTACTTGGTGATATAATGGCATATTAGGAGACATAGTCACTTCATTAAACAGCGAGCAGAAACTTTTTTCCAGCGTAAACCTGATCTGGTCAGGATTTATTGTCGCTTTTCAGATAGAAGCACTGTCCAAGCAGTTTGTTGTCTAAACCAGACATGGAGTTTCAAAACTGGTTAAGATTCCATAGCGTTTTTTTCTGGCCTTAAAAGCTTTCCAACATTGATACATGGGTTTTTCTTGAAAAAGACGTGTGCAAAGTGGGGCATAGAGCACCAGGTCTTCACTAGCACAGAACCAGCAAGTGGTGTGCCCCAGGCTGAGTAACCTACCTGTGTGGACAGCCTCCATGGACCCTCCCATGTCCACACACTGCAGTCATTCCCAATTCAAATGTCTACAAGTTTTCCTGAAACTGTTGTCCATGTTTGTGTGACATTCATTCTGTAAAGGAAGCTTGTATGGAGCTAACTGTCCCAAATGTTTGTTGTGCATCTTTTAACAGGGCACAAGCTTGTTCTGGTTCCTATGTCAATATGACCTTCTTTGGTGTGAAACAGGCAGGTACATGCAGTGCTTCTTCAGAAGGGCGGTAAAAATCTTCATGTGCAGAGGGATATTCTTGCCCCAGTATCTCACTCTGCAAGTAAAACTAGACCTTTCTTCTCCTGCAACTTTCCTCTTCACATCTGTGTTCAACAGACCTTAAAGAATGCAAAGAGACTTAGCAGTGATCATTATCTCTTACTAGCCTGTGCCTATGTTGACTTGTTCAGGTAAGAAGAGAGCTCTTCTGTATAATGAACTCCACAGGATCTAGGGGGAAATACAAATGGAAATAGGATTGTGTCATTCCAAGAAAAAATGAGTGTGCTAGGAAAGTGTTGTTGTTTCATAGGAGGAGTTGGACCAAGGAACCTGAAGACCATGGAGGGAGACTGTCTGAGCTGCATGAAGTACCTGATGTTTCTTTTCAATTTCTTTATATTTGTAAGTATTTAGAATTCACTTTCTTTCCTGAATCCTTCTGTTTCCAGCAGCCTGCTGACTCCCAGCAGGATAGGCTGTAATTTTGATAAAGTTGCCGTGATACAGAATATCCCCTCTGCTTTGCAGTAGCAATCACTGAGCATTTTGCAGCATCCAAAGATGCTCAGACGTTCAGCAAGGCAGTGCAGTGGTCACTGCTTTCTGCGTTATTGCTGTCCTTGACAAGGGAGACCACAGGGAAAGCTCTGACTAGGGGTGTATGTGGTTTGTCCTTTAATGGCAGAAGAAATTGTTTTCTAGTTCTGGGTGCCCTGCTGAGGTTTTCAGTCAGAAATAGTCATTCTCAGTTGTTCTTGTTTTTTAAAGGAAGGGTGGCCCGCCCCCTGTCCTCTGTGGCAGGGATGGTTCATGAGTGCCCCTTCACTGGGCTGTCCTCCACCAATGTGGCAGCAGATTGACACTTTGTCTTTCAGCATTAGGGAGGGAGCAAACAGTAGAGTGATGTGTCTAGGAAGAAAGGCACTTTTGCTGCAAATAATTCATTTAGTGAGCAAGAGATAGTAGCAGGTCAGAAGTCACCTGTACAGTGGAGAGTATATGCAATGGAGAAACACAAATTCTCCAAATTAATATGTTTGATCAAAAGATAGTAATGAATCCAGTTTTTCTCCAGCAGTTGTTTTATGTTGACCTGTCTTCCTCTCTCTCTTCATTCCTTGTGCTATGACAGCTGGGAGGAGCATGCTTGCTGGGACTTGGAATCTGGGTCATTGTGGATCCCACAGGTTTTCGAGAGATAGTGGCTGCCAACCCTCTGCTCTTCACAGGAGCGTACATCATGTTGGCTATGGGAGCAATGCTCTTTCTGCTGGGTTTCCTCGGCTGCTGTGGTGCCATCCGTGAGAACAAATGCCTCCTGCTTTTTGTAAGTGTCCTTGCATTTTCTGTTGGCCTCTTGGTGCTTCCCAAGAGTGGGAGTGACTGGATAGATGATGTTGTGAGAAGTTCATGAGTGGGTGTCTATTATTGTAGCCATTATTCCTTTAGATAACAAACAGGCTTAGGATACTTTTACACACAGATAGAAATACAGAAAATTTGCTTTTTCTGTATATAGATTTGAGCCCAGTCTCTGAGTGTGTTTTGACCTTTTTAAGCTTTCTTTCAAAATGCCCCCATTTAATTGGTTGGACTATTTTTACATTTATAAATTGACAAAGAGTGGTCCTCTTGACCTCCCAAAACCCACTGCTCCACTTGTAGATTCATTCCTCAGGGGTTCACAACAAAGCAGAGAGAAGGTATAAGGCACAGCACCTGGGTAAGGGAGCTCCCCCCATGACAGCAGAAATGCCTAGCTTGGAGCTGCATGATGGCCTGTCATTGCAGCTCTCAACAGCTGGCCACTCCCTCACACAGCCTACTCTGCTCCTAAAATCAGTGAGATTTGTCATTGCTGGGCACATTCTCCTGAATGACAGGGTTAAACACCACCCCATGTGGTCATCAATAATTACAAAGAGCTAAAATAAGTCACTTCTGCCCCTGCCTCCTTCCCATAAGTTCTGATACTGTAGGGTTTCCAGCCATTATCTGTCATCAGTCAGGGTGGGAGGACGACACTGTGATCAGGGATACCAGCACCTTTATTACAACAGTGCCTCTACTTTATACAGTACTGGGTAACACACATGTACATGCACTATTGGTTTACCACAAACGTAACAACTCATGATTGGACACACAGCCACACGTCCCAATACCATAGGTCAGACATGCTTAGCAGGAAGTCCACCCTGTGCCACAGTCCTTACTGCCCGTGGTTAACCCTCTGCCAGGTGTAAAGTTCCATCTGCAGTATCCTAGCTTACAGAGAGCCCAGGGCCAGCTGGGCTCCCCCACAATTATCTTCTACTGGAATGCATTATCAGTTATGTATTGAAAGATAAAGATCATTAGTTTTCTTGTTTTCTTTTTTTTTTCATCTAATGTGACCTTTTTCCCTCCTGTTGTGTCGTTTGACACTTTGGGGTTGTTATGTTCTTTTGTGTTTTCTTTTTTTGTTTGTTTGTTTGTTTGTTTGTTTGTTTGTTTTTTGTGCGTGTGGGGGGATTTTTAAGATCTTTATGTTACTTTTTGTATTTTGTTATGCACAGCTGCTTCATGGTGTAAAAAAGGCTTGTCTCTAGCTTTACATAGAATGGAAAAGTCCTTTTTCTTGAATGCAAACCTCTCTTTCCTAGAGATGAGTGTGGCTGCAGTGAGATAAATTCTCTCTAGCCCTTGGCTCACACATGCCTTGAGTTCATGGCCTGCAAATGAGATCTCTTCCCTGGAAGCCGTTGCGGGTTTGATTTCTAGTGGGTCATCTCAGAAGTGAATCAGAAAGCCAGATGTATCCTTGCAAAGTCTGTGGAGATCTGCCCAGAGGAACCTAATAAAATGCAAAGGATCAGGCCCAATGAGCCTGAGGTTACTTCAAAGCCTGTCAGATTAAGAAACTAAAAGTTATGTTTGATGAAAATTGTTGATTGGAAGTGAATGGGAGAGTAATATTTTCAGTTTGGACCATGTCTGCTGCATACAGATGGGTAACCTGGCTGGAGGAAGGTAACTCTGGGCCATGCTCTTTCCTGATTTAGTATCAGTTACAGGTTTGAATATTCGTCCATGTGTTCTAGTTATACTCCAATGCACTTGACTTTGTGGTTATTACTTTTCTGACTCTTAGATATAGTTCTGAGCCCTGCTGCTTTATTTATTTACCTTTATGATTATTTGATTTTGAATGAAATGTGAGAAAAATACAGGCTGGAAGTAATACTCTAGACTAGGAGAAACTCTAAGTTACTGGATGAGGAATTATTGTTCCACTTTGATCAGGTCTTTGAGGGCTTCTGATATCAAAACCAACTCTGTTAAACAACCTGCTGTCTCATGTTCAGCAGTGTGAACCACTTGAATGAGGACCTGTGCTGATACCAAGGGAGAAGAAATATATTGCCAACTTCTTTTCTGGGGCCACACGAGCTGATGTTAAAATCAGCTTACATTAAAACATCTGTGAAACCCAAAGTCTGATAGGAGTAAGTTTTAGGCATTGAAGAGGCAAAATGTTCATGGCTTTACTCCAGAGAGACTGGGAACACTCACAAAACAGAGAGTGTAAGTCTCTGGCGGGGGTGGTACTTGGGGAAAAGTTGCTAGATCAAATCAAGTCCACTTACAAAGTTGTTGAAGAATTAATGAGCCAGAGAGCTGCTTGAGTGAGATTTCACAGTGATGCATAATGTACATCTAAAGCTTTTAGTCCAAATGTAAACAGAAGATAGAAGGGACAAGACAGATGCACAAAAGCGTGGTCTCTAGGTTCTGGCTTCTGTCTTTCCAAGGACTTTTATTTTTCATTAAGCTACTTGTCTTTTGGATAAAAAAAAAAAAAAAATCACTGTGGAACCTAACATCTCGCATTAAGCACAAGGCTGTGAAGTATTTCTAGATTTCCCAGCACTTGGACTTGGCTCACAAAATTGGCCTGCAGACCAGACATTGAATAACTTCTAGATTGTCCTGAAGACTTTGTAATTGCAAAACACCACCATAAAAATCAGAATCCAAAATACTGTTGAGCATACGACATTGCATCATGGCACTGAATTCACCATGACAGTCCATGTCAGCTTCATTTGGCTTAGTTTTGAGTGCAGAGAGCCTGTTCTTAACTTCTCTAAAATGGATATAGTAGCCCCTGAAACTCCTCAGCACGAAAATGCAGGTTCTGTGAATTAAAGGCAGTTGCTGCTCTTTTTAGAACAGCAGTTTTGAAACTGGAATGGTAGATGAGTTGTGAAAAATAAACATGAGGCATTGATTTGTGGAAAGTTCTGATAAACCTGTAACCATCACCAGGGGCTGAGCCAAGATTTTTGACCAATATGAGAGACCTCGCTTCTCAGGATGTTCACCTTGGTTGTGAGGGCTACCTGTGTTCAAATTTTGTGTCTCAAGCTTAAATTTGAATGTGAGGCTGCTGTGTCCGATGCATTAACCAGCTGGCTGTTTTGAACTTTCACATATCAGTAATCAATTTAATTTTTGGAAGGAAAACATAGTAAGCAGGTTTTGACTCTCCTTAAAATTCAGAATAGGAGCAAGTTCTGAAACACTGATGATCCATCTTCCTTTTCTCATCAGCCCTAATGGCTGCTTGTGTTTTTTTTTTACAGTAACTGTTATAAATCTGTAATGCAGAGTGCACAATATAAGTGTAAATCAGTTTGGGAACGATAATGACGCTTATCATGGATAATCTGGGAATGACTACTTCTGCACAAGCCTGTGCTGGAGCTTGGGTGAACATGTGTCTCCCAGTAATCAGTAAATGAAATGCAATTAGCAGGGTGATGGGATTAATCACTTGATCACCACCTTAGACCTTAGTGACTATGCTGAGATCCCTTGATGGATGATGAAGTGAATTTGCAAAGCATCGTTCATTCTCATCAGTTGTTCTTTGCCCTCCTGTGGTGAAATTAAAATAGTCTTTCAGCAGGAAAAAAAGAAACCACACAGAAAACTCCAGCAGTAAGAATAAATTAGAGAGTTAACTAGTTCAGCAAAATCAAGCAACATAATTTTGTTGGAAACCAAAGTCCTTGCTCATCTGATTTTCTTGTTTTGTCCTTTGAGCCCAGGCTCCTTTTCCTTTGTTTCCACTGTGAAGCAGGAAGACAAACAGGACAGGGTGGTGTGTGCACTTTTCCAGTGGGGAAAAATCACTTACAGCCCTGATTATTGACAACAAAACAACATTTTGCCCATTCCAAGCAGGTAGTTTGAATTCTCTCTCCATCACCAAAGTGCACAATGCACAGCTTTTCAGACACTGTTTATAGATCATTGCTCAGGGATCACAATGGCACTCGTGGCCATCTCTGCCTGCTGTTTCAGAAAGACCTTCTACAACCATCCAGACTTCTCTTCCTATTTTTACTTATTGCTTCATCCATCTTCGTTGGTAACATGTAACACATTTATTACCCTCCATGTGATGTGGTCTTACAGGGTTCTCTGTTCACTTCTGTTTTTCTCACAAAGTGCCAAAATCTGAATTAATTTCTTAACATTCACTCAACTTTATAAAATCATCTTTGAGTCTGTGGGCTAATTCTTGGCATGTGTGAATTTTAGACAGGCTGACTGTCAAATGGTAATTTCTCTTTCTGGCTATAAAACCATTAAAAATGTCCATCTAGTTCAGACATTGTTCCTCAAGCCCTCTATTTCTCTACAAGAATGGAAATAAATGCCATTTTGGGAGAAAACGTGAGCCCTAGCCACTTTCTGCTGTGCTCCCATAGCTGTTCCTCAGCACCAGCATTTGTTGTTTTAGAATGTTAGATGGTGCATGCCTGCCTGTTCCTTTTGCTGTTTCATATGTTCTGAAGGAGCATCAAACTAGCATGAGGCATCAATGGAACTGAGAATTGGTCCCAAGGACAGGCAGAGTTCTGAGCTCTTTGATGTTACTGAGGGCTTTCCTGCTCTGGGAGATTTGTTCCCTTCAACATTCTTTTCCTCTTACTTGAGTTTTACCTCTAGCTGTGTGCCATCAGGAAGAAGGATCTGGAGTGGGAGCCTGCAGGAGTCCCAGCACTCATCCTGGCCAGGAAACACTCCACAGCACCTGACCTGAGTGCTCTAGGTAGACAAGGGAACAGCACCCTCACAGCAAGATGTCAGTCTCTCTGGGGATGAGACCTCTTAAGTGCATCGTATTTAATTCTGTGGGGTGGGTGGTGCAGGCCTGGTGAATCACTCAGGCTTGGTAACATCACCAAAACAAGGTGCCTGTAAGTAAGACTGAAAACCAGACTTTTTAGATTGAGGCAGCAGAAGGCTTCAAGGGCAACAGGATGAAATACAGTTTAAGATGAACAGCCACATGCCTCTCTGTTTTGCTTTCCTGTCTTTTTTCTAAAATTATGGTAAGTGTAATGGTTTTACTTCAAACTGGATGCTTTTTTCTCTTTTACTAGCCCCCAGTATTCTAGCTGTGCCTTCTGTCAAGTCTGCAGTGTGCCCTTAATTTAAGGAAATGAATATGCACACTTTGGATGCTATACAAAACATGGACGATTCTTCCATTATCAAATTTTATTCTTATGATGTGTTATCAACTT
This sequence comes from Myiotriccus ornatus, assembly GCA_036023395.1. Lineage (NCBI taxonomy): Eukaryota > Metazoa > Chordata > Aves > Passeriformes > Tyrannidae > Myiotriccus > Myiotriccus ornatus. The sequence goes on from JAYRBT010000177.1 coordinate 22,607,102, forward strand.
TCTGTAGAGGTTCTGTGTGGTTGGTTATTACTTAACTCAGTGCAACCCCATTGTGTGAAGGAAGATATTAACCAAACCTAATTTTTTCCTGAAATGCAGAATACTCTAAAAAAAGTCCATTTTTGGTCACAGGTTTAAATATTTGAGTATATATCCCACTGCCTCCCTCCATACAAAATAAGCTGTGATCATATCACAGTAAAATTGTGTTGTTTATATTGTGATGAAGGGTGTGTCTGCATATGTATGTGATGCGTGCACTCGTGTCAGGAAAGTTTAAACCTGTATGAGCATGTCTACAATTATATAACTTCTTCCATCGAAACAGGCCTTACTGTTTTAACCTGGTGCAGATTTATCAGTGAGTGCTACAGGTTCTGTAGCCTCATTTGCCTGTACTCATTAGAAGCAGGCAAAAGCATCACAACCTCCCATGTCCTGTGATGAGATCAGAGAGGGACTGTGTGTGCTCCACGTGACTGTCTCAGGGGTTTTTTTAATTGTCAGGGAAAAAAAATTTCCTCAGTTATTTTTTTCATCCCTTTGGTGATTAGCAACCCCCTGTACTCCTACTACCTATTGCTCAAATTTAATGCTGTCTGTGCTTTTTTGTTTATCTTCTCTTTTCCAGTTCTTCATGTTTATTTTGTTAATCTTCCTGGCAGAGCTTTCAGCTGCAATCCTGGCTTTTATCTTCAGAGAAAATGTAAGTATCCAGTGGTGGGCAAAATGAACTCCAGTGGGATTGTACACAGCTGAAGCATGGTGTTAGACAGTGGTTGATTTGTTTGTAGAATGACTGATTGTTTCAAATACCAGCAAACCTGCTTCATTACTACCATCACTCTGCAGAACTACCAGCAAGCCAGGGAATGCTGACTAACCTGGACCGTGCAGGGTGGATAGTTTGAGTACACAAGGGGGCTACTTACTCCTCAAGTTTTTTGAGTCTTTTAGAGTCTCCTGACTCTCTTGCAGCCAAACAGTTGAACATTCCATCACAAAGTATCATAGGTTCACAGAATCAACCAGGTTGGAAAAGACCTCTGAGATCATCAAGTTCAACCCTTGATCCATTACCACTGTGGTTACTTGATCATGGCACTCAGTGCCACATCCAGTCTCCTCTTAAATACCTCCAGGGACAAAGAATCTACCACTTCCCTGAGCAGCCCATTCCAGTGCCTGATTACCCTCTCTGTAAAGAATTTCTTCCTAATATCTAACCTAAACCTCCCCTGGCAGAGCTTAAGCCCATGCCCTCTTGTCCTACTGCTGATTGCCTGGGAGAAGAGACCAACCCCCACCTGGCTACAACCTCCTTTCAGGGAGTTGTAGAGAGCAATGAGGTCTCCCCGGAGCCTCTTCTTTTTCAGGCTAAACAACCCCAGCTCCCTTTATAATAAAGTCACACTTTGTAAAGCTTTATAACAAAGTCATACTAACCTTAAAAGCTACTATTTTTTTAAAATATAGCAAGTGTTTAATATTAATATTAATAGTGAAAACTCCTGTTTTACCAGGAAAGACAATTCTTGCTGTGCAGTGCAAAAGCTCTCTTGTGAATCTTCTAATCATATTCCTTCTTGAATTTCCATATTGTAGTGTTTACCAGACTTCTATCAATGCTGCCTGTCAGATATTCTTCCTGACCGGCCCTAAGCAAGTCTCCCCATGTCCAGTTTTCAGTCCCATCAATGCATATTGCCCTGCTTAGAGTTTAGTCCTTCTCTCCAAAACTCTCCAAAGAGTAGAGCTTTCTCTACTCTGCTGCTGTGCATATTATTAAATGACCATCATCCCTCCCCTGTGCTAGTAGTAGACTTTTAGTACACTAGTAGTAACCACAGGCTCATTTCTTTCTCAAAACAGCAAGGGTTTGTGTATTTGTATGTTCACATATGCCAAAGAAGAGCCTGACTGAACTAGGTCCATCCTTCTCTGAGTGATGGGTGTGAAAGTAGATTGGTCACTAGAGGTGGTCACTGGTGACTGTTAGTATTTGTTTTGTTTATCTGGCCTCCACTGGTAGTATGAGAACATACAGCACATTTCCTCTCCTGAACGTGAGAGAAATACTGTATGAGCATAGGAGGGCCATGTATAATGATGCTTTTTTTGAATCAGGATATCTTTTTAATTTTATTAATATAAAAAGCTTTTGGCACAAAAGAATCAAGACTTAGGAAGCTCACAGCAAGACAGTGTGGTGTGTGTAGGATGGGCTTTGGGGGGAGGTAGTGAGAGGATTTTTTTTCCCTTTATAAGCTGGGATTTTTTGTCTTTGCCTCAGATCTGAAGGCAGTGGGGAAGGGATGGCACTCTGCACAAAGAGTGGGTGCCCCATTCCAGCTTAGATTTTGAGACCATGCCCTCATGGGAACAGCTATGGCTCCATAAATAGCTTGCAGCATGGGGGGTCTGGAGTGTTCTGGCTGTTACAGCTCTGTTGTTTTAGAGAATTTAGACAATTCCTTTGTTTCAGTACAAGTAGCTGACCACACACATAGAAATGCCCCGCAGAGCCAGGTGTAGGCTTCATGACAGAGAGAACACGGTCCCTGGGGATCAGGGATTGACTGACAACTGACAGCTCCCACCTCTCATCTTCTCTCTCAGAAACTGATAAAAGCTACAAGAAACTGCCCAGATGTGCTGCAAGTCCTGAGTGCAGGGTGGCTGTGTTCTCTTTGCTTACAACCTGCTTCTAGGCAAAGTATCAGTACCTTCCACTCCCATGGGAGCCACAGAAGATGTAAGGACATGTTATCTTGCAATATAAGGTCACAGTGGTTATTCTAGACTTCTGTGGCATCTGATAGTGTTTTGTGAGATAAAACTTGAAGGGGAACAAACTTCTATCTTTCTTAAGTTTGTCTCCCTGTTTGTATCATCACCTTCCCACTCTGTCAGAATGACTGACAGGAAGGGCTTACATGGGAAGGAATGAAGAACGTCAGATCCCAACATAGCTGGAGATAGCTCTGTGCAGAAGTCAAACTCGGTCTGAAAATTCTTGTGGTTTGTTCCCTCCTCAGGTTTCTTGTGAAAAAAATACCCCTTGTTTTGGTGTTGCTCTGTATTTTAGTGGTAGCTCCTTTGGTTTTGTAACTACTTCTAGCCAATTTTTCTGTCACCTTGAGGTTAGGGCGAGACTAGATGGCTGGGCAGGATTTCCATGGGGGCAGAGCTGGTCTTCCAGTGACCCTGTGTCAGGAAGAATTCTTCACAGTACAATTTAAGTTAAAGTTCAGATGTGCTCTTCTCTTGCTTGCAAAACAAATTACTTTCAAGGCATGTGATGGTAAATGCACATTTCGGCAACCTAAATTTTTCGGAAACTTACCAAGAAGGATTCTGGGATGATCATTGCACCCGTCCATATGGCTGTGGTCTCACTAGGTGTGTAGAATGAGACCAAAGATGAACTTCATCTGTTTGCTTTGCAGATAATGTTCAGTGCAACTTTCTCCTTTATAGTGTTTTACATCCAAACCAGCTCTCAAACACTCAACAGGGTTAAATTATTAATAGCTGAGGGAGTGAAAGAAATTAAGAGACAAAAATACAGGAAAAAAAGAGATGTTTTCTGCTGAGATTTGACATTAGAGGAAGAGTCAGTGAAGCAGAGTGTGGTGGTGGAGTGAAAGTGGTGTTTGCGACTGTGAGCTACTGTGATCTGCAAGTCCTACTGCACTTCCAAAGAACTGTTTAAAAACATTCTCTGAAGAGGAAAGCTACTGTTAATCAGCTATGGGATTTCTAGACTTTCTCTTCCTTTGAAAAGGAGGTTTTGGGGGGTGGGGAACCCTTTTTCATCTAGAAGTTCCCCCTTAAAATAATGACTTCCATGAACACTAGAGAGATACTATGGAAGATCAAATTGACTTATGTATAGGAATTGCTCTTTCTGTGCCCTTCCAGGTCTCGATGGGAAAAAAACCAGAGGGATATTTTGCTCTTAGTGGATTGTTTTAGCAAGCAAGAAAGTGAGATGGTAGGAGCAGAAGAGTCCGGTGGCAGGGCTTTGGATGGAGTCAGGAAGTTTGGATTTTTGACCGCAGTTCTAACATTTAATAAGCAAGTCACTTTTGTTCCTGATACCTCTATTTCCTCAGACAAAAGGCAAAAGCTAAAGAACATGAATCTTCCTCAGTTGAGTGGATGGAGGTCTCTCCAATGCAAGGCACAGCGGAAGCGAGAAGTGCAGCACTGATGACTGTACCTACAAGCACTGTACTGTGTCACAAGCATCAGGATGCTCCAGGCCAATGCAGATGGATAGGAGTGTGTCCTGTTTTCCAAGCAGGCACTGTGAAGGCAGCTTCTTGCACAGGATTCAGTATTCACGAACAGAGCAGTGCATGAGAAGGTTGTGCCCTTCCTGGGCAGTGCCAGCATGCCTGTGTTGTGCAGAAATGCCTTTTTCTAAGCCCCCTTCATCCGACTGCACTAATCCCAGCCAAGGCATTTTTTGAACCAGTGTGACAAAACAGCCACACTTAATTCACTGGCATGTAAATGGATGCACAGATGTGTTGTACTGGAGACATCACCCCCAGAACAGTGAGGGAAAACCACAGCTGAACAACTCCTTTTTGGTCATGGCTGTGGCTGGTGCAACTGTGTTGTCCCAAGTATGTGCAAAGATCTAGTTTTATTAGTAGGTACTTTTCTCCCTTCTGAATGGTTCTTGCCATAGCGCTCCAATGTGCATTGATTTCCTCAGGGCTGGTACTAGTTTCAGTGAGAGGGGTGCCATGGACATGGCTGTAGAACTGTCTTATTGTCCTTTTTTTTTTTTTTTTTTTTTAATTTGCATTTTTCTGAACTTCAGATATTTGGAACAAGCAGTTTAAGAGCAACAAAATGGAATCAGTTATTTTCCTGGTAAACTTACCCTTCCGGCACTCGGCTTTGTTTTAGGCCAAGTGTCGTAAAAATCACACACAAACTCTGAACAATTTCCTCTGGGATTGCTGCTGTCAAAATAAAAGTTTCACTTTATATTTAAATTACTCTTTTGTTTTAGATGCCGACAAAGGCAGCCAACTGGGATTATTACCAATGGTAATATCAGTTTCAAAGTCTGTGCTTCAGGAACAGACAAGCATCAAAAAAATGTGCTTCTCTCTGCAGGGTTGGATGCTGTGTCGATAAAGTACACAGTGAAAGGGAGTGAAAGGAAAATACTGAGGATACATTTCACCATCTTCTAACCTGACCTTCCCTCAGTGCACCAAATTCCCAAAGGAAAAATGCTATGTTCTCTGGTATTTTAATATTCAAATGCAAAAAAAATGAGTTAATATCTGTCCCAAAAAAGTCATTTAGGAATTTAGCAGCATATCTAATTAAAAGGTAGTGAGATTGAGCTACCTGCGTGATTCAAGTATTTGTGACAAAGTTTTACCCAGTATTGATGTAGTCATTAAATTTGGCCTTCATTTGTATTTGTAGAAGAGAAGTTGATACTAAGTGGTATTCAGGGTCCTGTAAAAAGTCACCACAGCCTTCTCTTTTTTTCTTAGATTTTGTCGGTTACAATAGAAACAAACAATTTTGTGCTTGTGCTTTTGTGCCCACCCATAGACTTCATACATATGTATGTGTATGTGTGATATTTCACGTTGCATACCAAGAACCTGAAACCAGCTTGTAGCAGTATATGTTACTGCATCAGCAGCACTGTATGAACAACAGGGGGGAGTAAAAGGGGTATTTTCCAGGCAGCTTAATTCCTGATCCTGCAAATATGCAGCGTTAGAGCAGTGCTGTAGCCAGCCAAGTCCAGCCCCCTTCACTGCAGCTTTGCAAATGGCAGAAGATTTGCCTGTGTGGATCACAAATCACAAGGTATTTTGGAGAAGGGACCACACAAGACGAGACCTATTGGGTACCTAAAAAGGGGATTTCGTGAAGTTTTCATCCTGAACTGACAGAAAGGCAACAAGATTGAACTGGGGTGTTCAATTTAACAAGACTATTAGGATTTTATATTTATTATTGCTCCAGAGAGTGATTCTAAGTAAATGTAATTTCAAGTCTAACTTCTCAAGAAGACTCTGAGCCAAATTGTTTGTGCATTTTTTTCTATTTTGCTGTAAATGTAAACAGGAGTAAATGAATTTTATTCCACTCTTTGTATTGCTGGCTTAGGAAAAATGTTCAAATTATCTAAACCCTGGAAATATAAAGAGGGTTTTTTTCTTCATGTATGTGGGTTAGTTTAGGTAATCTATAGCATTGTCAGGGAAATGGTGTTTTTTTCTGATTCGTAAGCTGACTTTAACATTACCTATTTTTTATGGTTTTTACTTCCTTTTCATTCCCAGAAAGTTTCGTATTAGGGCTTCATTCTCCTCTCTCACACATAAAAGTATATTCAGAGCACCTTCCCAGTTGTTTGTAGGAAGTTAATTTGGTTAACTTAGGTTTGAATGAAAAGTGGGGGGAAAATCATCCTTTGGTTACAGACCTCATGAAACACAGTAAGTGAAACTACTATTTCAGTGTGGATTTGAAGATCATTCTAAAATCTGTTTTAGGCCTGTTTCAATTTATGAAATACATTCAAATAAGGCTGCAAATTAAAAAAAACAAACAAAAAACCAAAACCAAACCAACCAAGCTTTAAGTGTTCACTTTATCTTAGAAGTACGGATATAATTCAATCCCTGATTTTAATGAGTGACAGTTTTATTCAACAGGTACCCTTCACCCTGGGTATGGTTCAGCCAGTGGCTTTTCCCATGTTTCTCCTCTGAGGTTAGCAAAACAAAGAACAAACCCAAAACAACCAAAGAATCCCCCGCATCCACAGAAGGGAGCTTTGGGAAGTGTTTGGGAAAGGTGTTGGCAGTAGCCTTTACATTTCCACCTGTCTGTGCATTTCAGCTGACCAGAGAGTTTTTCACCAAGGAGCTGAAGAAGCATTACCAGAGGAACAATGACACAGATGTCTTCTCTTCCACCTGGAACTCTGTTATGATCACAGTAAGTCAGACCATGCTAGTTTCATGCTGCCCATGGTCAGTGGCCACCAACACGGTGCTCAGCCTGCACCCTCAGCTCACCCAGGCTCAGCCTGCTTCCACCTTCTGCTGCATCAAGCCCAGCACCAGGGCTTGTGGCAGTGGTTGGAGGGAGGTGAGAATTTGGCTTGCAGCAAGTCTTTCTCAAGTGGAGCTGCCACCAGTCCCTAGAGAGAGAAAGACACTCCCACTGATTGCATCAGCCCTTGTGTTATGCCAAAGCCCAAGCCATTTGATCTGACTGGGTAACCTCAGCTTTCAAACAGTGGACACAGAAAGCAGTGGAGGTGTCTGTGACTGAATATCACTGCATTTATCCTGGGCCTTTCACCTTGCAGACTACTTCAGAACTATTCCAGCCAACAGCAGCCAAAAACTTGTACTAACTAATGCTGTTTTGGTAGCTCTTGTGAAATGAGTTGGTAGGTGGCAGCTTAGGCAGAAGTGTGCCTAATGACATATTTTCACTATAAAAATATTAGCCATTAGAATTGACTTTGTTATTACCCTCTTAATTGGGCAGGTTACAGGTTGACTGTCAGTGGAATTGGAGTTGTTATTACCTACCACAAGAAGTTCTCTGTATGTTTGTGTGTGTGTGTGTGTGTACACATGTGAGCTTAGTGCTCCGTACACCCCATCGTGTTATCTCTTCAGGAGTGAAAAGTGGGATGTCAGGCTCCGTGGATGAAAAGTCAATTTTAATCTTAAAAGGAAAAGATGATTGCTGCCCTTCATGCTGATTCAGGACTATAATAAAGACATTTCCTTTTGCTGACTGAAAGGAGACAGAGTCAGAGTATGACTTGAATCCTTAAAAAGGACCTGACTGGAATCCTAAAGTGAGACCTTATTTGAATCACCTAGCAGTGCCTTTGAGCAGCAACAATCCTGGCCATTAGCTATGGAGAGAACAGGTAGCCAGGAGCCTGGATTGTACTGCTGGCTCCCGTACAGACTTGCTGGGTGATCTCAAGCAAGTCATTCTGGATATGCTCCAAAGCACTGTGTAGTTTGTGGCAATGCTCCCAGAAGTACCTTAGAATCAACAGTATGACATGGAAACAGTGGGACTTTATAAAAAGGCTTTGATGAAGCAGAAGCTCCAAGGTAGAAGCACAACCCACTTCTTTGGAAACAACAATTGTTTTGTCTCTACTTTGACTAAAGCTTTGACCCCTACAAGACTAGGTCTTTGGTAGATTTCTTGTATCTGCTTGCAGGGCTAAGCATCAATTCTGTCTTCCTTTCTTCTCTGTGCCTCTGCCTAGTTTGCCTGCTGTGGAGTGAACGGACCAGAAGATTTTGAAGCTATCCCTCATCTTCCACACTCCTCTTTGGAAAAGATGATACCGGAGGCTTGTTGTCAGCGAGAGCTCCAGAGCCGGGAAGGGATGTTTGTCAACAAGGAAGCTTGCCTCACAGGCATCGAGAGGTTTCAGAACCGACAGGTAAGGGAAGCCAAACACTAGGGAAAGGACTTTCACAGTGGACAGAGAGATGGCTGCAGTGGTCATGGGTAGCTAATGAATCTGACGCATCCTGACTGTACTTCACATCGTAATTATACTTCTGCTGACAGATCTTGAAGTCATGGCATATGTCTGATTTTGAAAATCCGTTTTCGTTACATACACTGCTAAGTTCATGTTGTGCTTAATATGAAGATTTTCATAAGAGATTGAGAGCTGAGGTGCAAATTTAGATCAAGTTTTATTGTGGTTCTGAAGGTCAGAACTACCTCTGAGAAGTTAATTAGCAAGCCAGCACAGGTCAGTGAGGATGGGTTGACCTGACTTACTGGCTGCAGTAGCGGCTCCAATTTAGTTCACAAAGACTCCTAATCAACATATGCAATCAAGAGATCAAGAATTAAACAGCCACAGAAAAACATGGCTGTTTTCCAAGGAAGACAAGTGTTGGAAAACTTAATTTCTTTGCTTCTTTACTCTTCACAGTAGAAAAAAAGGCATTTCTTACAGCAGTCTTCCAGTATCTACAGGGAACCTACAAGAAAACTAGAGAGACTGGGCATGTAGTGATAGGACAAGGGGCAATGGCCTCAAGCTGAAAGAGAGTTTTAGATTAGATATTAAGGAAGAAATTGTTAACTGTGAGAGTGGTGAGACACTGAAAAAAGGTTGTCCAGAGAAGTTGTGGGTATCCCATCCCTGGAAGTGTTCAAGGCCAGGTTGGGTAGGGCTTTCAACATCCTGGTCTAGTGGAAGGTGCTGACTGTAGCAAATGGGTTGGATTTTTAGGGTGATTTTTAAGGTCCTTTCCAACCCAAACCAATCTATGGTTCTTTTCAATGATTCTTTTGCCAGGCCTCTGGACTTAGCAATTTTTCACAGTACTAGACTGGAACAAGACAGTTCATCCCATTGACAGTGATTCTACAGTCATGTTTCCTTACAGTGTCACCAAGACACGATGCTTAAGAAACTTTCTAGCAAAGTTCCTAATTGTGTTCACCTCATCAATAATTAGCCAACTGAGCTCTGTACTGACCCTATGGACAAGCCTCCTTCTCTCTCCAGGCTAAGCAGTGGTCCTCTTTTCAGCACTCGATAGCAGATTGTGAAAGAGAGTAAAGGAGTTTGGAAGCAGTGTATGAACTCTTCCTTGACTGGCAGCTGGAAATGGTTGGCAAAGGCACTCTGGGTGAGAGATCGTAGCAGACAGCACTGTGCTACTTCTGCCAGGTCTGTCTGCTGTGAATAGATGGGGAGGAGAGAGATGACAGATAGTGGGGCAGGAAAGAGAAATATATTTTGAGAAAGAGGGTTAAAGTTTTCCCCGAGTGGTGATGCTGAGGCTAACCACTCCCATGGAAAGGAAAGGTTTCCTGTGAGCCCATGCCACCTCAGAGTGTTGGTGGGAGATGCTGTGTGCACAGCAAGCGCCATCAAGCATGGAGTAGTGCACTTGTGTAAAATAGGAGAGGCAATCCCAAGCAACTGATGGCTGAATTGAGGGATTCCTGGAGCAAAGTCAAAATCTTAGGACACCATGCTGGTGGGACAGTGCTCTCTGCCCTTGTGCTCACCCCTGTTTATAGCGAACTGAGCAGGGCATGCTGGAGGTTGGGTTAAAGTTGGAGTTCTGGCAAGCACATAAACATTTTGTTGCTGGGCTGGGTGCTTTTCTTTGAAAATTTGGCTGAAACATGGCTGGAATAGAGCTGGTGCTGAGTGGTCTCATGTTGACAGGAGGATGGCTTTAACAGCTCAGTTACTGCCCCGGCAGTCTGGGACCTGTGGACCAGCCTCATGAGTGGATTCTCTCCATGCTCTCCTTTGTTCTCTGCTGGTTGAGCCTCACTCACAGTGAGCAGGATCCGGCATGAATACCAGTACGTAACTTTGTGCTGTCTTTGCAGTTCAGACACTTTCATTACAGATGGAAGGAAAAAATCATGTGACTGAAACTTCCCAGCAGTATAGATGGGATTAAAATGTGTGTGTGAAACATATTCCCAGTGGAGAGGAAGCTGCTTTTCACATTGGACAAACTCCAGTCTACTTTTTGCTTTTTGTGTGACTTGTTTGCAGAAATTTCCCAGTGGGTTGGAATTTTAGGCTGGGAGAACTGAGGCCAGGATAAGCTGATGATTTCCAGCAACATCCTGAAACCTCTGCAGGAAGATCTACCAGCTGTTAATTGTGTGAACAATAATAAATTACATTAAAGATGATGATGGCTATGCTTCATTAGTGGAAGAATTGCCATAGTGCATGGCCCTGAGTTGTTCATGAAATTCTTCTATAGCCAGAAGATCAGTTAGGTGTTCAGTTATGGTCTTTTGGGGGAAGGCACAGAGAAAAGGTCCTGCATTGCTAAAGAGCTGCTGGCTGTGAGAGATGATTCAAGAATCTCCTGCCTTGGCTTTAAATAAGTCATCCTTTTCTCTAGCCAGCCTGGAATGTCTGTCACCTGCCCTGAGTGTCCTTCCCTCTGTGGTTAGTCTCTGTCCTTTGCAGATGGAGTTCCTCTCTGTGCTGCCCTGCGAGAACTCACAGTTCCTCTTGGCCAGTGAGGGATTGTGGGTGTAAACCACCCCCACCACACTACAGCAAAACCTGCCCCGCCCCAGCACTGTCCTGTGAGTCTCTGCCTCCTGTGCTGTGGGGCTGGGTGAGGTGGTGAGAGGGAGCCATGCTTGTGGTGCCTGGGTCTGAGAACATCTCATGTTTCAGTGAGGGCTATGTTGTGAGAACAACGCAGTGCACTGCTCAGGTGTGTCTCACCACGTTTTGCCTTTCCTAGGGCTGCTACACTGTGATCCTGAACTCCTTCGAGACCTACGTGTACCTTGCAGGAGCCCTTGCCATCGGAGTGTTGGCTATTGAGGTACTTTCTGTTGTCTGACTATAAGGAAAGCAGTGTCACTAGATGTCCAGCAGTGAGGCAGACAGGCAGGTGCTCCCCCTTGCCAGGGGAAGGTGCTCTGGCAAAGTGCGAGAAGGTCGTCAACTTGCGGTTTTAATTCCCTGGAAAGAGACGGGTGCTTGATCATTTGACACCAAAAGGCAAGGAAATAACCTGTGCCACAGGCCTGCAGTGCCACCTTGTGCTAGGCCAGCCACAGAGCTTATGCCCTGCCATGCTGGCCACAGGGGCTTTGGGAATACAACGCTTGCCCCGGGCCCTACACTCTCACTGCCCTCATTGCAGCAGCACCCCAGAGCTGACTGATCTGTCACTTGGTTAACATGTTCAAACCCTGCCTTTGCTTTAAAAACTTCTAGAGCTTGAAACTGTATTGGCTACAGAGCACCTCCACTGCCCTGCATCACTACCTGGTTCTTTGGTGACCTTTCTGAGCAACAGGCTTAGTATTAGCCTGTTGCTAATATTAACTTAGTATTAGCCTAGTATTAGCCCAGAAGTGATGTCCCTGTGGCATTGCAGGAGCAAGGCTGGGTGCTTTTGCAGTCCCCTGTCTCGTGCAAAGGAGAGGGACTTGGGCAGGGAGCCCCAGCAGCCTCTGGCAAAGTCTCTGCTGTGCCCATCCCAGGCAGTGGCAATGATGTACAATGATTGTGGAGCCTGTTCTGCTGTGACAGCAAGGGCAGCTTGGGAAGGAAACAAGGCTGCTGCTGTAGCCATTAACAGTTTGGACGGGGTGGGTAGTGGGGCAGTGTGGCGTGGGGAGTGTGGGGAGCAGGGGAAAGAATGGAGGGATGCCATTAGGAGAAAAAGTTTTGCCACAGCCTCCCCTGGGTGCAGAGAAGGGTGCCCGTCACTGCATCGCTGTGGTCAGGAGGGAGCAATGGGGGTGGTCCCAGGGCCAGGGGGGCCTTTGCTGATCTTATGGAAGATGCAGCTGATTCTTATGGTTCTCTGTTTTGGTTTTGCCCTCTTCTTCCCCCACATCTTCCCAGCTGTTCGCCATGATCTTTGCTATGTGTCTCTTTCGAGGGATCCAGTAAGAAGTGCCCCATGGACCACCAGGTTCCCCACATGCTCAGAAGAAAGAAGGAAAATCAGAAGAAACAAAATCTGAAAACACCCAAAAAACTTTATTTTTTTTAAATGGGATAGGGAGGGGGGGAAAAAAAAAAAACCAACGAAAAAAAGAGGGTTGTAATATATGAATGACCAAAAGGATTGTACTTCAGGGGCTGGAACTTTGAGGTGATGTGCACTACACTGTACACCGGACCCTTGCCCAGAGCCACCCGCAGCAGCCGTGGAGCAGGAGCCCAGCGCAGCCGATTGCACTAGAGACTGATGGAGCCAGTGGAGGGGGTGTGGGAGGATGAGCACAGCTGCCTCTTCCACAAGGCTGAGCCTACCATGCACGACTTCATCGTGCTTTATAGGCAGCAAAGGACTGAAGAACAGACACGCAAGGGACTGGATAAGGCAACAGGTTGGCCTTGATTGTCCAGGTGGGTTTGAAACAAGCGTTGGTGACTCATCTAAGTAGGTAGTCATTTTTTGCGTGATTCTGGCTTTAATTTCCAGCCACAGAATGAAAACACAGATTCTGCAGTGGAAGCTTTGCCCTTGTCATGTGAAACTTGTCTGAGAAGTCAAGCACTTCAGTGAGGCTTGCTTTTCTCCAGAGTCCCAAGCAGGGGCTTGGCAATGGGGCTCAGCTAAGGCTGGCTGAGGGTCAAGAGTTTGGTGCCTACCTTTCTAAGATTTATTGTTCATTATTGTGAGAGAGACCAAATGGTTCCCTGCTGTGTTCCCATCCCCTGCGAAAAATAATGGTCTGATCAAGAATCACTGACCTGCTGCCTTCCTGAGAAGGGGTGGATAGAATCTTTAAATCTTGTCAGCCTTTGCCTTTCCCTTGATACTTGCAAAAAAATGGTTTGTGATGCTCTGTTAGCGTAAATATTTACAGTGGTTTCTACATCCTTTTCAGCCCTAAGGGGAGGTCCAGTCATGGTGCTAGATGGAAGAGACTTAAGTTTGTCAACCACTCCCATGCCATTTCCCTGGAACAGTGTTGGCATCATTTCTGCTCAGAGAATTTCCCCTGAGATTCTCTCATGGGCTCATGATTAAAGTAATCATCAAGTCAGAATTGTTTAGTTGAAGAGTGTTTCCTCCCTTGAGATAGTTTGTTATTTAACTAACATGTCATCTACTCAATCATTTGGAACTGAACTTGAGAAAGATGCCTGGGACTGGACCTTAGTCAGAGATTAAGCTGGAGCTTCTGAGGCCCCAGGCAGGCTCTAAGAGCCCAGTGTGCAGCCAGACTGCTCCAGCTGCTGCTCCAGTGATCATGGATATCGACTCAGGCACGTTGCTGGTTTCTCTTCTCTGGAGTCATCAACCCCTGTTGCCTTAATTGTTCATCTGGTCACTCTCTGACTCCAAATTCATTTTACCTGGGGGAAGATAGAAAGGGCTGTGGTTTCTCATTTAGCTTAGGTATTTTTTCAGATTTTATAGGCTCAGATTATGTGATCACTTTTATACAGGCTCAAATCAGCTCTTCTGAAAGCTCTAACCTCTGGCAAGGAAGGAGCCGAGCAGTAACCTCATGCCCTGGCTTTGCAGCAGCAGGAGGTACATCCTCTGGCTGTTCCCTTACACCCCTGGGGCTGTGTCCCTTGAGCTCTCCCAGTGGCACTGCACAGACTACAGTCAAGGAAGAAAAGCAGCAGAAAGCCTGGGCCATAATTGACAAAGATCCTGGCTAAATTTCAGGTTGGGGAATCAAGATACTAAGGAACAGGAAGGAGGCATTAGAAGCTTTGCCAAGCTTCATTTGAGAACAATCATTTATTCATCAGCAGGATAGGGCTGGGCAGGTAGAGCTGCAGCCCCCCACTGCTGCAGTCAGCATATTCCAGCAATGAAACACGCAGCCAGGGCTGCTGAGCAGCCCCAGATGTTGCATTAAACCTTGTGAAAAGCTGTTCTGAACTATTTCCCTCTGGACCTTTCTGTAATGAGGCATTTTAGCATTAAATTTTGGTCTGTTGTTTAATAAAGGAAAACAGTTTGGTTAGCCAAAACCCAGCAGGATTTGTACTGGACAGCAGGTGCTGCACTTAAGATAAGAAATATCTGCTGCATCTACTAGTCTCATAGGAAATGGGCCGAGCAGAAGGTGAGCTTATCTGTTCTCCTTCTGCCTCAGGAGTTGGTATAAGTTACTGTTCTGGGAGAGCAAATCCCAGGGAAAGAACAAAACTGTTAGAAGAGACAGTAATTTGGCTGGAGGTTATTGAGAGAAGTAGAACTGCCTCCCTCAGTCTCCAGTTTTTTTCTTGGTTTATTATGCAGAGTCCTCAGGTCAGAGCCTGGAAGGCAAATACCCTCATTTGTGCACCGTGGGTGGTTGAAAGGAAAAAAAAAAAAAAAGCCTTTAAACCTTTTTCTCCCACCAGTGGCATGGGAGGGAGGAAAAACTGTCAGAGATGGGGGAACCAGACCAAAGCAGCCAGAGCACTAAGTACTGAATATACCCACCTGAAGTAGGATCTCTACTGGCTTGTTCTCTTTCGCTTTCCTACTTGTGTACTCAGTGCTTTGTTTGTTTTTAGCTTTCTTACTTTCCCTCTCTCCCAAATCGTAGTCCCTGTATCTTCAAAAGGATCTCCTCTTCATCTGTTAATCAAGGCTGTGCAGAGCTGTTTCTCCTCTCTTACCTTGTCTGATCCCTCAATGCTCTCTGCTGGGTGAAGACTTCAAATCCTCTCTGTAGGCTCGCTCACATGCCACTTGAAACATAGCTCAACAACCCAGCAAAGGCCAGGCAGCACATTCTAAACAAGAACTGGAGATGGTTGTACCAATATGTGCAAGTCTGACAGGACCTGTGGTAGTTGGCAACATGCATAAAGAATTTGAATTTCCCTCAAAGGAATTTAATGAACTAGCAACCCCAGAACGCAGAGTCCCACTGTATGGCAAAGCATGTAAATTCGTCGGTTTTGTCCCTTGGTTATGTGGCTGCCCCCTCTGTTGTACAGTAGTTTTCAGAACTGTAGGCAGGAAAAGCAATTGTATTTTTGTATTTGTTTTTAAGAGCTCTGGTGAATAGTTTGGGCTCAGGGGCTAAAGGTAGAGTCACTGCTCACTGGAGAGCTCTGGGCAGGCTGGAGACCTGATAGAGCTGCTGTGCTGCTGCCTCCGTTGCTGTAGCACTGTGACCCTGGCCCAAGCACCTTCGATGGAGCAGTAGAGAGGAGCCTGTGCTTGTGAGCCCACAGCCCCTCTCAGCATCCCTGCCTCCCGGCTGTTATTTAATGCTCAAATGACTGCCACGAATGCCTGGGAAAAGGGCTGGCGTGTGAAATAATGTTTGAAATCTATTTTAAAAAACTGTAAATGTACTTTTTATTAGATAGTGGAGCTAATTTATCCTGTATTCCCTATTGTAATGCTTTTTTATATTGAAAGGAATTTTTTTTTTTTTGGTAATATAAACCAGAACACAAGCCTGAAGCACTCCGTGCACGGATTTTTGTGTGCATTTCTTAAAAAAAAAAAACCAAAAAAAAAAACACACAAAAAAACCACAAAAAACCAAACCAAAATAAAAGATATTGTGACAGTGAAGTGAAACAGCTTTAATTTGCACTATTTGCTTGGTGTTCAGTACAGTCACTTTCTTACCATAGGAGAAATAAACTCAAGTACAGCAGCTAAAATGAGGTATAAATTGAAGTGTCCCATTCTCCCCTGCACCACCCCTCCAT
>JAYRBT010000177.1:22623367-22633419 GCA_036023395.1 Myiotriccus ornatus
GCAAAGCCTCTCCTTTGTCACCAGCTCCAGTTTGCCAGATATCGGTTAGGCATAAATAAGGTGATGTAGGGAGTTATGTGAATGATGAGCTTTCTTCACCCTCCAAAGTGAGGGTTCTGCGAATGTAAGGGTTTGGGTTCATCCCTGGCAGAGAAAGGGGGTCAGCCTTAAGTCCTGGCCTGTGCCTGCTTGGAACACAACCCTCGGGGAAACAGACTCCCAGCCCTGCACAGCACTGTACAAATGCAGGTACTTCACTGCAGTCTCCCTTGGGAATGACACCAGTCCAAAGCCTCTCTCACAGTATAACACATAAGGAAACGGAGGCTTGTAGAGCCAATTTTTTTTCTCAGATCAGTAGCAGAGCCTGAGGTGATGCCTCAGGCTTTTGATCCCAAATTACGTGCTCAACTGCCACATTCAGCTGTAATGCCAGCACTTCTGTCATTAGGGACACAGCTCTGTACAAATTTTTTCAGCATCCTCCTTCCTTTTCCCTCATTCACAACCGAGTGAAGACAAGCAGGTACAATGGGTTTCTGGCAGTGCTGCAGATGCTCTGCCTGGGCTTCATCCTCAAGCCACCCTGAGAAACACCCTCCTAGACCTCCCAGTGCTACCCATTCACCACCTCCAAAGGGCCTGGTCATGTTTGTCCTGCCACACCTTGCTGATGAGAAGGGACATGCCAGGGACCACAACTTAGTTGTAGGAGAGGTGTAGAGCCCCAGTCCATTTCCAGAATTTCTACATGGTCTATTTATAGCATGATGGAGCAAGAAGCATCAAAATAAAACAACTTCTTCCATCTCTCCACTTTAAAGACTAGGTACCAAGTAGTACGAAATCTTTTAAGTGGCAACTCCCCCAGTCTTTGCTCTAGCAAGCAGAAATAGCCATTAACTGGCAAACCTAGAAGTGGCTATTTCAAGTCTTGCAGAGGCAGCTATTAAACAGGGGACCAGAGGAATCTGATCTCACCTAATTTAAAGCTACTCTGGAAAGCTGTAACTGCTTCTCCCACCCTCCCACACCTTATTTAACCATCAAGAAGTCTTTGGAGAACTACTCTCACATAATGCACTAACTCACTTGTCTCACTTATGGGATGATATTTTAAGGTACACTAATCAAACCAGACTCATAACTAAGTTCATAGGACCTGTGGCCAACAGAGATGGGAGGCAGCATTAAGAAGATCCTCCATTTCCTTCTTCTGCAAAATTGCTTTTGCTGTGGTTTTTCCTGTCTGTCCCAGAAACATAATTTCTCCCCTCCCCCCCCAACCAACCATCAATCTGTGTATACATTCATGTGATGCCCCAAACCACAAAGAATCAAGCTTCACGTACCTACACCAACAACTACAACCGAAGTGCCACACTGAGGCCATTGCACCTGCCCATGCAGGTGATGTACAGGGTGAGAGCAACAGCCACAGCTTGCCACGCTCCAGCTCCCACACACAGCACCATTTGGTCTAATTTCTGATACTTTCCAGCCTGCATTTGATCATTACCTGCCTCACAAGGAAAAGGTTTCCCTCTGAGAGCCCAATTCTTCCATCTGAACAGGAACACTCCTCTTAATTAAAAGTTTTAGTTGCTCACTATAATTTCTGGACATGCTGAAAGCAGCTTGACAAGCGTATGTTCTTGGGAGGCTCCAGAATTCAGCCTGCTGTTGGATGTTGCCTCTCCACTTGATCTCCTTCTTAGGCAAGAAACTAAGTTATAGTTGTGATGTTTCCAATATTCTTACCTGACAGACATTTTGCATGGCCAGTAAGTACAATGCACACAGTGTCCCAAGCTTATGCAGCTGCTTCTAAATGCCAAAAGCACTAACACAACATACAATAACTACCCACTACCGTCTTCTAACTCTACTAAGATATTAAATAGCAATAGCCATAGATCCCAGTCTCACCAGTGGCTTGAGGGTTGTTCACACAAGCAGTTCTGTTTGCATGGGCATCTTTCTACTGGGATTTTGGAACATCAGATCTATCAGGGCATACTCTGATCCAGTCAACAGCAGTGCATGAGTAAGAAGTCCATATCCTGTACACGGACCTTCTGGCTTTAGTCCCATAAATTGCCACCTCTAATTGTGAACAAGGATAATCCACAAGGAAAGCGCTAGGAAGTAGGGCAGCCAATGCTGTTAAAGCGCAGGAGGTGTTGAAGAAACTACCTGGTGAGTACTAAAGCACATTTAGTCCAGCCTTGACAGAAGCAGAAAAGGCAATGATGCCTTAATATGCTCCATTCCTTGCTGTTCTTCATCCCACCTTAATGCTAAAACTTTGGTCCTCTCTTCTCCAGGTCAGAAGAGATGTGATACCTGCATATCAGCAGAGTTGGAACATCATCTCCCACAGCCATCTCTAGAGGTTGCTCCCTGACACAAGCATCTGTACTGATGCTCGCTCTCCTCTGACTTGCGCTAGCCTCAACAGCACTCCAGCCCCTGATTAACTAAAACATTAGATGCTACCTCACACCCACCTCTGCTACTACCATCAGTAAAGCTGCAACTGTAGGAACTGTTTCAGGGCGAAGGGGATAGGACCCCAGCCTACAAACTTCATGACACACAAACAAGGGGATGTCTTTGCGCTCAGTGGGCTGTATTTCCAATAGCTTCCTTCACTTCTCCCATCTTGTGGTTCAAGCTGCTCCACTGTTCCCAGTACTGTCCCTTTAGTGGGAACACACAAGGGTTCTCCCTCTTCTTTTGGTGTATCTCCTGCCAAGCTCTGCACAGCTTCTGCTGCAAAACTACAAACTACTCAAAAATCATCTCTGGCAGCAAGGAAAGAAGAGCTGTTTGCAAAGCACTGAATTTGACCCCATCCAGCCCCCAGCTATCTAGACAGTCAGTACTTGCTAAAAGGGGAATGGGCTGTACATGTGGGCATACACTCCATCAGGCAGGTGCAAGGCTTACCAAATAGAGTAGCTGAGACTTTCATTGGTTGTCTTACTGCCCTGTCTCCTCAGGGATTTGGTTTCAATATGCTGGCCTTATTTTGTGCTTTGTTCCATCGGGTTCAGAGCCTGTGATCCCACTGGCCAGTTCCTCCCAGGAAACTGGCCTTTTTTCCCTGAGCCTGCCAGGCCTACACACTTCCCTGAGCCTTCCTCCTGCTGCTTCTCACCTCCTGCAGAGAGGCTGGGGGTTCCCGCCCGATGCTGCTCCCCGCATTTCAGCTGGCAATGCCACCAGCACCGAGTTGCACACTGATTCATGCCGGTAAAGAAGAAAACTACTTTAGAACCAAAAGGGACTAATTAAAAATAATTAAAAAAAAGTTATAATTATAATGCAAAATTACCGACACAAACTCCCCCCTCCCACCCTTCCCATAACAAAAAAGCCCAGGAATTAGACTTTCTTGGGACGACGTCCAACTTGGTAATAATAATAAATGCTGATGATGATGAAGAGGGCTCGGCTGACCAGTAGAAGCACGACACCTGTGGCTATCCGGCTACTCTCAGCCAGGGAGACAGTGGTAACTGGAGGAGAAGGAAAGAGACAAGGTGGAGGTTGGTGATGCAAAACCACAAACAAAAAAGTAGCACAAATAGTTTTCTGCTGCCCTCTAACGCAGTGTCTTAGCAAGAGCTGCTAAGCCTTGCGAGCGCAGGAGCTTTCAGCACAGGCTCACTCACGTACACAGTAAATCCATGGTGGAGGCTCTTCACTTCCTTGATTTTACAGCTTTGCAGCCAGTCACAAACCCCAGAGCTCTCACTTACAGAAACCCTCCTTTGAAGGCAGCCCCAAATTTAGGCAGCCACAGCCTGAAATGGTCACTCGAGTAGATGTGAGTTTCCATCATGCTCAGGTGTTAAATGTGGGAGCTGCATCTTCCCGAGTTTGCTTTGTTGCTTGAACACTTCAGTGCTGATAAACATTTCTCAACTTTAGGAGCATCTACAAAACATGCACAATCCACACACACACTGCATCCATTGAACATGTCTCTTTTTTGGCTACCAACACATAGGCCATATCTAAACCAGCATCACAGTTCATGAGTTACCAATACACACACAAGAATCCCCTTCTTTGTTATATATAGGTTAGCTCCCTAGAAACAAGCTAAACTGTTATTCTCTGTTTTGGTAAGACTGTAGGTTGCTACAGTCTTTTCTTGTCACACCCTGCATGTAGGCATCCCGCTCCACCAAAGATGAGTGCTGGCTGTGAAGGCCAGGACGTTTTCAGGGAGAAATTGTCAGAGGGCAATGTTTCACCCTTCAGTGAGCAGACCAGAGCAGAGGCCACTCCATGTCGTTAGAAAAGGGAGAGCAGCTGGCTGGGAAGATGCTTCAACACCACTCACGCCACCGCCCTGCCCACTGCTGGCCCCGCTTCCCGCCCGGCGGGCACGCAGCCTTCACATCCTTCTCCTCCGGAGCCCGCGGGCACTCACCCAGGAACTGCACGGCGAAGTAGCAGGCCTCGGCCAGCAGGCTCCAGCGGATGATGGCCTTCTCGGCAGTGTACAGGGCGTTCCACAGGATGAGCGCGATGCCTGCGAGGGATAGCGTGGGGCGCTGCCCGAGGGCCGGGGTGGCAGCGGGAAGGGGCACCGCGCCCGCCCTCCCGCTGCCCGGCGCACACGCCCCGCCCGCCACCACCGCGCTTCTCGGCAGCCCCGCGCGGTGCCGCTGCAGGACGACGGTCCGTTTTCCTTCATAAACTATTTCTCCAAGCTCCCATCACCTTCTTGTCCTTTGCCCCCTATCTCCTGGCTCCCTCCCTGGATGCTGCCGCCTGCCTCATCTCCCCTCTCGCTCCCACGGGTGCATCTTTCCCCAGCCCAGCACCCCTCGCCTGGCCCAGCGGCAGGCTCCTTTTGCTGGTGTACTTGGGGTACTTCCCCAGGTATTCAGAGAATGCACAGACCTTTTAATCCTACCTGCAGCAATCCTGAATCAGGAAAAAGCAGCAGTAGCCAAGCTTTTCAAAATACATCTCAACAATTTCCTTGCTAACAGCAGATATTCTGCTCTCTAGCTGCAGCTGGCTGGCTGGGGATGACTTTGTGCGCTCCTGCCCTTTTGGCCTCCTCTCCCCTTACTCTACGGCAGCCACGTGACCCAGTACAGTGGCACGGCACTCACTGAGGAGGGCTCCTCCATAGAGCCGGATGGGAGTCTTGCTGCTCACCGATTCTTCCTCGAAGATGGCATTAAAGAGCTGGTCCGGGAAAGCGAGGGCCTGGCAGAGACAAGAGAGAGACTCAGCAGCCTGCACTGACCAGGGCCTCCAAAATGTGTCCTCTTAGGTAGCAGTGCTCCAACACGACACCTTCCTGAGACTGGAGCCACTGGCCAGGAAACTGGAAATTAAGGAGGTACAAGAAATATCATCATGTCAGCTATGGGCTGCATGGATGGTTTCTATGGCCTAGGGTGCCATGCCACGTGTGGTTTATGACCCTGACTACGAAAACAAACTCTAGTGACAGGAACAAATTGCCAAGGACACTGCTGGCAAAGCCCATTACTGAGACAATGAGGGCAAAGGCCTCACAGGGGAAAACGGCAGCTGCTAAAGGCAGAGGAAGAAGATAAATGCCAGGGGCCAAAGAGCCATGCTGGGGCACCCTTTGGCAGTCAGGAGCTGGCAGTACCCAGGACCACATCCCTCACTCACCATGACGGCGACCCCAGAAAACATGACGGCGGAAACCAGCTGCCAGACCCTGTATGAGAGGGAAGACAGAGAACCCAGCGTGAGCTCAGAGGTGACCCCATCACTCACACTTCACAAAGCATTTCTGTCTTCCTGCCCCTTCATCAGCCTTCATCCTTCCCCCTTGCACAACTGAGGCAGCCTGAAGCCTCCCATGGAAGGACTCAGCTTTCCACACCCCACTAGCTCCAGCCTCAGCATGCACACCAGCTTTGCTGGTGAGACAGCACCAAACTCCCCCTCACCCAAGCAAAGGAGGGAAGTAACCCTGCCAAGAGGATGGTGCAGAGCAGGGTCCCCACAGGGCATACCACCTGTCACACAGGAGACCAGGAACTCCTCCAGCCCCACATAGTCCTTGTAGTTCCCAGCACGTGCTGTGAGACAAGAACTTGCATGCCTTGGGCTGATTTATGGGGGAAGAAGGCAGAACTGGTCTGATCCTATAGCCTCCAAGAAGCTCCTGCAGGGAGCAGTGATGCTGGTATAGCAGCAGAGCTGGTGCCAGAAGCCAGAGCTGTCAGGGATGCTGTGCCCAAGGGCCCTCAGATGACCCAACTTCAAAGTGCTCCAATATCTTACCTGAGCCCCAGTGGTTCCCGAACAGCAAACTTGATTTCATTTCCCAGTACTTGGCTAATCTGAAATTTAAACAAAAGGCACAAAGTCACTGAGCAGATCCTTCCCCAGTCTTTAGGCAGCATTTGCAGCCCAAAACCACATACCCAACTCCATGTAGGAGTTTATCTCTAAGAGAGCTGGAAGGAGGAGGAGGATGAGGACGTGACCCCTTGGTCCCAATACCTGCCAAAGGTTACCTTGATTTCCACCAGGAGCCGCAGCCTCTACTGCTTCCTTACTGGGATCAGCCACCTGCAGCATGGGGCTGGGGCAGCGTCAACATTAACTCGTCTCCTCTTACCTATGTAAGAAGGGAACTGACTACTCGCATGCATCACCCGTGTGTCACATCCTGATGGAGCACCCTTGGGGCGTCACAGCATCTGTTCAGCTCTCATGTCCACAGTGCCCAGAGCAATGCCTGGCTGTGACTACCCCAAACCATGAGGATGGGCAAACCACGTGGGTGGGAAGACCACATAGACCAGCAACATGAAAAGGTACGGGGGGACCTTTCGGTTGCAGAGAGCTCTGTGCTCTCCCCACCCACAGGCAGCAACCAGGCAATCCCCTGCCAGCAAGTTCTCCACAGAGCACTGGGGACAGGACTCCTGTGGGACACACCCTTGTCCTCTAGCTCTGGTGTATCAGTTAAACAGGTTGGTTGTTTGCAATTCAGGCCTCTTTTAAGAGCCACTGCTTAAACTGCTGCTCCAGTGTCCAGGCCGCTGACTGGTGGACATTGGTGGTGCCACAGTCCTATAGCACCAGCTCCAAGTTAGCTCATGGGTGTCTCAGAAATACCATGTCAGGACTGAGTTAAGGAAGCCTGAGGGCAGAGCTCGCCCTATTATCACCAAAAGCAATGTTGGGCAGCTCCTGTTTACCCAAGCAGGCTGCACAGCCCGTCACTGCTCAAAGGCAGCATTGCTTGTGCCATCACAGCCTTCATCTTTCCCTTTAGAGGAGCCTTATGGAGTTGGGAGCCTGTTTTTGCCAAAGTTGATGCAGAAACTAGATTCTAAAAAAGCTCCACACCACCTCGGTTTGCCCAGCAGAAGGTCTCTTTTCCATCATTACTCAGGCTTCCCTCTCCTCTGGCCTCACCTTTGAGCGATGGACCTCGCCGTCATCATCTTCTCCGCCAACCCCCAGGATCTTGCGTGTCTTCAGCCTGCTCACCAGGTCTGTCTGGCTGTGCTTCTTCATCAGCGGCGGGGGCTGCTTCGCCGCCATGGTGGTGGCCCTCCACCACCAAGTCCTGGCTGCGAGGTGGCACAAGGAGGGGGAAGGAAGCGGCTCTGCCGTCACATGAAATTTCTCGAGGTTTGACAGAAAAAAAAAGCCACACCGCCACAAAATCTTTCTGTTAGGCTGGCAGATGGCTCCTCATTGTAATGGGGCAGGGAGCCCTGGGAACAAGGCCCGGGCCCAGCTATGGATAGCTCATCTCAAGCTGATCCTGCCATCACTGGGATCTGCCATGGGAAGAAAGAAAAAATCAGAACAGCATGGCTTTAGTGTGGGAATTTAGTTATAAATGCTTTTGACCTACAAATGATAATCTGGTCTATCCCAGCATGAGGCAATGCCCAACAGTACCTCTTTGCTGTTTCCCAGATTAGGGGAATTAAATGCTTCTCAGACTAGGGGAATTAAAGTCATTAAGTGATGCTTTGCCTTTTGTCCTTTCCCATGCAATACATCACATCCTTCAGCTGCCATTTCAGGCCAAAACCCAAACAAGTCTCAGGTATTTATTTGTGTCCCACCTGCCTCATGTTGCAGCCCCCATGTTATGCCAGAAAACATCAGCCCCTGAACAGTAAGAAGCTAGAGGCATGACTTCCCTTGAAGATCCATTGCTTTCTGGGAAACAGAAGATGATGGCAACTAGAAACTACAAATACAGCCTGGGATAAGCAAAGACAAAGGCAACTGACAGAAACTGTGATAGAAAGATAACTTCTGCCTTGGCATGGTGGTATAAAGGTAGAAGTGTTGAGTTCCATGAAATCACTCTGTATCATCCCACAATCATAAAACCCTGTGAACCCTCAGTTTGGAAAGCCCTTTCTTCCAATTTGTCTTCATTTCATCTTGGTCCAGCTGAATACAACTCCCTTTTTCCATTTGCTGCTTCACCCTCCCAGAGACCTGCAGACAAATGCCCCCAGGCACCAGGCAAAGCCAATCCAGCCCAAGCAAGCATCAGGCTCAAGCACCAGCAGCCCCATGCCCCAACTGAGCCTTCCCACAGCTGCCCCAGAAGGAGACCATTTATGCTTGTGTCTAAGTATTTCACGAGTCTTCGGAGAGTAATGAAATGAGGTGGCAGTTATTTTGGCACTGTGCATGCAAATGTTGTCCCACTGCCTTGCAAGGGATTTCCCTGTCGAAGGAAAACCGTTCTCTGCGGTGGTTCAGACAAGAACGGCCAGTCATGTCTGCAAGTGCCCACCATAACTCTTTCTGTAAGGCAAAGTTAAGAGGTCTCGCTGGGATGGTGCAAAAGGTGAGTCCCATTAGACCCTTTCGGCAGACCACAGGGAAAACGCTTTTCAGTGAGCCAGTTCAGCTACTCAGTGCTTCTTTTGGATTGCAGGGGGCGTTGTTTGGATGTGTTTTCTTGCTCTTATTCCACTGAATAACTAAGCCCACGTTCCTGGAAAGGCAGCACAGAGACAGGTGCAGCACTCAGGGTCTAGAAGTATTTCAGAAGTGGGACAATGGAAAACAACCGTTCAGGAGGAAGGTAGAACCTGTATATTCATGCCTACCCTCAAGCACAAGGCAGGAAGCTCAAATGGAGGCTGACAGTAGAAAAGTCTGAAAGATTTATCATGTCTGGAATTTGCTGACCCAAACTGTCACAATAAATTGTTTGTACTCAAATCTAGATAATCTGCACATAAAATCCAACCCAAAGCCAGAGTGATACATCAAAAAGAAAAGTTTGACCCCTTTAATTTCCTTTACTACAGTTCTTGCAGTTCTCTCTGCTCCTGTCTGACCCAGACTCACAAGGTTGGATGCTGAGCAGTTTCCCACCAGAACTGTTGAAATCAGAAAAGACATGTTGCTGTGCAATTTCTAGTCCAGTATTTTCTGATCAAAGCTATCCATTCCAATCCTGAAGCAACACACCTCTGGTGAATGCTCCCCTCTCTCACTCTGAGCCTGAGGTCCACTCTGAGGCCATCTCACAGCCCTCATACAGCCCAAAGCAGCTTTTGGAACATGGGGAAGACAGTCCCAAATGAAGGGCTGACACATGATGCCCCACTATGCCAGGCTGTCAGGAGGACTCTCACACCCCTGTAAACGTGCTGGGTACCTACTTGGCCACTCTCCCTCCTCTGCATGCTTTGGTAAGGAGCAAACCAAAGTCCTTCCGTGAAGACTTGACAGCTGAGGGGAAAAATCTGAAGAGAACCTTAGCAGCAGCATCCTACTGGCTCTCCTCAGGGATAAGAGACCTAGAGGCTTGCTGGTCTTGATAGGACTTGGGGTGCTGAGTGTGCTGGCCATGCCAGCCTGGCACTTCTGCATTTCTTGCCAGGGAAAGCCTGCTGCCCACATCTCGTGCTCTGGCCTCATGGTTGAAAATGGCAGAGGAAGACAAGGTGGAATGGGGGAAAAAAGGAAAAGGAAAAGGAAAAGGAAAAGGAAAAGGAAAAGGAAAAGGAAAAGGAAAAGGAAAAGGAAAAGGAAAA
>JAYRBT010000177.1:22633519-22647959 GCA_036023395.1 Myiotriccus ornatus
AAAAAGGGGGGGAAGGGAAAAAAGGGGGGGAAGGGAAAAAAGGGGGGGAAGGGAAAAAAGGGGGGGAAGGGAAAAAACGGGGGGAAGGGAAAAAGAATTTCTCCTGAGGGCAAGAAGCAAAGGAAGGTGGTAGGAGTTGAAGGGGGGACTCCATGACTCACCAAGAAAGACTGAACAGCTCTGAGATTACAGAGGCAGTTTTGCAACTGACCCAAGGCCAAAAGATCAAAATTTGCCTTCATCAGTTGTCTCGACAGTTGCTTTCAGGGCAGGAGTTGGTGGAAATTTATCCCCATCATCATTAGTACAGCTCTCCCATTAAGAGTTTCCACTAATTTGTGGTAAACCACTGGCCAAGAGCCAGGACAACACAGGCCAGACACAAATGCCAATAAAACAATCACTGGAGGCAGTTCTGGTACATAAAACCACACCCTTACAGCGCTAAGCACAGCTATGGCATGGTCCTGCAGCCAGTCCCACATCTCATTACCCGCATCATCCGGAGACAGCCAACCTAACGAATACTGAATATTAATGGATAATGAGCTAATGAATGCATTAGTGCTAATTCAGTGACACTCAGATAGAAGATGCTGAAGATTTGAAAACATTATACTTACATTAATGTATCCTGACACACTGACAATTTAGAGGATGGTTTCTATAAGCCTGTGACTTTTCAAAGCTAAACCTCCACCTCCTCCTTTTCCTGCACTTCTCCTTAATCCCTTTTCCAAGCATCCCAGGAGCTGTGCAGATCAACCACCATAAACAGGCAATTCCTACTCCCTGGCACAGCTCTCTGTGTTGGACAGCGCCCACATGCAGCTGAAAGAGGGGGTTTTCCTCTTAAATCCCTTTTCTTCACAGGCTCCTTTCAGTCTCTGCTGCCTTGCTCAGCTGTTCAGCATACTGCACTCAATTTTGATTGCTACTGCTTAGTGGTGCAAAGAAACCTCACTGGTGCCATGCTAATGATAGCTCAATCTCTCCCCACCTCCACAGCTCTTCCCCCAACATCTCTCTTTCTCTCCCAGTGTCTGGAGAGACGAGCTCTGCAGTGTGGGAGAGAGGAGACTCAACTGCACACACAGTGGTGCTGCAGCAGCCGGAGCTGCGCGCCCATCACAGGAGGTGAGAGAGGGTAACCAGACCCTGTTTCTGCAGGCACCTGAAACTCATTGCCTACAGCCTTGGCAAGCCAAGGCCAAGCTGCAGATGGGTTGTATCCTTCCTGCGTGGGAGGACATGGCTCCTCAGGGCCCTGAAGACAGGGATGATGCCTAGTGGTCAGCTGGATGTTGTTTCAGTGGCACTGCCATCCATGGTGCAGCCTTTCACCTGACAAAGAAGGGCTGGTTGATTTAAAGAAGAAGGGCTGCTTGATTTAAAGAGATGGCATCACAGAACCTCTTGCTCCAGGGGTTTGAGGGCACTTCCAATCTGCAAGCAGAGGAAGAGACAACAAACCAGAGCCAAGTCAGGACAATGAGTGAAAGGTTTATACATTTAAGCTGGACACAAGTTTGTTCAGCTCTACCATGTTCAGGCCAGGGAAAGGACTCTTGCTGTCCTGTTTTAGATTTCCCAAGTCAATACACCTGAGACAACATCTTGAGTCCATTTGTATTTGTTATGCCTAAGAAGGAACCAAGAAGGTGCAGTAGATGTATGTCCTTTGTAATAGCTTAGCAGGGGCACTTGCCATGCCTAAGTATCTTCCACAGGCCACAGGTTGAGAACTGACAGTAAGTATAAAGGACTGGCAGTGTCCCTTTACAGTACTGGAGTACCCCTGGGAGCACCCTGGCAGAGCCCAGGGGAGTTCTCCAGCACTGCAGCAGCACAAAGAGGTGTGCACATGAGAGGGGCACCCACCACGGCAGCTGTGCTGTACCTGGCCCTCACAGATGGGCTGATGCCCACAGCATTTCTCTTGCAAGGGCCCAGCAGCTGCAGTGGACTTGTCCAGCTCTTCTGGTGTTTCTCCAGGTTGTGGTGTTTCCGTCTGTTTTCTGGTGAGGACAGTACCAAGTCCACAGCAGCTGCTCTGGATGCCATACCTACGCAGCCACAGAGCCAGAGAAAAAGCCTGGGCTCAAACACATGGGCAGGGCAAAGAGAAGAGGCAGTAGAAACAAGTAGAATAAGGACAGGATGCACACACCTACCAAGTACTTCATCTCTTGCAAACATTAGGCTGTTGTCTAATTGAATACAATCCAAGACTCCCTTTTTTCCCCCTTACATGTGAAGGTTCAGTCTGCTCACTTTTTACATGCATAAAATCTCTTGGTAAACAACCTCAGAAACTGCAGGACTCTGAAATCCTGAGGGATGAGGCAAATCCCCTGTGTCTAACCCAACATTACACCTGAGAAACACAAAACATCTTCATTCATCCTGTCCAAATGGCCTAACAAAAGTTTCCCCAAGAAGCCCTTGGTGGAGCAGACCCTGAGAACTCCCCATATCCCATGTAAGTACCAAGTTACAGCTACATTCATGATGTATTTCTGCAACTGCACATCCCAAACCCATGGTGAATGTACCAGCTCCCTGCCTAGATTTCTGTCAAGCATGGAGATTTAGATGATTAGGACCTCTCTGCCACCAGCCAGCTGAGAATGAAACTTGATCAAGCCAAAAATAACCTGATGCTCAGGCAGTAAAAACAATTAGCACTCAGCCATCACAGCAGCAGAATGCAGCTGCTGCTCCTGCTCAGTCTGGCACAGTCTGTACACCTAAACAACAGGGATAACGTCAAATTTGTCACCTGTAATAAGCCAGATACACAGGACTCTATTCCCACATAAACACCAGCCCTTTCAGCACAGAGGGCTCTTTGCAAAACCAGCAGGAAACAACTGGGCCCCCACTAGACCTGTTGTTTACAAACAGAGCGGGGCTTCTGGGAGATGTAGTGGTCGGAGGTCAACTGGGGCACAGTGACCATGAAATAATAGAGTTGGCAATTCTCAGGGATGCAAGGAAGGTCACCAATAAAACCTCTACAGTGGACTTCCAGAGGGCAGATTTTGGCCTGTTCAGAAGACTGGTCCAGAGCATACCCTGAGAAAAAACCCTTGAAAACAAGGGGGTACAGGAGGGATGGACGTGCTTCAAGAAGGAAGTCTTGAGTGCACATGCAGCAGCTCCGGCAATCCCAAAACACAATGGATACAGCCAGCATCACCTCTCAGCAGGGAACAATGAGGCCTGCTGGGGAGAAAAGAGTTAACTCATATTGCCTCCTCAGTCATCACTGCATGCAGAAAAGGACATGCAAAGTCTGCTCATGCCTTTCAATGCAACCTTTCCTCCGACCACTTCAGGGCTGCATCTCCCAAGCAGGCTCAGCACCTCACCCTCCTCCACACTGCTCTTCTGCAGACCCTGGGCATGGCAACTCATGCCCCCAACCTCCCCGTGGCCGTAAAAGTATCCTGTCCCAAAAATCACCACTGTCAGGGACCAAGCCACAGTGAGAGGAATGGCCCAGCTCCAGAATTTTATTGCTCATAGGTTTCAAATTTCCTTCAGCGGGGACCACAGGAAAGTTTCTTTCCGTGTCACAGGATGTGTTATATAGCAATCAAAACCCGTAAAGTGCTCAGTTTCCCCAGAACACGATAAAAAAGCTCTGTTGCTCTACTAGTTTCTCAAACAGGAGCTATAATTAAACACAGCAACCACACTCCTGCCGGCCTGCCAACCATCACCTGCAGCAACGCACCAACCCCTCCATGCGAGCCCTGACAGCGCTTCAGGGGGGAAATGCTTGTTTGCCTCTCGCAGCAGCTGGCGGGGCAGCCTGTGACATGGTGAATGTGCTCAGTAAGGCACCCTGCACAGCTACGGTGACCGGCACAGCATGCAGGACACCCCACAAGTGCCCAGCTGGACACCTGGTCCCACTGCACTGGCTCAGCAGGCTCCCAGCACAGGGGACAAACAGACTTCACCTTTTATTTACCACGTGCATGCACACACTCCACACCAAGTGCAAGCCCAACCTTGCTCCCCTGCCTTCTCAAGTAGCCCATCCCTTGCTGCTGAGGTGTGTTTTGGCTGCAAATACAAAGGATGCGAGGTACAATCAGCAAGGTACAATGAGCTGCTTCAGTGGTGGCCATTTGTATTATTTACATAAAATCTATTTCCTCCATCATCTTCCTCCCTCTCAGCCCAGCTGACCACAGCAATCCATCACTCCAAAGCTGTCCTTGCTCTTCCCAAAGGCTCGGCAGCCACTTCCCAGCCTCAGCCCACAGCCTGCATGCAGCCCCTCACTGTCTCAACAGATGGCCACAACCAAGCAGTTAAGTTTCCCAGGGAGCTGAGAGGATGAAGAGAGAGAGGCAAGCAGGACATACTAGGATCAGGTGCTGTTTTTCTTTAAGGGCATTAAAAGAGGAGAATTCCTCTTTTATTCCCAGCTGGCTTAGACAGGTGTTTGTGAGAGACAGTCCCAGAAGCTTAGCAGGCCATCTGTCCTGCAGATGATTTGTACAGGGAAACATTAGAAAGAAAAACCCATTTGCACAGACAGAAAAACACACACACACACACACACACACACACACACACACACACACACACAAAGCCCTTCAACCAAACAGGGCAATAAAGGTTGGGTTTACAGAAAATCTGGTGCAACTCTGCATTTCATCTCCTCTGCCTCACACCTGAGGTACGACACAGGCTCAAAGGAGCTCTACAGAAAGTAACTCTGGGACCACAGAGAAGCCCATACACGTGTTCCTTACTCACAACACTGCTGAATAGTGGATCTTCACAGTAAAACGGGGCTTCTTACACCTCTTCTCCCAACACCCTCAAACCTCCCCAGATTTTCTTCCCACTGTGCCCCTAAGGACCTGACAAGAGCCTTTCATAAAAGCTCCAGGTAGCTGATGCTCTTTATTCCCAACAATTCCTAACACCTCTGTCCCTTTCCAGAACTCAAAAGGAAAATTGTAAGAAACTGCATTTTGGGAGATTAAGTTCCCTGAGCCACACACAAACATAACAGCCCTCTGTATACTGTCACTGAAATGGTGATTTCAAAGCCATTCTTGACAGATTCCCTCCCCAAAGATGATGATCTACACCTCCAGCAACATTAGTTCTCTATCTGCAGCCCTGGAACTTACCCGGCAACTACTGGGATTTATACACTACCAACACGTCTACAACCATGAAAGGGAAGATTAAATGAGTCTGTGCCACTCCAGCACCCCAAAAGCAGATTCCCAAGCTGTTTCATGGGCAAACTTGCAGCCCCAGCCTAAGACCAACTCCTGTAGGACACACCAGCAGCAGCAGATTTTTTTTCTTCCATTTGTGTAGAAAACAAAGGGTTTCCCATCTCCACAGTCTGTCATGATATGACCAGATGTGCAGTCTAGGCACATACACAATGGGGAGGAAAAAGGGCAGACGAATAAATTTGCATTAAGCAGGGGAGACTGCCTTTTGGTCTAGCCAGGATATTTCCTGAGTTCCAGGCACATAAACACTCACAGGACTCACACCTTTCGTTGTGCAAGCAATAAAGTTTACTACAGTGGCACACAAATCTGTAAATCAGGCCTGATACAAAATGGCCAAAGTGACTATCAGCCAATAGCTGAGCTCTCAACAACCCAATCTTAAAGTATTTCCCATAGTACACATTCATATTACATCCATATCCTGTAAGAGCGTGTTAATGACATAAATACATTTAATTTATAAATAACAAGTTGTAGATTAGCAAATTATGCATATATAAATATATAAATAAAAGATACGGTGTGATTTGTGTGGACTTACTTTGGGACCTGCTGCATGGTGAGGATCTCTTGACTGGTTAGTAAAGAGAATTCAGACCACCAGACCAGCCAAGTATGCTGTCATTCACCTATATTTTGGTCTCAGGGGGAGAGGACCAGCTTGTCCCAGACTCCTTGCTGGGAGATATCAATGAGAGCCTTAACTCCTGCTTCTGGGTTAACCATTTACTGCTCTAGAGACTGGTATCACCTGATATCTCTGAGCCCTGGACTACCACCCTACACACCACTTGGACCCATCACTGCAGCTCAGAAACAAATCATATCATCAGGATCATCATATCATCATCAGGAACAAATCATTCTCATATCCTCCCTAAACAATTCACCAGTGTTAAGCCCTGCTCCTTCACACACAATTACAACTCCAGGTTGTCACTGCCTCATGGTTCCTTAGACACAAAATAAGCCCAGACATGCAGACAGGGGTGGGAAGTTGCTTAGCAAAAACATGATAGAGAAGTCCTCCCAACAACACACATACTTAACTACTTGATAGCCTATCCCAAAGTGGCAAAAAGCTCCCTCTGACACCTTAGCAGTTTCTATAGCAACAGGTTGCTGCTAAAAATGTTAGATGCAAAATTCCTCATGTTGGGCAAACAGTAGCTAGAAGGACAGATTTAAAAGAAGAAAACTTCTAAATAGCTGCTGCCAGAGCTAGCACAGGGTCTGCTAATTCACAAGGTAGTGGTGAAACAACTTAAAAGAATCTCCTAGCCCAACTCCCGCTGGTTGGACAGCGCATGGTGCTCAGGGGCATGTCTGTGGAGCACTGTCTAGCAGCATCCCCCAGACCTACAGCATCCCTCAGAAAGAGGTGGAGCCAACCTGTTCCTCTCTCCTGAAAGGGAAGCACTTGGAAGTGAAAACAGCTGTTTATAGGAACAGAACTACAGTGCAGCATACTGAGTAGGAAGCCTGAAAGCCAAAATATTAGATTATAGGTTTGGCAGTGCTGCTACTTCTTCATAAAATCAAGGATGGGTCATTCAAACTCTGAGGCCTCAGTCTTCCCAGTATATGAAAAGTAAATGTACCACAGAAGTTCATATGGCTCACGCACAGCAGGTAAAACATTTCAAAGGCAGCAGCGCAGGCACTGTACCAGTGCAGCATTCGGTTCATTACACACAACGTGTCAGAGGCAGAAATGCCCTTCCTGGCCTGAGTAACAACCAGCTTAGCATGACATCATTTTTTTCTGTCTACCTTCATTCTCTGCTGGTGGGAGAAAGCACTTTGGATACCTTTGGGTGAAATTCACACTGATAGTCCTTTCACACACAACAGAAGTTCTTGGAAGATTCTTCTGGTCAGATTAAACCCTTATGCATAAAAATCAAAGCAGCCACAGCTCAGCTGCAGCTGCACAGAGAAGGGAGGCGGAAAGAAGCCCACCACACTACCAAAAAGTGACTGCATTTGTCTGTGTGGTTCTCAAACCAGAGAGTCCTGAAGAACCCACAGGCTTTCCTCACTAATGTCACACCCACCCCCCAGGAACTCACACCATTCTGACTCTGCTTTTATGTGTTGCTGAGTCAGGGGAAAACTCTCTACACACACAAGTGTATGTGTATGTGCACATGTTTGTTTATGCATGAGCTGTCAACCCTGAATTATGCACAGATCAACAAAGCTCTTTGAATTCCCAGACTGTGAAGTGCGTGACATTTAATCTCAACCTTCCTTTTGAATTTCATAATGTGCATTATCTGCAATGGCTATTCAGCACACAAGTACCCTTTAGAAAGCTTTCAACAGAAAAAGGAACTAATATAAAGGAGATTGAAAAGAGACAATGTCTCTGATGGGTGACAGTTTCTCCAGCTACCACAAAAGGCCAGTGTATGTGTACTGTGAGGATCACTCACGGACACAGTCTGCCCCCAGCCCAGAATAAAAGCATTTCATGAGTGGAGAAAGCGAGGTTTGGAAGCATGAACTATAGCATGAACCTCTACATCTCCTCATCTCCCTCTTTTTGGCTCCCTGGGAAGACAAGCCAAACCACAGAGGTGTCCATTTTAGGACAAGATGCCTCATCTCCTGCAGTGGTTTACCTCTTTCCATACACCACGGGAGGAGTGTAGACGATGAGAGAGACCAGGTTTTTGATTGCTTTTATATGGATGGACAAGATTCTTGATCCTCGCAGTCAGCTTTTCGCTACCTGATCCTAGGCAAACACTGTATCCTTTTTGCCCATCTCACAGCACTGAGTCACACTTTGAGATTATTAAAAAAACTAGACAACCACATGCAAGGAAAGGGGTTCCTTCTCTTCTGCTGGGTATGGAGATGCTATGTCCTCAGTAGCTCTTATCAGCCAGAGGATCCACATCTGCCTAAGGAACTAAAGCAAGATTTCTCTTCTTACAGCAGAGAGGAGGCAAAGGGATGGACACCAGTATGCGGAATTGAATAACCTTGGTGTTAGGGGATATCTGAGAAGAACTGAGAGGTCCCAGAGTCAAGAATCTCTCTCCCCACCTTGCCTGGCACGTGTAAGAGAAGTCTTAGGAAAGAAAGGATAAAGATAGTACTGACTAGTCCTTCTCCCTATCTTTGTTTCATTCTTCTACCCCGGGACAAGGAGACAACAGAGACATTCAGGAAGCCAAGTGGTAGCAGCACCAGCGCTGACAAATCAAGGTCTCAAGTAACCATGGAAAACACAGCATTGCCACATGTCCCATCTCTACTATCAAGGGTTGTTGAAGGACCTTTCCTTCCTTCTACAACTTTAAGTCTCAGACACTTGGATACAAGTTCCAGTAATATCAGGATCATTCATCAGCACTGTGTGTATATAGGTGCACATGGTGCTTTGCTATTGCATTTGTGTATATATACATCTCTGGCAAGCGCACAGCACAGCCTGCTGCTTAGAAGAGCTCATGACATAGGAGTGTCCCCATTATCTTACCTGAAGTGTCACTCCCACGCAGCAGTGGCTCTGGGGGTTACAGGCTAGCCTCTTCGCCCCCATGTACTTTGCAAGCACCAATGACAGGAACTCAATTTGCATGGTGATGTGATGAAGAGAATAAATTGGGTGGAGGGGATAAGCTCATCTGCTTTATTATTCCTCCATCCGTTAACCCTCAGTGCATTCTACTTGTCCATGAACAGTGGATGTTTATATGTCATGGAAGGGACTGGCTGAACTCGTGATGTACAGCAGCTGGGTTTCTGCCAGACAAGGCAAGAACACATTCATACAGCCCATGGAGCAAACGGTTGCACTGGGCAGGACAATAGGGCAGGAGGGTGGTAGGATGCACTATAGGTGCCTGCTGTTCAGAAGCACACCAGCCACGGTGGTAGTGGATCAAGGGTTCAACTTGATGATCTTAGAGAGGTCCTTTCCAACCCGTCTGATTCCATGATTCTGTGATTCTATGAAATCTGTGGCTAGCACACATAGAGACTCCACCAGCAATGCTGATATTAAAGACAGCTATATTTTATTCTCACTTACCATGAAAACAACCTGGTAATGCACAGACAAATGATCTAAATTCTTCTGTCATACTCAGTGTAATCTTTGACTCCTGGCAGATTTTCACTTTCTGTGGAACAATTTTTAGATGCTCTTTATTGCTATTAAGCAGTTTCTAGATAAACTTTTTTCCTAGGCCACAAAGGTGAAATGTTGGTGAAAAGCCAATACCACCTTACTTCCCTGGACTCAATATTGCAGTTTTTGAGTTTCCCTCTCCCTTCTGCAAGGAGGTAGAACTCACATTTCTACCTACTTGGAATACACCAAACATTTAACATGAATAGCATGCCAGGCAGCTAAAATAAAATGTCCAACAGAAAGAGTAAGAGGGCTGTAAAACCATGAATCTTTAAAATACCTCATTTCTTTAGAAAACAGCCTGGAGCTCCTGTTAAGACTGGCAATACAGCCCTATTTTCATAACTCCATCCTTCCTGAGGGCTCTGTACAATGTGGCACAGTGCCTGCACCCAAGTTGTACTCAAGCCATCACCCACGCATCTCTCACAGCTTTGCAGCAACACTGCACAAAGAAGCAAATGCACCCAGTGCCTAGCTGGGTGCATTTCACACACAGCAAGGCAGAGCCAGGCAGCCAGGAAGGCTGAATTAAAGACACCTTCTTGGCCATCTGGAAGGATCACGTCTGATCTCAGGAAACTGCCTGCTCTTTGTCACAGCCATCTCCATCTACAGCGGCCCTAGCTGTAAGCCCATAAAGAAACTGCAGTGCCCAACAAGGCTTGGAATGATTTTAGGGCTCAGCAATGGGATTCCTGAACTAACCTCTGTCGGCTGGAAGAGCTT
The DNA here is from genome assembly GCA_036023395.1 of Myiotriccus ornatus. NCBI lineage: Eukaryota > Metazoa > Chordata > Aves > Passeriformes > Tyrannidae > Myiotriccus > Myiotriccus ornatus. Next base: position 22,643,681 of record JAYRBT010000177.1, read on the forward strand.
CTCAGGTCTTTCCATGACCACAGACATACGACACTGGAGGTTTGTGTTTCACTCGTAAGGTGGCACCACTACAACAGAGCACTTCTGCTGTCATCGTGGGTTATTGAATGAACGCGTACTCAGACAAAAACACCATCTGAGTCACCCACAGAGTTTCCTGAAGACTTGTGGGTTTTCTCTGTAGGTCTCTTGTTTGGCTGCTGACACAGGCCCCAAACTGTTTACTTTCTCAACCCAGACAGGATATAGCTGAAAACATGAGGGCTGCAAGCCTTTGTGTGCTGCTCTGCCTGCACCTGCCCTGCTGGGCCGACCATTTGAAGTTCTGCTGCCTGATTTTAATGCGAAAAGGAAAGATTTCTGTCTGCTCTGCAGTGGCAAGCAGCTGCAAAGGGGACTACACACTAATCTCTCTCTAAAACATAGAATCCCTTCAAACAAATAAATAATCAGGTTGGCAACAGCCAGTATTATCTGACACTCCTCTGTACACATCTCTTGCTACATCAACTCATAGTGCTAACACCACTCACCAGGAGACTGGCCTTTGACTGGCCTTTGGTGCCTTTGACTTAAAAATATGTTAATCCAAATCCCTAACAAAAACTTCTAGGAAACTGCAGCAATGGAGCCAGCTACCAATCCCTGTGCTCAGGCTTCTGATTTTGGTCCCACAGGTTCAGAAACTGACCATACTGTTTCTGACCACCAACATCAGCAGAAGCTGCTCACCTGTAGCACTAAACCCAGCTACAATTGTTCTGATTACTTCTCTGTTTTGGCGACAGATCTCCTTTCCCCACAACCACAGTGGCAGTCTGTATAAATCTGGACCAGAACTTTCTTACAGACTCTGGGTCCTTGACTTTGTCCTCTAAGATGACTTGGGTAAGAGTCCAACCAACTTCTGGTACAGATGAGTCAGGTGCAGCCTAGGCAAGGATCTCCCTGTCAAAACCAATGCACAGAGATGCTCAATAAGTTGCTATTTTGCATACAGAGGGATAGAAAGACATAGAGATTTAGCTAACTGGAACACACACCCACCACCCAGAAAGAGGATGAGAGACTTGTGCACATTGTGAAACACAGAAGGAAAGTTCACCACTGGGGTGTTACCAGTGCCCTGGGAGGCAGGGCTGTGGGGTCAGCACTGCACGCTAGGCCATCCAGTAAGACCATCTCCAAGCCTCATCCTCTCAATCTGTCATCCAGGGGCAGCCACACTAATCAGGACCACAGATGGGCACTGAACTGATATGCATTAAGCCTTGCAGATGACACAAAGTTTCACAAACAGAAGAAACCCAAGGCCACAGACTGATTTATCATTTCCCTTCATGTCTAAACCAACAAAAGTGTCTTTGGTTACAGCTGGATTTCTTTGTGTACATCTTTTAATATCTTGAGCAAGAACTCTTCAAACATGGAATGAATTCATGCTAGCCTACCATCTCCAGGAGAGAACCAAGCCCATATTTTCCAAGGGAAGGCAGAAAGCAATGTGAACAGGGAACACCTGGTCACCTCTTAAGTGTTGTTTTTCCTGGTCTGGAAAAGGTCCCAATGTATTTGGGGACCAGCATTGGGTCTTTTCCTGCCGAGACTTGTTTTCACATTCCTACGTCAAAAATACAAAACCCAGAAGATCTACTTTCTATAAATAATGTCCCAGTAGTGCCAAGGTCACCAAGCCATTGCCTCTGGCACCTGGCCAGAAGCAGAACATAAACAATCTCAACATCTTTCTGATTCACGTGTGCTTTTTTCCTGTGCCAAGGGAAAGCTTGAAAGCAAAAACATAGCACTAAGAAGACAAGACAGCCCCACTTCATGCACAGATGAGCCCCCACCTCCACCCAGGTCAACGTTCAGTCTCCTGGGCAGCCTGTTGGAAAGGCAGCCCATCCTGCCTGCATCCGAAGGAGATATTCTTTGCGTTCCAACAGCATTTAGCAGTTCTCATTAGAAATTTGGATACTTACTGGATGAGGACCAAACACACACACAGGAAAGAACAATTCACGATCCAAACAGCTCAAACTGATGCTTGTAACCAGCATGTGGTACCATCCCTCCCAGCCCCAACTATTCAGCATGTTGACCTTCAGAGAGCTGCAGGACAAGTGAACACCAGCTGCAGATGTACTCCAGGCATTCTGCACACTTCAGCACTTGATGCTCATTGAGAACAACAGAAAAACATCTTCCTTTGGATTAGGCCCCAGCCTCCAAGCAGCTCCATATGGACAGAAAACACCAGAGCAGCGGTTTATTCTGCCACAGATCAATGGCCAGCCCAAGCCTCGCCTTGATTTACCTCTCTGGAGATGCTCTTGTGCTCGCGTCTCTACAATAAAACCTCACCATAGACCCCCAAGCAGAAAGGATCAATTTCTCTTGAGACGGTATGGCAGACATCACCTTCTCAGCCTCCTGGTTGGGACAACCACCTACCCAGAGAAGAGCTTCCTTGACCTTGCTCTGCACTGCAGTCAAAGAACAAGAACACACAGACACATTCTAAAGCAACCAAGTCCTACTTTTCCCAGGTGCCATCAGTATCCAGCCCTTCCCTGCTGAGGTCACCAGGACACCACAAATTCACGGCGTCCCTCGCACGCCACTGTGCATGCATCAGGTGTATATTTATCCAACCTAGCTGAGATATGGCTAGGGCTAGTTGAGGTGCCTTCATGTTGAGTCTTAGGAGCTTGTTTATTTTGGGGTTTTGCCAAAACCTTTCTAAGAAAATTTCCTTCCTGGGGCAACTCCCCTGCTCAAAGGGTAACTACCATTTATTTGCTTTAAAATCATTTTTCTCATGCACAGGCCCTGAACGTCATTATTCAGCAGACTCTGCTATAGTACAGATAGAGTTACTGAACAAGTTATTTACGCCAAATCCAGAATAGCCACTGCTCTTGCATACTCTGTAGTTTCTCATGGCTCAGCTGTGCTGGTGGTAGTCCTAATGTCAACAAGGCTTTGGTTGCTGCTGGCATTTATAACTCCCAGCCTCTGCGGACAGAGGAGATTAAATGGTACCCATTTAATCACTTTCAGTTCGGGCTTTGCTGGCCCTGACTCTCAGCAACTGCAAGAGGGACAGGGACATTGCTACGGTAAGGGAAAGGCTCAGTGGAGTACAAGCAGCATTGAGGCAGGGCAAGGAGCAGGCACTGAATAAGGTGCTCAGGCAGGGATGCAGAGCCTGCTCAGAGCCAGCTTACCTCACCTTCCCCTCTGTGATGGCAAGGCGTCTGTCCTGGTTCCCTCCTGCATCGCAGGTCTCTCATCCTGTCCCTCTCCCTCCACCGCCAACCCAAGTACCACCCCATCTACTATGGCCAAGCAAGCCCTCCTTGCAGCCAGAGCTCCCCAGCACACCTATAAGGCTGCATCCATCCCATGTGAGTACAGCTGTGTCAGCTTCCCTCATCCCACTCCGAGGCACTGCTCAGCCATCGAGACTGACCTCCTAGCCTATGTAGTGGTCAGGACACAGCCTTCCCCTTCAGGTACCTGAGCTACTCATTTGGGGACTGCGTCCTGTGATTCTTCCCGAACATGAATAAAAGGATGTGGCACTTTCAGGAAAGAAGCGACACCGGACTCCAGCCTTTGAGTCGCGTGACAGCCAGGAGAAAGCCTTCGCCACAAACTCAAGTGACAGTCTGCGCATCAGCTCGCAGGGCGGCACGGCTACTGTTCCTCCAGCGCCTCGGAGTAACCTGCCACTCTCCCAGATGCAGCGGTCCACCACCTCCTGCTCCACCCATCTCACCCGGACCAGACACGGCCAGGACAGAGACTGTCCCATCGCAGCCATGCGCAGCCAGCACAAAGGTTGATCCCCCTCCTGCCGCCCCTGTCCGTCCGTCAGTCCCATCGGTCCGTTCACCCATCCCTCCCCCGTCCGCGATGACTCCCGACTGGGATCGGGGGCTGGCTGCCAGCAGCGGGCTCTCCCGCGGGGGGTACAGCCGCAGCGGGGTCTGCGCCCCCGATCCCCGAGACTCCGTGGGGCGGCGGGGAAAGCCCGCGGCGCGGAGGGACGCGCACTCACCGCCCTAGCGCAGGTCCCGGCGGCGGCGCGGGAGAGTCCCGAGGGCTCGGCGCGGCTGCCCCATGGGCAGAGCAGTGCGGGGGCGGCCGGCGGCGCCCGCAGCCCGCAGGCGGCCAGACTGAGCCCGGCCCCGCGCGGTGCCGCCTTTACCGCGCCCGCCCGCCCCGCCCGCGCCGGCCCACGGCGGGCGGGACCCGCCGCCACCGCCCG
>JAYRBT010000177.1:22648030-22720428 GCA_036023395.1 Myiotriccus ornatus
ACGGCGGGCGGGACCCGCCGCCACCGCCCGACGGGGCGGCCCCGCCGCCCGGCCCCGCACCGGCTCCCCGGACCCCCGGCCGGCTGCCTGCCCGGGCTGGGCGCTTCGCGGGTTACCTGCGGACTACGCTGGGGTTCCGTGTGCCTTATGTGCGTGACCGCGGCTCGGCGCGTGGGAACAAAGAGCAGAGTTCAGGGGCCGGGCTCCTGGGACGGAAGGAGGGGCGGGGGCACCCATGGAAATAAGCCGGCATCTGGGAACAACAAAAGGCTCCTATCCCAGTCCTTCTCTGCGATACAAGTGGGGCCTCGGTCGTGCTGGTTACGGGCGCGTGTTTTCGAGGACTGCTGTACAATTCCCTGCGAAAGGCAAGAGGGAATAAACGTGGGCGCAGGGGAACACACATATTTTTTCGAAGTGAGTTGGTGCCGGGGAAGAGCCTGGCTCTCCGTCTGAACAGATTGCTGCAGGGCCAGCTCCCACCGCCAGCCTCGCCAGAGCCTGTCCTGGAGCGAGGCTCGCATCAGCAAGTCCCTCTGGAGGGATGCTCGGAAACCAAATCGGGCGTGCCGGCATTTTAACGTTGAGTTGTCTTAGACCAGATGAGATTGTAATGAAAGAGAGTGACAGCAAGGTTAAAGGCAAACATCAGGGGCAATTAGCACACGGAGGGGTAGCAGCGGAGCTGGCGGCAGCTCAGTACCTGTCCAGATGCAACTCCTTGGTTTTCCAAGGGAGGTTTCTGATGTGTTTGTTTGACTCAGCTCGTTTCACGGATCCAGTTTGAAGGTATAGAGGAGGATGCGTGAGGGAAAGGGAGACAGAAGTACAGAGAGGCGGGATCGAGTGGGAACTTCTGAACTCGCTTTAACCCCATGGACAAACCCTAATAGGGAACCACATCCTGAAACGTACAGTGTGATGAGGTCATTAAAAATACAAGAGTGTCCTTTAAGAAACTGAAGGCTCATCCACTGGGAACTGGGCTGCAGTGTCTCATTTCACAGAGGCCAAGTAATGAATCTTCGGGAAAAAGAACATTTCTTCAGAAGAAATATCGGACATTTCAGTGTCTGGTTTTGCTATATAATAGGGAGGGAAGAAAGCCGAATATTTTATATTAAAAAAAAAAATCCAAGTATCAAAACAAATTCAATCCTGCCTTGGAGCTAGTCAAACATTTTACTGTGATAAAGTTCAAAATTTTCAGTGTGTTTGTGCCAGAACATGTACAAGAGATGAAATATTATACGTACTCCATCTGGGCTTTGTGGCACTGAAATATGATAATGAAATACAAAAGCACAGAGAGCAAATTGAGAAGGCAAAGACGAAACAATCATGTTTTACATTATTGAGATGAAATAACTATGATATTGTCAAACAAGGTAAGTCAAAATATGTCATGCTGGCTTTTTTTAAAGAGAAATTTGCATTCATGGAGATATCTCAGAATTGTTTCAAAGAAGAAATGAACAGTTTTCCAAGGATAGCTCAGGCTGCTGCATCAGGGTAAGAGTTTCAGAAGTAGTATATGTTTATTTTCAATGTTCGTCATTCAAGCATTTGTCATCTGATGTCACAAGGAGCTCTGGGGTTATATCTGGCACATATAAATGTGCTTTTGAAAATATTACCCTCAGCCAAGATTTGAATTCATAAATGAGAGCCAGATGCCTTTTCTAGTAGCTGCTCTTTTTGGGACTGCACGTATCTCCTACCCACCCACCTACCTTTCCCTCATTCAGAAGCCTGGGTCAAGCCTTTGTCCTCTCTGCTGAGTGTTTCAGTGGCAGGACAACTGCCACAGGACGTGCTCTCAGCTCTGTCCCTCTCCCCTCTCTCTTTGATGCTGTATCATCAGAGCTGATTGTCACGGTGTGAGTACTGGTCTGTGCGACCACCGGGCTTTCTTGTGCATTTTTTTCCAGCTCCCCCAGCAACAGGCAGATGGATGGGTGCAGGCAGATGTCTCCTGTGACTCCTTGCAGGCAGGCGTGGGGTGTGACACAGCTCACAGGAGGGATCAGCAGCTTTCTGCAGCAGGAGGCACTTGTGAGAAGATATACAAAAGGCAGCAGCTAGTCTGGGGGAGGCTTTCACCTGCGCTGCACTGGAACATTACAGGGGTCTAAGCAGTCTTTAGTTTCCTTCACAGCAGCTTTAGTACGTGCACAATCAAACCTTGGCTGCAGCATCTCTAGCAGGCACCAACGGCTTGGGGCTGACACTGTCATGCAGCGTTGTACCGCAGGACCAAGGAAATCAAGTGGTTCAGAGTCACCAGCTCACTGTGCCCCAGGAGCTTTGACTGAGGCACTTAATCAGGCAGGAGAGAAGGAAGGATGGAAAGCAAACTGTGAGCTGTGGGCCTGAGGGAAGACCAGGATGGAGGCGTTGCAAACCAGATTAGGGAGGAGGGGAGCAGAGAGGGCTGCAGTTGCCACTGGAACATGCATGATCCAAACAGAGCCTGGTGTTTGTATGAAAGGGAAAAAGGAAAGGAAAAATTTGTGAACTATCCCCAAGAATGTCCTGCACTTGCTGAGAGTCTGTGGACAGAGAGAGTGATTCACAGAGAGCGGGACACAGAGGGATGGGGGCTCAGAGGTCCCCAGGCAGCAGCAGGGAAGAGAGAGGTTGGTCCAGGGTGCCTCCCAAGCAGCACTCATGAATATCTGGCAGAGGAGCATCTGCAAAGGAAAAGGGTCTAGCAGCCTCCCCCCTTGTGAGGGAGAAAACCTTTTGTGTAGATCAAAGGCACAGCAGAGCCCTCTTTTTTGCAGTCCTGGGCTGGAGAAACAGCAGTCTGCTTTCTGCGTCTCCAAATAGGACAGTCTGTTAAACACGATGCCTCTGAAATGTGCTAAGGCAGATGCATCAGTAGGATTTGTTATATGCAGTGTTGAACACATTAAAATACATGCTGAGAGGATGCAAGGCAGGAGGATAGAGTGCAGAGACTCGGTTCGGTTAGACTGTGTGTGGAGCAAGCCCCCACGGTGCTGACAGGGAGGATTTGTTTTTTCCTTAAGGAATGCTGAGTCGTCTTTTCTCTCCCAGGTCAGCTGGAAACATGGAGAGGGCAGGTAAAGCCGGTGGGTGGCACTGCCTCCTGCTCTTCCCTGGGGGCCTGGCTTCTTCTGTCACCTTCTCACAGAGAGCAACGTCTGGTAATACTCCTGAAGGGTATGAGTGGGTGAGTCCTGTCTGTGAGAAACCAGGGATAATATATGGAGAGACAATAGAGAGAGAGCAGGCTGCCGTGAGGGGCCGGAGCTGGCAGTGAGATGTGCTGCTTCCTCAGGTGTCCCCTCCTGGGCTCTGGCAGATGAAGGTGGTTCCTGCCCAGCGGGCTGGAGGCTGCAGCCGTCCTCAAGCAAGCCTTTTGCCTACGCAGCACCCGGTGGGTGCAGAGCTGCTTTATTTAGGTACATTAGCAAAGCATCGGGTGGAAGGATCAAATTGTTTTGTGGAAGGGACTTGGGGAGGACAGCACGTCCTTCTCAGCCTGGGGAAGGGAGACAGCAAGTGGCATACAGCAGGCACTGTCTGCAACTGTGAAACAGCCGAAATAATCAATACTCTGTAGATTAATCTGGTTTTTTTATTAGTACCTCTCACAGCTCTGGCCATCTGGCCCCTGGTGTCCACTGGGTGTGAGCCCTGCTCCACAGGTCCTGTGAGACAGTGTGTGCCATTTGGGCTAGGATCACTTCTCATGAGAGAAATTAATTCTGCCCGTAAGGTTGGGGTGGGAGGTGGAGATGGTGATGCAACACTTTCTTCACGAGAAACAAGGCACAAGCTGCTTTAACAGCAAGGCAGCCTTTGTGTCTTGGAAGGGAAGCACAGAAATCTGGTGCAGGGTCTGTGTCCCCAGGCTGCTGTTTGAGGGTGCTGCATAGTCAGATGGACAGGCTTGCAGGGCAAAAAAGCTGTTTGTAAAATTGTGTTGTCTGATCTGTGAAAAGTGGAAGGCCTAGAAAGAGGAAAAAGTAGGTTCTGTATTGGCATGAGTTTTTCGTTCTTCTTTCAAGGAAATCTCAAAAACTGTTGTTTCAGGTCAAGGCGTTCTGATTCAGGTCATACAAAGGGCTGCATTTGAACCTCTATCTTTTAAGCAGCATAAGACATACGCAATGTCTTTTTAGGAGGAAAAAACACCAAACCCCTCAAACAAACCAAAACACAAAAATTAAAGTCAGCAAGCTATTCTCAGAGTGTCTTCTGAAGGAGCTGGAAGGAGTCTGTGTTTATCTGGGTATCACTAAAAGGGGCTCCAGCGCCTGCATGAGGCTCCTGCAGAAGCTTTGTTGTCTCAGTAGGTTGGGCATAGACTCCATCCTCTGTAAAAGAAGGTCACGTCAGAACAGAGCAATATTTTTTTACCTCTTTTTGCCCCTCAGTGCCCTCCCACTCCCTTCTGGGTTGCCACCCTTGCTTTCAGAATTCTGCCATGCTTTCACTGTTACTCTGTAGCTGCTTTTACCCCCACCTACTCACCTCCTCAACTGAGCTCTGATGGCCATCCATATGAGTCCTCTTTTCAGTCCTTTCGTGCTGAGCATCTGAGATTGTCTTTTTGTCCCAGTAGCATGTTGAGATAGTTGTTGACTTTAATTTTCACCCTTTAGGTTGTCATTTTCTCACACTAGGAAATACTTCCCACTGTTTCCTTTGAAAGATGGTACAGAAAATACACTGAGTGGTAGATCTCTTAAAGTGTAAGATCAGGGGAGGTGATTAGACTATGTAGTCCAAACTCCTCTGCCCATCACAGCTTCTTGAATTTCATCTAGTTAGAGCTGTATGGAGTGTGACAACCTGTGCTTCTCTTTGGCCGTAGCACACTTCCACAAAGACAGCCAGGACTAGATTTTACCATAAAGCTACTTTGCAGCAGTTACATCCCTGAATGTGGAAGGCCTCAACACACAGGGACAAACCAAAACAGTTTCACTCTGTGTCTCAACCCACAGGCCACTTTGCGTTGCCTTCCCCCACACAGCCTTCCAGAAGGTGCATGGGTGGCAGAGACAAGAGCCATCCTGTTGTGCATGTCCTATAGGCAGCATCTTGAAACCAACAGCAAGTCTACAGGGTGAGCACAGCCTCCCACGGGACACAAAACCCTGGTGGGACAGGCTATTGAGTGCCTCTCCCATTCCAAAACTTGTGATGTTTAATCAGCCTCATGGAAAAAAACATATCCAGTTTTGCACTGGAGTTTGCTTGGCATCCGTCTGTGGCTACTAGCAGTTTCTGTACCCTGTACTGTTGGCTTAAAGGACTCAGCACATCTGGAAGCAAGGCGTGACATGCTGTCCTCAACACTGCTGTGCTTGTGGTAGTGGAGCAAGTATGACAGAATCCCAGAATATGCTGAGTTGGAAGGGACCCACAAGGATCCCTGAGTCCAACTCCTGGCCCTGCACAGGGCCATCCCCAAGAGTCACACCATGTGCCTGGGAGTATTCTCCAAATGCTTCTTGAACTCTGTCAGGCTTGGTGCTGTCCCCACTTCCCTGGGGAGCCTGTTCCAGTGACCAACCACCCCCTCTGGGTGAAGAATCGCTTTCTAATATCCAGCCTAAACCTCCCCTGTCACTTGGCCATTCGCTTGGGTCCTGTCACTGGTCACCACAGAGAAGAGATCAGTGCCTGCCTCACAAAGAAGTTGTAGATGACAGTGAGGTCTCCCCTCAGTCTCTTCTCCAGGCTGAACAGACCAAGTGACCTCAGCCACTCCTCATATGGCTTCCCCTCTAGACTCTTCACTGTCTTCGTTGCCTTCCTTTGGATGCTCTCTAATACCTTAATATCTTTCTTATATTGTGGTGACCAAAACTGAACACAACATTCAGGGTGAGGCCACACCAGTGCAGAGCAGAGCGGGACAATCATCTCGCTCAACTAGCTGGCAATACTTTTCCTGATGCACCCAGGACATGGTATAGGTGGAGCAGTTGTGTTGGACAGGGTATAATTTAAAGCTGTTACACCTCAAAGTTTCTCCACGTTTTCTTCTTCATGGGCATCTTTTTTTTGGTAGCAGGCAAGTCTCTTCCTTAACCCTAGGCTTCTGTATCTAAAGGTCCTACATTCAGTTTTCACAGGGAGCTGCTCTGGGAGCATATTTTACATCTCCTATTAATAAATGAGACACCACAGGGTCACCTCCTGGATTAACGTTCTGTGTGTGTCTTGAGCCTCCCATCCTGGGTAACTTACCTCCCAAACCTTCTTTAGTGCTCAGCAAACACGCAGCAATCCAATTCCCTGTAAGAAAAAACAATATGACATGTGTAGAATACCAGAGAATTGTGAATCTTGAATGGAGAAGGTTGGTTTTTGAGAACTGAGTGTCAAAGTGTGGCAATGCTAAGAGTCAGCAGATATCATCCCAGAAGGGTTTGTTGCCTCCAAGCAATCCCAGGTGCTGTGCCACTGACCGTATGCCAATGATTATACCTGGAATTAAATTTCCACATGATTGTGACTCGTAAATGGTCCATGATTATACCTTGTGCTGTGGTCCTGCTTCCTTGTGATGATGAGGGTGGGCAGGTGGGCAGCGTGTTCTGCTCTGGGGACTGCAGCTCCTGCCCCTGCTGTTTCCCACATGTTCAGGGCTCTGTGGCCACCACTGGGTTTCTCTCCTGCTGCTACTGGCCTGGCTCCTCATGCACTGCCTCCTCACCCACAGCTGGAAATTACAATGGCTTTAACCTGGGATTGTGGCTGCTGCAAAACAGGAGAAAAGGCATCTGTCATCCTCTCTCCCTGACAGGAAAAGGCAGGCAGGGAGAGATGAGAGCTGCACTCAGGGGAGGCCACTGCACCCCTCTGACATCCTTGGCACCTGTTGTGGCAAAGGAAGAGGCGTGTGATACAGATAAGTTGCGTGCCCTCTGGTACCTGAGAGGAGCCTGCCTTATGCCCTAGTGAGAGAGTATCCCAGCCAAAAACAAGAGGGCCAGAGCACTGGGAAAGGGCAAGAGGGCTGTGGAGAGCAGTGTTGCAAAGTGTCAAAAATAATGGGGGAAAGTGGGATTTCCCCTAAACCTAGTCACCACACTGGGGTCTGGTAATGATCTTGCCCATCTGGAAGGCTGTGAAGGTTGCTGAGGGGCTGCAACAATAGAAGCTATAGAAGCAAATGAGAAACCTGTAGAAATAGGGACAGAGCTCCCTCCCAGCCCTGTCCTCTTTGATTTAAGCTGTAAAATTAATAATAAGCCTTGCTTGGAGCCCTTACTTTCAAGGGCAACTGTGCTGGGCACTCCAGTTGCAACCATGGCATTCTCCCACTGCAGAGTGGCCGTGCTGCCACACCAAGATCAGGAGTAAGGAGCTTCTCTCCCTGCCCCAACGCCCCCAGCCACCTCTGAGTTGATTGCTGATGAGGATTTGGAGGGGAGGGAAGGGTCAGGTACCATCTCAATGGAAGTGTTTTCAAACTGCAATGGTAGGAAGGGGCTGCTGGGCTGCCAGCAGTGATGCTCTGCTGAGCTGCACCCCGTGGCAGCCCTGGTGTTCCCTGCACACTCTAGCGGCCTGTCCCCTTGATATACAGATATCCCACTCCCTTTCCTATGTTGAAATAAGCCAACTTAGGTAATCATTAGAGGATGCTGTGAGAAGGACAGGTGATCAATGCCAGATGTTAGATAGATAAAAACTGCACTGCAGCAGTTTTTTGCTGAAGAATATGAGTCTGCATGAGCTTTTCCCTTCTAACTCCTTGCTTCTGGTTTTTTCTTCCTTTTCTTTTCTCACCTTGTAGGCTGAGATTTCCTTGGCTTTATCTCTGAAAGAATACCTTGAGATGCTTCTCCTTCTCGTTGATTTCCTCTGCCAAAGTTTCAGGTCTGAAGTATGTGAGGAAAGGGAAGAAAGAGAGGAGATAACTTCTCCCTTCTGAAAAGGACGCTGCCTGTCTCTTTTTGTAAAGCAGGGAGGGCAAGGTGCCACTGAGGCCTCTCATGAGCCAAGTTTTGGAGCTGGCGTGTCCCTGGTACGTACACATGGTACAGCTGGAATGTGTGTTTTGCAAAGCCCAACAACTGTTAAACAGAAATTTACTTTTTGAGATGCAAGATAAAGACTTCAAAGCTCAGGCAAGGCTGAGAACAAAAAGTTGCAAGAAAACTGAATCAAATGCTACCACCAAGCACAGGTGTCTTAAGAAGGTGTCTCTCATTTTACCAGGGTACTTTGCCCAAAATGCCTGCACATGCACCAGTCCAGGATGTGACGATCCAACAAGTAACCCCATTACAGCCTCCCTGTAATTCTGGATGTTCCCTTTCTGGAACAGCTCCCAGATATACTAGTTTTCTTTTCATCTTCTTGTTAAAGAGTAAGTGTATCCCCAGCATCCAGACCAAGCGCATGTCTCATCTCTGAATCGTCCCAGGGTGCTGGTGACTGAGGAAGGAGCTCTGTGCCTCTCACTGGGGTTGACAAGAATGGAGGGAGAAACCCATGTGCTCTAACTGCAGCTCACCAGACAGAGAAGCTGTGATCCCCAGGATGTCCTCCCAAATAGGGGGAAGGCAAACCACCTCAGCAGAGCCTCACAGCAGGATTTCCCCCTGCGACCTTAAGTGACTACACACAGCGTTTACAGTGATGCCTGCTGTTCTCTGCATGCATGACAAAATCTTTGTAATTAATTTATATGAGATGCACAGCCAACCGTACTTGCACAGCATAGTAGAGATTAAATTTAACATCAAAGAGCAATTGTGAATGTTTCTTGGCATATATAGGCCACCTAGTTTAACATTTCAGCTGTTTCTGTAGTTAACTGCTTCAGTCCCTGGACAAAGCCAAGCAACTGCCAGCAACTGGAAGGCTCCAGCAGGACAGGCAGAGTATCCACCACAGACCTCTTTGCCTGTGTGGCACTTTCGGAGTCACAGCCGTGCAGGACAACACTCAATGCGTGACCGTGAAGGTCAATATTCAAAGCAGGACCCTCACCAGAGCTGGGACTGGTGGTTTGCTGCAGGTATAGCTTCCCTGGTCAACAGCTGTGCTCTTCTCAGAGGCACTTGTGTCACTGGTTGTGCTCTCTGCTACAGCAGCGTTGCTGCCAAGCAAGCTCCTGCTCTCTGGTGAGTTTTTGGTTGGTCACACACCAGCATCACTTTCTGCCTCTCGTTGCTCCCTACCTGGCCATGGGGCATCCTGCATGACCTGTTGGACATTGATGTGTGTAGCTGAGAGCACTTGGTAGCCGATGGCAGGATCATGAGGACAGGAGGAGACCAAGGCCTTTCCTAGCCTTGGAAAGAAAGGGAAACCAAGGCCTTTGTGACCATCTAGCAGGATGGAAATGTTCCACTGCCTGCTAGTTACGTAAATATAATGCTTGGCATCTTTGCATATATACTTTTAATGCCATGAAAGCCTCTGCCAACTCCCGTATTTTCCACTGTGCTGGGTTCTGTTCTTAGTATATTTTGCCAATTTACTAAACATATTTTCAGTCCCACTAGGGTAAATAGAAAGCTTCCTGCATCTGGCCTCTTCACGTCTCTGGGCGCTCTGACAGCTGCCCTCATTCCAAAAGTGGGGCCAGTTCCCAATGCAGCTGTTCCTGGAGCCTGTTCTCCTCTCAGGGAGCAAGAAGAAATAGCAGCACTTCTCAGAAGCATGGATGAAGGGAAATGCACCCCTTAAAAGTGTAATTCAAAGTCATGGATAGGTTTGGGGAGAAGAAACTTGGGAGGAGGGAAAAAGAACTAATGCACCTTCTTCATTTTTAGGTGACACAGACTTTGTCCTGTCCCTACTTGTCTCTGCATCCCCAGCTTCAGGGATGTGGAAACACCTCTGAAGCAGCAGGTGTTAACAGTAAGTGAAACTGTCCATCGTAGCTCTGGACCAAAACTGCAGTTCCCCTGTGTGGCAAGAGCCAGTCCAAAGTCTATGAACCACTTCCATTTTAACTAGAGATGCAGTCGGATTCTGTCTGTAGCGAGTGCTTCTGCCTAATATGTTTTAAACCTAAGTGATACGGGAAGTAAATAAGCAGCACAAACGCTAAGAAGTCACCTTGCTTTCTAATAATCAAAATTAAGCTTTAATGCAAATTAATAGTAACCAGCAGGCAGGCTGGAAATAAGGCTTTAGACCTGGCCATGTTTCCCATTACCCTCTTCCTGAGATGTCTATCCATGGGCAAAAAGGGTCAGTTTTATTGTTGGAGGTACCTCACCACAAGATGCAGAGTCTCCAGTGATGTGCGTTGTTCAGGACAAGCTCCAGCCCTCACTTCTAGCCTTGAGATAGTGCAGACCTAGCCTGAGTTTTAAACACTGTATTTCTATTCCCCACATAAAGAGCCAGGAGAAGTTAAGTCTTGTATCAGCTGGGAATGTGACTGCAGCACACAGCTTTTCTTTTCGGATCTGGGTCAGTCCCTAGGCCAGGCACAGCTTGAACATAGCCATGGGGTGGTAGGATCTGCAGGGGTCCAGACAGAGCAAGGCCCTGGCTTTACACACTTTTCCAGTGTATCCTCATCACCAGAGGTGCCTTCTCCAATGTCCACCTTGCTGAGATGCAAACTGACCTCTGCCCACACTTTCTAGTAATATTTTTCCAAAGAAGTGTAGATTATAATTTCCTTGGGAAACTGTGAGGTGAGTAGGGCCAGGTAGACAAGGAGACAAATGGCATGACATTTTAAAAATCTCAGCACTATCAGAGAGGTAAAAGCCTGCTTTATAGGAAATACTGGGAACTATTTTAAGGGAGTGCAATTAGCAGTTTATAGCTCCACCTTTGTGGGAAGGACATATGAGAAAAAATGAGATGTTCATAATTTAAATCCAACCTTGGTTATTACAAGTGTGAGTTCCAGCTTGTGTTTGGGAGTTGATCTACCAAGGCTGTGCACTCCCATATCCCTTTTAAAGTAAGTAGAAGCCAATTAATGCTTAGGAGATTTTCTAGGGTCACATCTGACAAATCTCATTCATTTTATTAAGAAAAATCTTTATAGGGAAATAAAAAAGCCCATAATGTTCACATTCTTTACTCCTGAAGCCTGAAGTTATTTGCTCTGATAACTTCAGCACAGACTACTAGAACCACATTAGCTCGGGGTCCGAGAACCTAAGCCCCATACAAGGTTCCTCCATATCGTTTTAACCCTTGTATTGTCTAAGGCAATTTTCTGCGATCTTCTTTACCTACACTGTACATTCGTGCAGAGTTCTTTTTGATTATACAAATCCATTTCCTCAGCGTGCTTTGTTACGGTGGAACAGCGTTGCACTTCCTTATTCAGCAGAAATAGCTCTTGCAAACAGCCCAGATACCTTCGCTTGGCAAAACAGCACATCTGCATCATTCTTACTAATCAACAGAGATTTGCATTGCCCTTTTTGGGTAATAGTATGTCAACAGACATTCAGCCTTCCTCTGCACTGTGATGGCACCAGCTCTGCAATGAGTTGTGCTCAGAGCTGTGGGCATGTGCCCTCTTCCAGTGTTGTTGATGCTGTATGGTCAGACCCATAGGCCCAAATCCCATTGCTGCGTGTAGGGGTGAGGGCTGCAGAGCATCCCCCTCCCCACAGAAAGGTTGTTGCAGATGTACAGGGTGCCAGCAAGGTAGTGTTAAAGAAAGAACCCACAACAAAAGCCCCTCTCTGGAGATCTGCGCCATTTCCAGTCAATCCTGAGCAGGACAGGGTTTGGGATAACTGTACAAACTCTTCATCCACTTGGGGAATTAACATAAGTAAGTAGAGTTTTGGAGGCAGCAGCCCAGCAACAGCACTAACATTGAGGCTGCTGTTCAGGGCAGCTCCTGCGAGACATTCCTGCTCTCGCTGAAGGATGATTTGAGAAGGAAAGTACAAGCGCATACAGAGGGTACAGGAGGACACGTGCCCCTCCCAGGGCTCTATATTCAATTTTGCAGTTTTGTTTTCCTCTCTTCTTTTAGTGGGTTTTAATATAACCTGTACGTGTGCCATTAGGTGGACTTGTACCAGTGAAATGACGCCTCTGATTACAAAAGATCTTTGCTTTATTGTCGGAAAGAGCCTGTAGGCCCCCAAGAGAACCTTTGTCTGTGTTATAACAAACAGCAGTCACCATGGCATTTTAAGCTGTCTAAGAAAATGTGTACCTTAAGGTAAAAAATGAGTGTTTGAACTGGCTTTGTGAGCATCTGCTAAGTCTTATGTACTGCTGCACAATATGCCCAGCATAAACAGTGGATTCATATTTTACAGACATGTGAGCTCATTAGGGCTGATCTAAGCCTCCTGGTGCAAATCACTGCCAGGTTCCCCGTGGGGACAGCCAGGAGGGTGGTAATGAATTATCTAAAGCCTACCTGCTTTAATCCTATAGAAGGAATTTGGGAGGAGTTTAATGAGCTGTAAGCTCACACGTGTTGTTTTTCCATGGTGTGTTGTTTTTGCTGGTGTGGTATCCCAGCATGACAGGCCCACACTGCTGCCACACTGGTAGGACAGGCTGTCTCCTAGACCAAACCACTGAAAAGAGCCTTTTGCTCAAGCTAACCCAAGGATGATGGGCCATTTTATGGACTGGATGACTCCAGCACCCCAGCAGCTGAACTCATCCCTTGGAGTCAAACCAAGCAAGGAGATGGGCAGAGCTACCTCTCTGGAGCCAGGGCAGAAAGCAGGGGAACAGGGACATGGCAGGTGAGTGGGTGAGGACTTTCTTCTCAGGGTGGAGAACAGCTAGATTTTCTCTGTTGCACCTGAAACTGTCACTTGAGAAACCAGGGCTTGTGGCAAAACCTAGCAAATGATGGTGTAGCCGGGCTTGTGTATGTTCCAGGGTGTTTGGTTTTGGGGGAAAAGAAGGAGACTCTTTTTTTCCTTAAGAAACAGAGACGGGAAGAACAATATAAACCAGCTTGAATTCCAGTGGGTCCTTGACTTTAAGAAATAACATAGGTTGCATCTGGTTTTTTTCCATAATAAAAGAGAGAAAACCAATTTCATTTCACTTGTAGTGAGGCGTAAGATTAGATGAGACTAAATATGTGTAGGCTGTTTATTAGCAAATGGAAGCAAGCAGTGAAGGAAAACAAACAAGCTTGTTTTAGGGAGACTTTGTCACTGTATCACTGGTCACAGGCTCCCCAAGGAAAGCAGGCAAGCTTCTAATTGGACTTACGCAGCAATGAGCAGCTGGCGAAGATCCCTGCTCAAGTGTAGGAGAATTGTGAAATTTGGCTTCGTTGATAAAACATGCCATTTCTCCTAGTGATGCCAACATCTAAGCGGTTTGCAAGTATTAGTTGTTTTGAGAATTGTTTACCTCGTGGCCGGTGGGACGGCTAGCACAGCTGGGTGGGTGGCTGGGTACAGAGGGTTCAGAGAACAGAGCTGGTGAAAATACTACTACCCCTGTAAAGTTAAAAAGGTTTGTTTGCAGCCAGTTCAGTTGCTGACAAGATGCTGCAAAGCAAACATTTACTTTTGCAAGGCTGGTACTTCGGTCACTTGGGCTATACCATCACCTGAGGACATGACACAGGGAGGTGCACCATGGGGTGGAAGTGAGAAGGATGGAGGAAGGCAGCCCTGATCTTACTCAGTTTAGGCTGCTGGAGAGGTTTACTTTTGAGATGTTTTCGGGCATTTGGCCACTGGTCAACTGCTCTGACTGGGAAAATTACTGCTCACAGCCACCTCCCTGCCTGCTTTTCTGCAGGCCAGCTCTCTGGTGACAGGGACACCCATATGGCTCATGAGCTACCTCTGAGCACCCGTGCCTTTTTCCAGCAAGTAGACCCACTTTCTTTGCCTTACAAAGTGTATTCATACATCCCAATAGGATTTTTGATTTTTTTTCCATCAAAATGTAACAGTGGTCTAAAGTCTACATATGTGGTGCTTTATAAGCCCTTTTCTTCCAACAGACCCAGTACCCATCCTGCCATCTCCATCTTCCATTTAAGAATTTGATTATTCCTTCCTAAGGATACTACTTTGTACTTGTCTTTATTAAAGTGTCTCCTGTTATTTTCAGACTATTTCTTAAACTTAGCAAGACCATTTTGAATTCTAATCTTATCAAATGTGCCTGCAGTCCCTCCCAGATTAATGCCACCTGCAAATTTAATAAGTATGTTCTGATTCCATCATCTCAGCCATTAATGAAAACATTGAATAACATCTGCTACAGGAATAATCACTGCAAAATCTCAGCTGATGAATCATTCCAGCTTGACAATTAAATGTGAGCAGTTTTAAGCTACCCTTATATTCAGTCTATAGACACTGCCTCTGGGCCACGCTTCCTTAAGTTGTTTATGAGTGTATCATATAAGCCCAATGTCATAAACCTTACTTGAAGTGAAGACACATGACATTGACTGCTCCTGCCTCATCCACAAACCCTATTACCCTGTCAGGGAAGAAATTGGATTGTGTTGACACAACTTATTCTTGACATACTCCTATTAACTTGAACTTTTCTCAGCCTTCTCATCTAGGTGCTATGAGAAATTTGTTCAATTATTTGTTTTAGGATTTTTTCCAGAAATAGTTCAGCTCATGGCTTTATAATTTTCTGACTTCAGTCACTCTGTCCCTTTATTTAAATGAAACACTTTTTCTCTGCCTCGGAGCAGGATTTGCAAAAGCTCTCCACGGTGGCCATTATCTTCAGAGAATCGCCTGAGGTCAATGTTTGCTTTGGGCTTTTGAAAAATCTCTTCTCCATCTGCACAAAAACCTATGAAAACCAGGGAAGATGATCTTCCTGCACTGCCTTTCTTTAACGATACTCATTTTTGGGGTATGAAAAACAGGATCCCCTTCGCTCTGAGCACCAGGTAATGCCTATTGCTGTAACAGGAACAGAGATGCTCTGCTGCAAACGTACCAAGCCCACTCATTCACCCACTGCTGTGTTCGGAATGTGTGCATTGGCAGGCTCACCAGCTGTGCTCAGGTTCGGCAGAAGCCCATTAGGCTGATTTTAACATTACTTTCTTATCGCTTAGCTTCTCCTAAAGAGAACTCCGATGCTGGGAATTGGTAATGGGTGATGCCATTTGCATCTTTCACAGGGACAATGAGAGAATAATCAACAACACGGCGATACTGCTAGGTATTATGATGCTAATTTTTCATATAAAGGGTCAGAGGGTTTCAGGCAGTTTTGAAACGGAGTGTCTCTGTTCTCCCTCAACCTCCCACTCCCCACTGCATTTTAATTGGCAGTGGAAGCAGAGTACATGGTGCTGGGAACACTGTGAGGAAGCCAGTCCCTTCACAGCCTCTCTCTGTCTTCCCTGCCTTTTCTCGGCATGACTTTTACAATGCGGCCACCAAACCCTACTCACACCTACTCATTTTGGTGGTGCCAGCTATGGCCAGAGCTACTGCATCAGAGGAGCAGCGGGGAGGGAAGACAGATGTGGACAGTGGAGAGGTCAGCCTGGTGTGTGCGTGTACCCATCCAAAACCTTTTCATGACAGATGTGCCTTGAGGAAATCCAGTTTATATGAGGACCTTCAGCAGGCACAGTCAATGGCATATGTGAACGATGGTCCAGATGCCGTTATCAGTCAGCACTACTAAGACACAGCACCTGAGCAGCTCTGGGGGTTAGACACTGAAAATGTCCTCCCTGGCATATGGGGAGGCCAGCCTCTTCTTTTAACCACTCCCCAGCATGACAGATTGGGGCATGAAAGGGAGTTACCACTGTGGACTGAATTGCCAGAGCAGGTGGTGACTGCAGGCAGCTGTGGGAAGGGATAATGCCTCGGGAGACTTTGCTCCTTGTTCCCGGTGGCATGTCAGGTGGTATGGTGGGATGAAGATGCCAGCTCAGCGCTGAGCATTCCTTCTGCTGTGCCCACCCTCAAGACTGTGCTGCTGCCTGAGGAGCATGACTCAGGGCTTTTCCACCCAACAGCCACAGAGGAAAAAGGGGCTGTCAAAGACATGGAACATGCAGGTGGGACCGTTGCAAATCATTTATGCAAGTGGATAAGAATCCTACTGTTCAAAATCACTTTGTATTACAGTTTTCCCCCCTTCCCCAAATTCCTGGGCACAGCAAGGACAGCAGAGGGCACAGGGGTGTAGTAAATGCAGGACATTTAGTTTCCATGGTAGAGTTTGATACCCACTCTTCTCTGGGTAGCAAGGGTATCTCCCCCTCAATACTGGGAATCATAAAGTTGGTCATTTGGGAGGGCTGCATACAGGATGGGAAAGGGCTATGCAGGCAGTGAAATGGGCAAGAAAGACTGGTTTTGGAGAGGTAGGATATGTGCAGGGAAAGGTCTGACAAGGTACAAGACTGGGCAAAGCTGCAGGGTCAGTACGGTGCCAAGCAGGAGCTGGAGGAAAAGCCCACTGAGAAGTGGGCAACAGAGATCAGCAGGATGAGGGAGGGGGGAAAATTGGGGGAACAAACATTGTGCCAGTGGAATTAAGCCTTTGGGATACCTTTGAGTTATCCCATGTAGCTTCCATTGATGCCTGTGAAAGCCTTACTCTCTAGTATCGAGAGCCCCATCAGTGTGTGCTGAAGGGGGGTCACCTTCTGACAACACTTGCAATTACTGCTGGTGAAAAATGGATTTTCTGCACTCAACTAAAGCCTTATTAAGTTGATATGAATCAGATCCAATAAATTATTCCAAATTAAGTTGGGTAACAGCCTCTGAATGAAAAGTCCAGTTAATGAGAGAGCATTGTATCCAGAGGGTAACGGGTGGGTGAAGGAGGGGGCTGTGCTTTGCACAACAGTCTCTCAGTATCATGTTCTGCACAGAGGAGACTTTTATTTATTTGTCTCCTTTTCATTCTGGGATGACACAAAGGAGGAGAAAATAACTCCTTTTCTACCCCAAACTGGAAATCAATGTTGCAGCTGTGCAAGGAGCATCCACCCCGATTTGCCTGAGAGAAAAGCCACAGTTAAATGAGGGGAGGCTCCCAGCAGCCAACAAATTATATTACAGGGGAAGAAAGATTCAAGCCTCTCTTGTTGGATGCCGGCTCATTTATTGAGCAGTATTAACCCTTTTGTTTGCTGCTTTGTTTGTTGGCTTCAAGATATCCCCAGATAGGCTCCCTGGATGAGCTCATGGTGACCCCATCCCCTGGTGCAGCTTCCCCTCATGGGCTGGAGGGTCACACATAACCTCTGAATAACCCCGACATCTGCCACACTGCCTCATTAGGGTCTGAGAGTTAATGCTATATGGCCAGCTCCCACGTGCCCTACGTTGGTAATTAGTTTCCAAGGGGAGGACTGGGACCAGCTGAAAGGGAAAGAAGATTCATTACCAGCAGTGGAGAAGGACAGGGTTTCTTTCTGTTGCTAACCATGCTGTCTTCCCATAGGATCTGCCTTTAAGATCTTCTTTTTGATTTTCTTTTGCTAAGCGGTAAGATGACTTGTGGAGATAATTTGTCTCCTGATGCTTTCAGCTCTGTCTTTGCCATACGATGGGGTATGAGATGCTTAAGGATTCATTGGGTGAATCAGTGGCCCCTGGTATTTCTGCAGGGGAAAGTGTAAGCGAGGTGAATGTTTTTGACAGGTAGATAGCAGCTCTAAGATGAGGATACAGAGAGATGTGGGCTTCTGGGCTGGGAAAGAACCTGCCAACCTCCCACATCTCAGAAAAAGACCTAAGAACTGGACAAGAAGAAAACAAAAAGAGTTAAAAAGTGAACTAAAAATAGAAACAACTGCAGTGATTACAAATGAAAATAAAGAGGATATTCCGTGGTTTAAAAAATGAATGAGGATATTGAGAACTAAAGCATAGAGAGGCACACATTATGGAAATAAACAAAATGAGTCAGGGTTAAAAATAGGTAAATATTGAGAGCATGCAATGTCTAACATTTATTGACTATTAGAGCAGGAAGGAATTCAGACCCAAGAAGCAATGAAATAAGAGCATTTTGGGAAGAGCAACCTCCTGCCCCCCTCCCCATTAAGCAGCTTTAGCTGCAGAATGAGACCGTCAACGACTTGTAAACAGGGGAAACAAAAGGAAATGAAAGCGGCCGGATGAGATGAAGGATCAAATGTATTTGGACTTGAACTTCAATGTTACTTGAATAAATAAGATGCATCCAACTTTTAGACCAGACCCTAACAATTTTGTTTTCCTTTTTATTCTCCTTGGAGAGTAGTTACACAAGTCAGTGTAAAGGTAATGGCTTACAAGTCGGAAGCAGGCATCCACAGTCCTCCAGTGGCTGAGATGCTGTGTTGCTCCCTCCCTCTCTTCAGCCTGCATCTAATCTCATTGTGTCCCAAGAGGTTCTTCTGGACTATGAGTTGTTCAGACCTCTTCCTATTTGCCTGTGTAGTCTTCAAGCTGCAACTGGAACAGAGAATCTTAAGAATTACTGAAACAAACAAACTTGTTCTCCCTGAGAGTTAAAATGGCCTCTTGGATTTGGGAATGCAATTACATAGCTGTGTAAAATTAGGAGGATTAATGTGCATATTGGAAATAGGGAAAACCACACTAACAGGACTGAATTCAAGAAAATTGCTCTGATTTTTGATTTATAAGAGAAAGAATAGCATTTCTCATTTGCCACTTACTTCAGGGAACCTGAGCCTTCTATTCTGTACTGTCTGTGAGGGATTAAAAAGCTTTTCCACTATATTGAAGATTATTTTCCTTCTTTAAATAGATTTGAAAGAGAAATAAAATCCAGCTGCACCTTCTCTTACAAGAAAGGAGTGGGACACATTGATATAGTCTCTGCTGCGATTTATATGCACCAATCATATCTGAGAGGGGGTATGAATAACACTGGCCATGAAAAGGCTGTGGCACATCTGCCCCTCTTGTCATCATTTATCCCATGGGCAGAAAGGTTTTGTCATCAGCCTCTTTAGTATCATAGTCTCTGACTCAGGGACTGGCTTCAGGCAGGGACAGTGCAAGGCTCGTTTATGATGCCCCGAGGAGGGACCTTCATGATCACTGCAAGCCACTCATCCAGCTGGGTTCAGGGGAAACCTCTCAGTGCATCACAAGCTCCAAAACACCCTGTGACAGATTAAGAGCTTCATTGCGCATGACCGATTTCCTTGGTTTGTGGGTGACAGTTTATTTTATTGATAGGAAGCATACAGAGGACCCCAAAAATGGAGCCCCTTATCACCAGTAGACATAACACACCAGAGGACATTGCTTGGTCATTCTGATTGCCACCAGTGTAAGCAGCTTGTGAAACAGCCAGTTGAAGAAAAACTTAATGTCTTTCTGTGGCCAAAACCTTCTAAGGACATGGAAGCAGTGGCTCAGATGATTTTCCCACAAAACTGGAGTGAGGGGAATTAGGTGTTCCTCTTATATTCCCCCCATCGTCCTGCACTGAAGTAGGACACATTTTTGTTTTAAGAGTTCTAGATTATTCTGATCATGACAGGTGTGTCTTGGAGGAGCACTGGGAAAAGTCAGACCCTTTTTAGTCTTCATGTCATGAGAATCATCATGGAGGGACTCAGCAGTTCTCCAGCACAAAAAGATGAGATTGATTATCTGACAGGAATATTATGTGAATTTTCTTAAAGTGACAGAAGAATCCCTATTTTAACGTATTTAGTCACAGGCTATCAAATATTTTCACCTGAGTCTAGGTGCCATAGGTGCCAACTGTCCTTGTTGTATCCATCAAGGTGATTACTGAGCCTGAGCTGCCTAGTCCTGCTCACGGTATTAAGCCCTCTGGGATGCAGAACACCTTGATAGGTACAGCCCTTCAAGGCCACTGTGTGCTTCCAAGCTATCTGTTGAAAGGATTAAAATCCTGCAAATCTGATGGCATGGTTTCGTCCCCAAGAAACTTTGATAGCACAAAGTCATTATTCTCATTGCATGTCATGTCATTGCTCTTTTTTAATACTAAGGGAATTTACACAGCAAAGTAACTGTGGTCCAAATCCTGTGTTTGTAGCATCACAGCTGGAAGACATAGGGGTGGCTGTTTTGTCACAAAACAGAAGTGCAACACCAAGGTGGAGAGAAAATGAAAAGACGAGCTGAATGCTGCAGAAACAGGGGTCCAGTTTTGAGATACATGCTGCCCTCCATAAAAGCAACACATTGTGAGCTGTACTTGGGTGACGTGTTTTTCACTAATTGCTATACTGCTCTGATTTATGTTCTTGGGGTCATCCAGGAAACCCTACTAGAGACAACAAACCAAAAGGCCCATGGGAGACAAAAAGAGTTAGACAAGACTGTGTGATCCCATTAAGATATGTGGTTCCCTTCTTCCCAGACTCTAGATCATCCTAGCTCACTTCTCATACAGTGTGAGAAAGCAGTTTGTTCCCAGGCCTCTGGAGAATAGGGGGTTGGAAGGAAAACAAAGTGTAAATAAGGCTATCCTTGCACAGGCTGGTTAGGATTCAAAAGCTGAGGTCAATGTTTGTCTTGAATTTGGCTTCATCTCCAAGAGTGCTAGTGAGTTGTCCCGCACGATCTCTGCCCCGGCAGAGAGTGTTTAGAGGGAAGGAGATATGTGTTTTTGTTTCCACAGAGATATGATCCAGGCCGCCTGACTCAGCCACTCTGAGGCTCCCTTGCAGCCGGTATTAAACACGGAGAGACTGTCTCAGGCCAAGCATGTGGCTCCACCATCCAGCCCCAACGCTACTGCTGCAATCCCTGCTGGGTGTACAGTCCTGTTAACTAGGTAGTGCCAGTCTGAAACCTCTGTTAGGAGAAGAAATAGTGAACATGGTAAGACCCTTGGATAAGGCAGAGGATAGAGACACAGTAGTTTTGGGTTCTGGCATCACCTTAGCCAAAAATTTGCAATAATTTGTAGAGTCGGTAGGCAGGAGGTTCAGATAGTGTCCTTGCTGTTTCCCATCTTGGCAAAAGGCCCTCACCAGCACCATCACCTGAGCTGATCATCTCTTTCTGTGCTGGCAGTTTGCTTCCATGACAGCATGACATGCTTCCAGGGCCATGGGAAAGGGTACTTTACCCATCTTCCCTCCTGAGTTCAGGAATGCCCTGTGCAGCTGGCTTGTGCTTGATTGCTTGAGTCAGTTCAATAGTTCAGCTCCCATCCTTACTGTAGTATGTTGTTGCTGTGCCTCTATATTTGTGTTTGTTTTCCTGGAGCCACTGCCTTCATTGCCAGTTTCCGTTGGCTACACAAATCTGCTCTGTTGGCTGCCAGATCCTGTTTTGGTCCCCACACAAATGCTAGGAAAGGACTTTCATACAGCTGCTGCCCCTGTGGATTCACCTGTCCCTCCCCTGGAGACATGGAAACGAATGCAGCCAGCCAGCCTCTGCCCAGGCACGGCACCCGCCACACACGTTGGGAAACCCCACTCCCCGTCCCTTCATCCATCAGCACCTGCACAAGAGCTTAAAACAAACCAGCCACATTCACAGCCAGAGATAAAGATGATTCAGCCTTTTGCAAACATCTAAAGTGTGAAATTGGAATGATCTTTTACCACATGTGAAGCAATGAGCAAGAGTATTTGTGGAGGGAGAAGTAGTACCTGTCACGAGCATCACTCCTACAGTTTGGAGAAAACAGCAATCTTTTTCAGGGAGTTTTAAATTTTGAACCCAGATGTAAAAGTCATGTTCATTTGTATCTATTTCTATTATTGATGAAGATGTCAGAGGATGCTATTAATTTGGGTGGGTTAGGCTTTTTTTATGGAAGAGAGGTAAAGACTGGGAAATTTTTAAAACCTGCCCTTTCTGATGTCATTCAGTGTGCCAAACCACATTATGTCTGGGTTGCTCCACATAAACACTGCTGAGTCAAACCAGAGATCATATTTGATCTCAAGCAAGTCTATCTCATTTTCTAATTTTGTGAGAAAAGGCACAGTGGTGCATAGCTGGGAAGCAAAAACAAAATAGGGAATATGAGTCAGTTTCAGTATTCAAGTCACTGAAAACATGCCACTTACTCTCAGGACTGTTATTTAGGGTTGAGCAAGTTTTGGTGGGCCCTGTGCTGGGGATATGGCTAGTAGAGAGCACCTGGGAACTTGCATGTTGGTCAAAAGAGCAGGGGTCTCAGGCCAGTGCAATGACTTGAAAGCTTTACCCTGCAGCAGTTTGTGCCTACTGAATGGAAAGGACAAGAAATTTGTCACCTTTTCAAAATCTAACACTGGATGTTTTTTTCTCCTCCCACAAAATACTCTTTGTGGAACATGCAGTCACAAGCCTCACTAATTGGCTTCGTCTCGAGGATAAAGATTTCCTCTCTGGAATCAGTGGGCAAATATACTCTTGCATTTACTTCCCTAATTTGGACAAGTGACCCTTCCCTATTCTCAAATTGTGGGGGATGTAAGTTCTTCTGCCTAGTCTTGAGGCTTAACAGATTTCAAAGGCTCTTTCTTCTCAGGAGAAATAATGTTACAGGGCATTTTAATTAAGAGGAGGTAATAATCCAGTAAGAGCTAAAGCTGGATCCCACTCTCATCTTCAGTCCAGCTAATGACCAACCACCCTCTTTTATTCATGCCTGCAGGAAGGAAGTCCCAGTGTCTGGAAACTGGCAGACCAGGGGCCCTGAGTTCACAGTAGCGAGAGCATCTTTGGCAAATTAATCTGATTTTCTTGGCTTGCTACTGAAAATTGCAATCAAAACTTCTGAATATTGTTGCTACTTGGCTGGTTCTTCTCCCTGACACTTCACTGTCCTTTTCTTCTTATAGCAATCCTTGGTTGTTTTGGCTTTTTCTTTTTTCTGAAGGAAAAAAATTCTCTCTTGGAAGTGGTTACTATTGCAAGAATACTCAACAACAATTTTTTACCTAGAGAACTGACCAGGGCTGGTTAATTGGTGCTATTTGTGTAGACCTGCATAAAAAACGCGTGCCATGCCTTCGCACTTTTGAGTGATTACAGCCAGAGGTGCAAAGGTTTTTCTTTAACAGCTGCACACAAATTCAAATTAGATTAGATAAAGCTGATTGCAGGCATTTCCCCCTTGTTCAGATGTTGATGTCACTTTTGTAATTTGTTCAAGAAATGGGATAATTTTCCATTAGTGCGCTGGTTCCTAATGATACAAAGCCAAAGTCTGCTATCAGATACAGACTGCAAAGCTGAGTGGGTCAAAAGCATATGTCTATTGGTTGTGCAGGGAAACAGCGTATTTAATGTGTTGTAGACAAGTAACTGGAACATCCAAACTCCAAAGTGGCTATCAAACATGACCCCTTCAGTACAGGAGCATTTTTCCCCTCATTGGTTGAGAAATGTAAAAAGGCATTTGAATGATTTTCCAGCCCATCCCAAAGCCAAGAGCTGTCCTCTGGTTTTCCTGGGTTCAGGACAGCAAATCTCATTCAGTGCCTAGAGTGGAGAAAGCAAAGCTGAATATTGTCTATGATTTCATCACTTTTGTTCTTTGTGGCCTCAACATCACAAAGCCCATTTAAAGAAGCACATGGGGATCTCATCCCCATCACTGCCACCCTTGAGATATCGCTGACCTTTATTGCAGAAGAGTATAAGCAGACATTGAGCCCATCAGCTGCTTCCCCTGGCTCAGTGTACAGTTCTTTCATACTGTACTTTTATTAGTTTGTGACTGTTCCTATCTCTCCACTGAACAGTGCTTCTTTGGTATGAAATTGCTATCAGCACTGACAGTTATGATTACCATCCTTGCTTATTTTGATTATTTGTATTACTCTGCTATTTATTCACCTGTCATGGTTTGCTGATAGAGTATTCACTTCTGTTTTCGGTCAAGTCTGCCTGTCTTCAGTCCTTTTCCACAATCATCACAATTTATCTTAAGCCAGACTTCAAATGTGTGATGGAACTTGAAATACTTATTTCAGAAAACTTTTATTGTGTTGGTCTGATTCCATAGAAAAAAGAAAAAAGAAGAAAAATTAGAAATAAAAAACCCCACGTCAAACCGCAGAGCTAACACAATTCCTCTGGTAGTTAGAATTTAAAAGCTAAGCAATTAGAATAACTAACACAGAGGTTTCTGACAAAAGTCAGATTGACTTTCTCTAGTGTAGTCCTACAGTGTGAAGAGTTAAAAACATATGCTCTTGAGTTCAGTTCAAGGGATTCCGGTTAGAGACATCAGCCAGTCCTCTGCATACACTGTAGAGCCCCTGCGATTATGTTACACAGGAATATGGAGACTATCAGAGATACTCAAGGATAAAGGTTATGAACAGGGTATGACTGTTGCAGACAAGGATGCTTCGTGATCCTGCACTTCTCTTCCTCTCTCTTTACAAAAATATGCAAAAAAATTAGATAAGAAGTGCTAAGAAAGACAAAGAGGAAATCACCTGGACATCAAGGAATGAAGAGAAACACAAAGAGGAGAATAAGAGAAAGCTAGACGTGCAAAACTTGAATTGTGCACTGTAGAGGGATTGCACAGGGTGAGGAGAGAGACTTGATGGGAGATTTTAAACACTTCACAACAGCAGCAGTGAAGGAAGGAATTAGGCACACCCACAGAAGACAGTAAAACAAAACAAAAGAATTAATGCTAAAGAAGGATTGATTTTGCAGCTCTCCACCACCAGTCACAGACTCTCCAGGAGCAGACAGCACAAGAGAGTACTTCTCACCAGCCTGTCAGACTTGTGAAGGGCCGGCATAGCCCTGTGAAGCTCCTGGCGGCCATCCTTGCTGGCAGCATGTGTGACTCAGTTACTGACTGGGAGCCATTGGAGGCACAGGGACAATCTCACAGTAATTGCATTCTGCATCGCAAGGAAAGCTGCTTACCTCCCAATAAACCTGTGTGCAGCTGAGGATAAACAGAGATAAAGGAGATTATCTGCCTCCAGTTTAGGGAATACACAGTTAACGGGCTTCTCATATATACTCAGCAGGTTAGTTTATCCACATTTTATTTGCTACTACACCATTTAAAACAGAGTAGTGGTGCTCCCTAGGACTTGCCCTGGCACTCTGCCCGGAGAAGATCAATCCATCCATCATTTATCCACAGTACTACATGGGGATTTTGCCTTGGCCTGACTAGGTGCCTCTACCACAAACAAATCCAGCAGTAGCCCAAGGAATTCTTCACTTCTCTTACCCTTTGTAGACAAATATGGCACAACATTCGTGTTGCAAGTAAACCCCAAGTCCCAAATATTGTAGCAGCACCAACTTCTGCACCAGAGAGCAGGCCCTATTTGAAAATCAGTTTGACAAGTCTATTAAAACCTTTCTTGCAGCCAGAGACGTTTCCTAGTAAGTATGGCATCATTGGTAACTGGCCGTTGTTTGTACCCTGCTAACACGCTGAGCTGGCCAGCACTGTAGCTTAGCATGGGTGGAGCTCAGGGGCAAGAAAAGCAGAGCACAGAGTAGCAGCTGACACTTGCCAGGATGAACGGAAGGAAGACAAGGGTGAAGCTGGGAGGAGATCTTCCAGCTGAGCTGTGCAGCAAGGAGGTGCCTTTAAGTCGCAGCATGTCTCATACCACCCTGTGTCTGCCAGCCCAAAACAATGATGAAGTGCTTCAAGAATATCTTAGCATCTTCTGCTAATAAGTAAGAGTCAACACACAACGTAAGGCACGCTTGAGCTCCCCCCCGCCCCCGCCCCGCATGGTTGTATTAAGTTATTGCATACGTACAAAAACGCAATTGAATTCATCAGAGAAAAAAGGATGATATTCATGGGATGTGTTTATGATTGGAATTAGTCAGCTACTTGTAGGCAACAAATGTTTTAGTGTTTATTTATGAATATTAGTGTTTGGGTTTGATTTTGTTTGGAGGAGAGTAAAAAGTGACTCTTCGTTTTCTGCTCTGGTGAGACCCTGAACCTGGAGTGCTGCATCAAGCTCTGGGGTCCTCAGCACAGGAAGAACTTGGACCTGTTGGAATGAATCCAGAGGAGGGCTGTGAAGAAAATCAGAGGGATGAAACACTTCTGTGAGGATAGGATGAGAGAGTTGAGGTTGTTCAGCCTGGAGGAGAGAGGGCTCCAGTGAGACCTTATTTCAGCTTTCCATTACCTAAAGGGGGCTACAGGAAAGATGTGGAGAAACCTTTTTCAGGGCCTGTTGTAATAGGACAAGGGGCAATTGTTTTAAACTTAGAGAGAATCGATTTAGATTAGATATAAGGCCAAAGTTTGTTACAGTAAGGGTGGTGAAACACTGTAACAGGTTGCCCACAAAGGTGGTGGATGCCCCTTCACTGGAAACATTCAAAGCCATGTTGGATGGGGCTCTAAGAAACCTGATTTTACTTGATTTCCCTGCTCATTGCACAAAGGTTGGACTTTAAAGGTCCTTTCTAATTCAAAGCATTCCTTGATTCTGTGGTTCCCATGAACATCAAAATCACTAATTTCTTCTGGAAATAGATCCCCTCTCTCTCCATCTTTGACATTTAAAAAATGTATGTCAAATTCTGTATGTCAAATGTGTCCTACATCTGTATCCACTGAATGGGTACCTTTTCCCCTGGAAAATGCAGAAGCCTTTCCATTAGGCTGACAGGAGAGCAGCTCAGCCCCATAACTGCTCACAGGAGAGCAAAGATAGGTTTGCAGGTGGGACTGTGGCCTGTAATTTTTCAGCATATCCATTAATAGCAATGCAGACCTGCTCCTGATAGTAAAAAAAAAAAAAACTAATTCTGAAACTTCGGAGCAAGGTTTATATAACATAGTAAGTCCCAAGGGATCTTAAGAGGCAGATTTAAGACATTGGTGCATCTGCTATTACCAGACAAGCATATAGGTAAGAAAAAGACATTTTTCATGCCATTTCTTCCTCTTTCTTCATCGTTTCTAAGTGGTCAGTGACAAATATGTGCTCAAGCTGTATTTAACGAGACTGGTCTTTGGCTCGTCTTGCTTCACTGGAAGGTTCCTTCCCCATCCCTAAAGCTCTGGGGGCAAGAGGTAACGAACCGTCTACCACTGCGCTGCTAAAAGGTGGACTGATTTCCACTAGACAGTCCTATTCATATCCCTGATTGTATGAGGTTCTTTATGCTTTGAATGAGAGTTTGCTCTGAAGCCATGTGACAATAAGCAATGGAAAACGTTCCAAGAATAGATCGCTTACTATTTCCCCTTTGTCAAACATTGCCACATAGGGGACAGAGAAGTTGAAAGTAGCAGCAAATTATGCAAAATGTTTGAACAAGAATTACAAGATGTGCCCAGATAATGATATATTTTTTGGTTTGCAGTCTTATTCAACTATAGAGCATTAAAATGAGCCTTCTGTGGTGCTTTCCATTTTAAGACAGGCCTCTCTCGGCATGCTGATGAGTCCAGTCCTGCTGTGCTCCACCACAGGGGCCAGGATCATCCTCGCCCTGATCTAACCATCTCAGCTC
Organism: Myiotriccus ornatus; assembly: GCA_036023395.1. Classification (NCBI taxonomy): domain Eukaryota; kingdom Metazoa; phylum Chordata; class Aves; order Passeriformes; family Tyrannidae; genus Myiotriccus; species Myiotriccus ornatus. Next base: position 22,675,402 of record JAYRBT010000177.1, read on the forward strand.
TGGCTGAGGCCACAGGGCATAGTGAAAGAGGCTGGGGATTGTTTTGGTTGGACCAAAGATGATGATGTGCAATATGTTCTCTCATGATTATTATTATTCTCTGTCATGTGTTGGAGATCTGACAGCCAGATCTGATATTATCTTGTCTGAACCACTTGCACAAAGCACAGATTTCTTTCCTATTCTGGTATGAATGAATTTTAATCTCTGAGGGGTTTGGAATTGGCTTGAAAAAAAGGAATATTCTTGGGACAGGTGCCTTTACAATTAAAAAGGTGAGTCTTCAGAGGGATAGAGGAAGATTATCTACTCTTACAGATACGGAATGGGACAAGGACTTTCATATAAATTTATGACAGATAAGAAAAGTGAGATTACATCTCATAATCCCATGTTGTTGCTTTAAATAGAGATTAAGCCTGATCCTTCTCCATAAATGTTCATCATAAAATGGAATTAATGTGAAAATAAATGTACATGCGTGTGTGTGCATTCTTGTGTGTCCACATCTGTGTACACAGAGACAGAGAAGAGTTTCCGCTCTGTTCAGTTCCAGATCAGTCCCGTAGTGCCTAAACCAATCTTCTGCCTGTGCTTCAAGAGCCTTGAAAGGCCTGTGATAAATGATGGAGAGTCGCACAAGGGCTCTAATGCCAAAGCATTTATCTCCCAGTGAATCATCTGGTAATTATTGTTCCTCTGCTGCTCTACAAAGCACCACAGTAGACGCAAGTGCACTAACATGTGAAAAAAAGAGAACCTCTCCCACCAGCTTTTATGGCCACCTGTAGTGGGAAGGCAGCAAGCTTGCAGGGCTTCCCAGGACAGGAAAGATGGGGGTTGGGGCTGCCCCTCATCTTCAGGGAATGTTTCACCCTAAGGGAGTGGTTGTACCCCTTTCCATATTGTGCAGCACTTTTTGATGGCTATTCTGAGCAGAAACCACACTCCTGATCCCTCCAAAACCAGAGAGGTATGGTCCTCATTAGTAACACTGATTTCGTTTTTGTTTTCTCTTAAGGACTTGTGAGGCTGCTGGCCTTTCCCTCACTGGGCATGGCACCTGACAGACCAGGCTCTGAACTATGAGCTCTCTCCAACTGAGGCTTTCTGCTTGCCATGAATCCTGCTTATCCTTGAGCTGATGTTGCTTTCTGCCTGCATCTTGTTCAGGCAATGGAGCAGTTGTTTCCTGTGCAGGAGACCCTAGTGGCAGCCCGGTAGTTCTGCGTGTCTGCATTTTTTTTTATTATCTCTGAATTTCTGATCTGTGTCTTCCAAGGCTGGGTTTTCAGTGCAAATATGGCTAAAAGAATCTGCTGTCAGGGTTAAACTGTACCAGATGTATTCGATGAACTGTACCAGTTAATCTAAAACAAGGCGTAACCCTCCCTTACAGTCCTTGCCTTGTTCTACTGATGATAGCCTTTTTGTGGGTGATCGGGGAAAATGAGTGTTCAAATGGTGACAGCACAGAGCAACCATTTTGCATTTCACATGTATCACACAGCTTTATTTTTCTTTCACTTTTCAGCTGTTATCACAGCATTTATGGAGGAAAGGAAATGTGTGGATGATTTGTGGAGGAACAGAATGTGCCTTGAATAGTTATGTGGGTTTCCAAAGACTGGGGAGCCGTCAAGACACCGAGTACACACTTCACATGAAGTTGTGTAAGGCAGCCTATTAACTGGCAGGTGTAATTATTACCAGTTAACTATTCAGGCAGGTGTAACTATTGCCACTTAGGTCGGGTCTAGAAGGGCTTGGTACACTGTCAAGGTATGTTGGGTTTGTGTGGCAAGGTTTGGGTATCAGAGGGGCTACAAGTGTGTCTTCTGTGAGAAGCTGCCAGAAGCTTACCTTAGGTCCACGAGAGTCAACACCAGCCAGATCCAAGATGGATCTGCTGCTGGCCAAGGCCAAACCTATCAGCAGGGGTGGTTTGTGAAGAAAAACCTGTGTGATTTAAACTGCATCAGGAGAGAGAAGTGAGACTGTGTGAGAGAAACAGCTCTGCAGACACCAAGATCAGGGAAGAAGGTAGAGGAGGGGGTGCTCCAGGCACCAGAGCAGAGATTCACCTGAAGCCCATGGTAAAGACCATGGTGAGTCAGGCTGTGCTCCTGCAGGCCTTGGAGGTCCAGAGTGGAGCAGAGAGACACCTGCAGCCTGTCTCAACCTGATGGAGCAGGTGGATGTGCCCAAAGGAGGCTGTGACCCCATGGTGAAGTTTGTGATGAAGCAAGCTCTGGGCAGGACTTGTGAACCCATGGAGAGAGGAGCCATGCTGAAGCAGGTTTGCTGACAGGATTGGTGACTCCACAGGGAACCCATGCTGGAGCAGCCTGTTCCTGAAGGACTGCACCCCATGGAAAGAGACCTACGCCGGAGCAGCTCGTGAAGAACTACAGGCCATGGGAGAGACTCACACTGGAAAATTGTGTGGAGGATTGTCTTCCATGGGAGGGACCCCACACTGGAGCAGAGCAAGAGTGTGAGGAACCCTCCCTCTGAGGAGGAAGGAGTGGCAGAGATAAAGTGTGACAAACTGACCACAGCCCCCATTCTCTGTCCCCCTGTGCAGCTGGTGGGGAATGTGGGAGCGGGGGGTGGTGGTGGTGTGTGGGGAGAATCAGGAATAAAGTTAATCCCAGGAAGAAGGGAGGGGTGTGGGGAAGGTGTTTTAAGGTTTGAGTTTTATTTCTCATTACCCTACTCTGATTTGGTTACTAATAAATTAAATTAATTTTCCCAAGTTGAGTCAGTTGTGTTTTCTCTTTTAAAATCCTTTCCCTGTAAGTTGTTTTACTGAGGCTGAGCAAAAAAAGCCTCGACTGCACCAGTGTGTTGCTTCTGACATCAACACTGTGTGAATAAATCGAAAGTTTCTTGTTCACAAACAGTTGGGCACGCAGCTCTCACAGTCCCATTCACAGCCCTCCATGCCAGAGCAACTATCCTCTCTAAGTGCTCAGAGCAAACAAATCCCATCAAGAAAACACCAGACCAAGGCAAGTTAATTTAAATGAATATTCAAGAGGCATTTTTTGGCAGTAACAGTCCGCCTTTATTCAAAGGTGAAAGGCTAATTGAAAAGACTATTAGCTTCAAAAAGCCTTGCCTCACACTGATACTGCTGCTACCTTACCACCCCTGCACTGCTTCACGCATCATTCACTTTCATCACTTTTGTACGTAAGAGCAGATACACTAGTCGGAATAAAAGTCCACTTAATGCTGTCACCCTTCCAGCAATTTATATCAGGAATTCAGGGAAAGTGTGTAACATACAGGAGAAGCACAAGTTCACAAGAGTGAGCTGTCTGAGGTAGCAGCTTTTAGCTTCATAAAATTTAAACTGTAGGGACTTCCAGTGCTGGAGGTAGAACAAAAATTACTTCATTTAGTTGCCATTGGTATTCCCACAATTAATATGGCTTTTATCTTTAAAACATTTTCTGCTTTTGATCAGGATGATGTCCAGTGGCAATGAATTTTGAAGCTTAGTTATTGTATGGCATTTATGCATTTTTCTCTTAATTCTGAATATAGAATCAGAGTACTGTTTAGGTCAGAAGGGCCATGTGAAGATTGTCTAGTTCAATTGCCCACTGAAAGTAGTGCCAGCTTGCACCAGGGTATTTGGGCTGCCTAGGTCCTAACAAGCTTTGAATAGCTCTAGGGGTGAGGATTGCTTTCAGCAGCTCTCAGAATATGGCTTTATTTCCTCTGCAAAACCGGTGATTGTTCCTCCCTTTTATACCATTTATATCTAACAGGATGGGCAACAGAAATGATGGTTTGTGGTTCTCAGAGCACCCCTTCAGTTCTGGTTTTGCAAATGGTGCCATGGTTCTCATGCTCAGTTCTTCTGGCATCAAGACCAGTTTAAGCAGCCAGCGATAATCCAAAACCATAGTTCAACAGTATCATATTTATAGTCCTCTTAAGGTGTGGGTGAAGGTCCTGGTGATTTGTTACTGTTCACTGCACTGATTTGTTCCAAAAGTTCCCCTATACTTGAATCTAAGAGGCTTTGACTGAGCCCCTATATAAAATAACTCTGCTGTTGAGACCTCCCTGGGCTCCTCTGCAATAAACACTGAAAATCATTCCCACTGTTTTCTGTGATTGTTTCTCCCCTGAGGTTTTTCTTTGACACCTTTGTCATCTGTTGGTGGTTGGTCTAGCAGGTTGGCAAGCTCTGGCAGAGAAAGTCTGTGAGTGCTTGGGAGACAAAACTGTCCACAGATCCAATCAGTATCTAGCATAAGGAACCTCAGCTCCCAGTTAGCCCCTGGCTAACAGCAGTAATCATCAGGAGCCTATTATTGGCATCTAGATTTTGGAGCTGTTTCTTTTACAACAGTAAAACATCCCAGGTTTAATCCCCTGCAGATGTTGTATTCAAACACAGCGGGACAGCCTGCCTTTTGGGGCTGTGTCCCTACAAAAAATGTTTCTCAGTAGTAACAGCTGCAGGGAAAAGGCTGTGGCTTGTCCCACAGAGGTATCATTTTCTTTTGCGTGAAAACAATTGAAAGCAATAGATCTGTGAACACAAGAGCTTTTCACATAACTCTCTGAACACACACATGCATTAGAGGAATGTGACGGCAATAAATTTATTATCTTCCTAGGCAGTTGCAGCCCTGCCCTCCCATAGCAGAGCTTAAATCCAAGTCTCTTTGGCACAACTGAGCCACAGACATGGTGCCAGATCAAGCAACAGAATGTAATGTCTCAGGCAAAGGGACGGCATCTGCACAATGTGCACATCGATTGGCACATTGATGGCTGTGTTGAAAAGAGCTCCTCTTGCTGCAAAAAGTGCAGAACAGGCTTCAGGATCCCTGGCTCAGTTATACCTGTCGAAAAATCACCATGGACTGCACTGAAAAAGACACCATCATATTCACAACTTCAGAGGCAATTTTATAAATTAGTATTACTATACAGACTTGAAATACATCTGTGACCAAACTGGGCAGAGTAACAGAGCAGTCTTGTTAGGAATAGAAAATGCTACCCTCCTTCACCTAATACCTTTAAAGAAATAAAGTTGTATTTGCCAACTTAAGAGCTAATCCAGCCTTGTGCATGACCACCTAGCAATGAAGATTAAAAGAAGACAGGAAATATGTGATAACTAAGGAAATGGAATTCTGAAATCTCATAGATTTTGCAAGAACACAGAGGGATCAAAGCAATAATTCTTCAGTAATATGACTGGAAAGTAAACAGCGTTTTTCATATATTGACAAGAAAGTAAATAGGTAATTTATGAAATAAAGTGTTTGGAAAAGCATATCTAGACCTCTGTCACACCATAATCAAGGTGTTATCACAATATTAAAGCATACCTACACAGTAAACTCATTAGGTTACACCGGGTACATCAATGTGTACATCTATAGCATAACAAATTAGCAGAGGCACTGCCAGGTTTCTGAGCAGTGAATTCCATGTGATGACACCAGAAGATCTCCATCAATATCAAATGTGTTATAGGAATGCACATGAGCACCAGTGAATTGAGAAAGAATCAGAAAATGGGGATAATTGCTGCCTTTTTTTGTGAGGCAGATTGCATTTCAGAAAGAGTACAGAGGAAAGAAAAATAGATCTATTTAGATAAGACTAATAATACTTTTCCTGGATTTGGGGCAGGAATGCAAGCATGCACCCTGTTCCATAGATCATAACCGTTTTTGTTATTAATAATACATTCCAAATGTTTTGGTAAGGACTTTACTGAGCTTGTGTGTACATAAAAGACTAACTAGATACCAGAAATAGATTGTCCTAGGGATGACATGTCCAACTGTGCAAAAATAATTAGTGTAGGGCATGAAACCTGGTTTCTGTCAGCTTGATGGATGTTACATGACCAGGGTGTTGGAGCTGCTCCATGCTATTTATCAGTGCCGGGCAACATAGCAGGTTTTTACGTTTCAGCTTTTGGATTATTTCCTCATGAGCAGTGACACTGTGGGGGTACAGAAAGACCCATTTGGGTTATCCTGTAGCTGATCTGAAAACCAGAATAGATTAAATGTGTTGTACTAGAATGGCATTGTCAAAGTATACAGCTTAACTGGATGTAGTACATTCAGAAGATAGTCATCCCTGCATGGCTTTATTTGTCATAAAGACTCTTTAAGGATGTGTCTTGGACAATTGTCCCTAAGTGCTGGAGAGAAACCTATTTCACATTTTCATGCATGAAATGTACTTTGGCAGGGCAGACAAAATCAGCAAAAATATTAATTTCCCTACCTCCAAAGGCAGAGTGGCTGATCTAGATGGAAAGGTGAGGTCATCACTCTGGGTAAGACCAGGCAAGGCAACCCATCATAGCTGATGGCCATCTCTAGCCCGCCACTTCCAACATATGCAGTGCTTGCCATTCCTTCCCCCACTTTCACTTCACCAGCACTTCGGGTCACAGTCCAGAAGTTATGAGTTGGTAACACAGAGGCAGGTGTGGATGCTCTGAAAGCTGTAGCTGCGAAACTGTGCCAATACGGCTCAGGGCCCAGAGCTGTTTTCTCCTGGGCTGAAGTGCCGAGAAATCTGACGGCCCTCCCAGTGACTGAGAACTTCAGTACAGGAGGATGTGGAAAAGCTGCCATGAAAGAGTTTGTTTCATCATTCCCAGAGGTGATATGAACCTCACATAAATGAGGTGAATCAAACTTTACTGCAAGGTACGGTGTAAGCACCCCTGAGGACAGTGGCTCATTCAGAAGGTGCAGGATGACTGCCCCTCTTGCTGAGGAATTAGCCTCAGTGCTGCTGCTCTCACTGAGGCTATGGTGCGCTCACAGCTGGCAGAGAACACAGGGGGCTCTGCAAAACCATCAGGGGCCCCTAAAAGCTTTGGTTGAAGCTGGGGTAGAAAAGAGGTGCTGAACTTGCAGCGAAACACAGGGTAACTCAGAAGGTCACAGCTCTATCTGCTCCACCTTATGCTTGTGATTGCAGCTAACAAAGAACTGCACTGGAAAGAACCTATACACTGAAGAGATTAAGCGGGACATCTCCCTACTCTTGGTGTTGTTAACCCAGATGACCACAACTGCACGGCCAAGTACAAAACTGGTGGATGTCCCGGTGTGGTATAAAGTTGGCAAGACCAAAAGGGAGATAGTTCACATAGAGTGTTACGAGGTGGGTGACCAAACCCTGCGCAGACAAGCATGGTGCCAGATAGAACAGAGGTTGAGCAAAGCAGACTGGGGCCATCAGACCTGTGAAAATCTGTTGTTAGGTTATCAGTATTAAGTAGTGACTGCACTTATAGAGACCTGTTGCCAAAAATAGAGCCAAATTTCCACTGTGCCACTGGGACCTGTTGCAGAACTTATGAAAGACAAGATATGATGATGTGATTACATTACAAAATATTCCTACCTAGCACCCAAAAGGCAAAAAAAAAAGTACATGAGGACAGCCTGGTTCCCCTGGTCCTATGCAAGTGAAAACTTCCATCACCATGCCTGGACTTTGTATTAGAAGCTACCAATAAAATTAATGTGGAGAAGGAATTGCTGGTTGTCATCACTGACAAAGACAGACAGCCACTAAAGCTATTATTTCTATCAAATGCCATCAGTGGTTAATAACGTTGTTTTCTTCTGTCTGAGACGATGAGTAGCAGACTGCAATATTTAACTGGAGTTCAGCTAATTGAATGGCACAGATTGTGCATAGACTGCATGAAGCTTAAAAGCTTTCAGACACAAAAGTGAAAGTATATTGGCATCTAAATTTGTATTAATTACCTTATCATTAGCTAATATTAACCACGGTGCTAATAATATATGAAATCAGTACAAAGAAATAGCATAATCTCGTGACTCAGTCTGTTCTGCAATCCATGTATATTTTCAGAGGTGTAATGTAGATCCTGGACTAGATTTATTGCTGGCATCAAGATATATTAATAAGAGTTTTGTTCACTTACAGCAAAGTGTATTCTGGTTCACAGAATTATATACATGAAACAGACACAACATGGGAAATTACCTATGAGCAGATAGAAGAAAAGGGGTTTTAATTCGGTTATTCGGAAGAAGTCTGGTTGCTTTTCTAAAAACTACCTTCTACTTAAGCAGGAGTTATTACCCTCACTACTGTCATAAATGAATGAAAGTCTGTGACCTTCTTATGTAAGTCAGACTGGGCAATGGCATAAATTTAGAGATCATAAAACATGCTTAATTTTAATACCGTTGGATCAGAGGTCATGCCTATGATATTGCAGTCTGTATTGGTTTTGCACATTCCACTTGTCTCTCACCTGCCCTATGGGATGGGTTTATGTTGGGAGCTGCTGAAATCCAACTGGTTTCTTCACCTTCAGGACAGGGTCAGAATGGCATTCTGTGTCTGTGGTGGAGACCCCAAAGCAATGGGGCAGGAGACAGGACTGTCTCTCCCTCTATGAACAGTTCAGTCCTCACTGCTGGCAGGAGGGCTGGTGGTGCTGCCAGTTTCATGCTCTGTGTGTGGAATGATGCTCCACAAATGTACTACCATTCCCAGCAATGAATGTAGGGAGTTGACAGGGGACCTCAGACCCTGCCACAGGTCCTGCAAGACCACATCTCCTGGTAGTCTGACACTGTAGCTCTGACTGCTTCTGGCTGTCAGTAATGCTTCAGAAGACCATGCAGACAACCTGCAGCAAGCTATTGTAGAATAAATGGTCGAGGTGAATCTTTTACCTTTATTCTATACTAGTGAGTATCTTATGTTCTGGACCATGCCAACCCAAATTCCTGTAGTTTTCCAGATGCAATTTTAACCTTTGCCGTAGTACTTCAGAATATCCTCCTCTGTACAACACATGCTCCCTCCTTAGATTCTGCTGAACTCCTGCATTAAATCCTGAGTCTCACAAGCTGACTGTGTGCTGTATGAAAATGTCATTTTTTTCATAGGTTTTGCATTTACTGAGTATCAGCTTCACTGAGTGTCTTCCTATTTTTCTACTAGGAGAAAGGATTAGGGATTTACTGTTTCTAGCCTGTTCATATTCTATACAGTTGCAGCATGTCCTTCTTACTCATTTTCTTTGCAAACTAGAAAGGTTCCTTCTTTTCAGTCTGTCTGCCTATGAAAGTTTTCCCATGCCTCTAACCAGTTTTTTCATCCGGCTCTTATATTACTCTACATCATGGCAGAAAACAGCTTTATCCTAATTAAGTACTCTTCTGATTTGTAGCTGAATTTTTCAAGGGCTCAGAAATACACTTTTACATATGCAGCCTGCAAATCTGTCATGAATCACAGAGACACAGGGAAGTGCTGGAGGTCCAAATGTGCAGTCATTAGAGACAGGCTTCATAACATCTAGCCCCTCTCTGACAAAAATGTTTCTGATTTCCTCATTAAAGACTCTTGTCTCTTTTCTTCCAAAAATGTCAGGAATTCAACATATACTGTAGGCAATCTTCCCCTGGAAGCGTGTCCCTGGAAGGATGCACCCTGTATTTCCAAGGCTGAGAAAGACCTGGATACTACTGCATGGAAGGCAAAGGGCATGCTGGGATGCAGGGTCATGTGCAGGAGGGATTGTGTTTTTCTGGTGCTCCTGACTTCTTCATCTTCTAGAGCTTCACAGAGAAGACCAGGCGTTAAGGTGGCACAGGACAGAGTCTGCTAGGGGAGAGCAGAGAGCAGCAGACACCACGGATGTGCTGCAGCACCCACCCAAGGCACTCAGCATCCACAGGTGACTGTGGAGCTGCCTGCAGCAGTCCTCCCTCTTCTTCTCCGGATGTGTTGGGCTGTGGTCTGGAAGAGAATGAGATCTGCTCCCACCCTCACCCTTCCTAGCATTAGGGTTTTTGGACAGGGCTGTGTTGAGTGGCAGCCGTGCAACTCACTGAAGCAAGACTGCAGGAAATTGATTTTAAAACATGTACAAATCAGCCCTGCCTTGGCGGGGGTATCTGCTTGCCCATGCTCACCTCAGCATGGCACAGGACTGCAATGTCATGCTCATTTGTGCCATGAGGTGGTTCATACCAGCGCACACCTGGTATCAGGTGTTAGGAAAGCCAGGGGTAGCAGGTTGTTCTGGGAGGCTGCATCCATCTCCCATTGGAATTACGGAGAGCAGGAGGTGGTATGCTGGCACAGCCACCCAGGTGCCAGTCTCTTGCTGTAGACTTCTTGAGGCTTTTTAGCCCTTTGCTACTCAAAGCATTACAAAAACCATTTTTCACTAGCTTTGCTGAAAGTGCAGAACTGGAAATTAGAGCTGCCTTCAGCAGATGCTGGCATGAAAATGTGGAGTTTGTGAGATGTCAGAGTAGGAGTGAGGGGATGCTGGGAATATCTGATGTTTATACTTATCTCCATAAAAATGAAGTTGGTCTGGTAAGTCAGAAAAGAAGATGCTAAAGTCCTTGCCTCTTTTTTCCTTTATTTGAACAGAAAATTTCTCCTAACTCCACTTTGAAATTGAGTATTATCTGTGATGTGAGATTTCTGATCAAATTTTAACAAAGGACATTCCTTAATAATTAGCTTTTGTCATTTATAATACATACCTCTTGCAGGGGAACTGCTCAATGATTTATTTAGGGTTTTTTCTCTGAACAACAGGAGGAAGAATGGTGAATTTTCCCTCTCTCTCCCTGCTTTCAGTCACATTAATGAGAAACCCTGAGGTACTAGGAAACTCATCAAGACCAACTCTGCTAACATTTGTGTTTGTTCTCCCACTTAGAATGAAAGGCTTTCACTTAGAAATAATTTCATATAATGGTACCGAATAAAGAGAACTCCTCACATCTGCCCTTTGCAGGAAGTTTCTTTGTGCCGGGATGATTTGCTGTATACTTTCTTGGAAAATGTTGAGGTTTTTTTCCTCCCAGAGCAAAAGCTGTCTGGGGGGCAATCAGAGGCAGTAGTAGCTCTTGCACTTTTTAGGTGATGGGGCCTTTAACAGAAGAATTTGCAGTAGATGTACATGTGTGTGCATGCGTGCACATACCTGTAATACAGTGGAGATCTAAGAGAACAGCAGTGCACAAACATAGCCATACTGGGTCACTCATTAACAAGGGAATACTAAGAACATAAGGATACACATAAAGATACCTTCTTCTACATGTCCCTTGTCACACTCCACCAGGTGAGTTGAGACATGCTTGTCTCTGCAAACTTGGATGCTGCCAGCCCCATTGAGGGCTACTGGGTAGAGCACAATGGACAAGAACTCAGTAATAGTAACTTGCTATCTGAAGGAGCTTTTGTAGTTACCTTAGTTGCATAAGACAAGGAGACCTCCAATGACCTACACCACTTCTGTTACTGTTAAGAAAGAAAGACAAAGATAAATTTTAACAAAGTTTATACATTTCTGCTGGGTTTCTTCCACCCCCCCAAGGCAGCTGCTTTCTGATCAAAGGTGTTTTTCCAATGAAGTGGGAGTTTTGCTGTTATTCGTTGTGCCTGGTGTGGAGGTTTTCAACAAGTTCTATAACCTGGTGTGTTTCTGGAGCAAGAGCACATTCTCTGTAACAGGAGCTGTACTTCAGAAAGCCTTAAGAAGGCTGAACTATTTTGGCGTATGTGGGTTTCCACTATGACTCCAGAGACCTGAATTCTGTGCCTAGCTGCAGTGCTGCCTAGTTATATGATGTTCACCAAATTGTTTCATTTCCTGTCTTCTACTTTCTGCAGTTAGACTGCAAACGATTTAGCTCGACCTCCCATTTCCTACACTTGCACAGAGTATCTTGAATGCTTGCAGAAAAAATGCTGATCAAGAAGAACATATACTAAATAAGAGAGTGAATACCTCCACAGTAACACAGAAGTTGGAACCATCCAACTTGTAAGAGACTTGGATGCAGTCAATTCTGGTGTAGGGAGTAGCTGCCTTCCCTTTACTGTTGATCTCTTTCATACTTGTGGCTTAGGAATTATTTTTCTGTGAGAGTTACTGTCTGTCCTCCTCCACATGAAAAGCTGATGTGGCTCCAGCCTTGGACAGAAAGGCTGTGAACCCATGGCCCTTTCCAGCTGTGTCCATGCATGACAGGCTATTTGCTCCAGGTGATGACCTTTCCCATTCTTCTCCTCCATCATCTGCTGCCTATTTTGATCAAACCAAGCCTGCCTCTTCCTTTTCCTTTAATTGTGTTGAAGAAATTAAAAGCATTTGGCTGGAAAATGTTTCCTCAGAAAGTCAAAAATATGTTTCATAAGTTATACCGAGCTTTTGGCTTCCTGCAGAAAGATCCTGGACAAGACCATTTGTCTTCTCCTGTCTACGATCCTGTGATAGAAAGAAGCAGGTTTTTCCTTACGTGTAGTCAAAATTTCCCTATTTGCAACTTGTCTTCCTTGCTTCTTATCTTCTTCTTACCCTGAGAGGAGCCTGGCTCTCTCTTACCCCACAAGGCAGCAGTGAGAAACTTCTCAAGCTTTCTCATCTGAGGCTACAGCAGCTCATCTCCCTCAGCCTTTCCTTGGATATCATGCATGGCGGCTTGCTAGTGCCCCTCAGATGGATCTGCTCAACCACACACTGTCTTCTGTGATTTGGAAAGAGCTGTTCACACATCATCTGATCTGGAAGCTCAGATGGAGAAATGTGGCAGGAGAAGGATGCAAATCTGCTCCTCTGGGTCTGTTTTCCTAATTTGCAATTGTAAGAGAGTACCTGTGACCCATGAATATCTGTGCCACTAATTGAGAATTGTTGCCTGAAGCAAATCTGAGATTTATTCAGAGACCTGTGTTTACCCTTAGCTATTTACCCAAAAGTCAGATATTACTACCATCTGGAAGTGTGGTGTCAGGACAATAACAAGATAGCCCTGTTTCAGAGATGACACTGGACTTTAATGTTTTTGACAGTGCTAGAAGGTGGAGGACTGTTGGATACGAGTAAATCTGCAGACAAAATGTCTGAGAATAAATTTGTAATACTTTTCCCTGATTCTTGTGCTCCTGGACATCTTTGCCTGATGTGTTTGGATTGCTGTCTAGTAAATGCCTCCATCATGTGCTGTCAGTGTAGCCATCCAGGCAATGGCAGCAATATCTGACAGATGGTGGGATCCACTAGAAAAATGGTTTTTCACATGCAAAAGGAATAAACAAAAGGGTGTGACAAGACTCACTGAAAAGGAAACTAGATGAAGAAGGTAAACCAGGAGGAAAGGCTTAACCTGCCTATGAATCGAGAGCTAAAGAAGAAGCACCAGAGCAGGATGGCTTAGAGACAAAGCACACAGCTGCACAGTCAGAATGAGCAAGGTGTTTCCATCCTCTCTGTCGTAATCAAGTGGTTTTAGAAAGTCCAGACAGTGGGTGTTGAGGCCTTCAGGTGCTTGAGCCAGTGCAATGGTGGATAGGGACAGGTGGAAGGGGAGGAAGGGAGCACTCTGTCTGCCCCAGCTGACAGCAGGCAGAGACCCTACTGCCAACAGCAAGTCAGAGGAGGAAAGGCAAATTCCCCAGGGGCTTTTTCAATCCACTGGTGATCCATTGCACTTGATATCCATGCTTGGTAAGGCGTACCCTGCCCAAAACTGTAAGGGGAAAAGAACAACAGAATCATCATCATGGAATCATAGAATGGTTTTGGTCAGAAGGGGACCTTGAAGATCATCTAGTTCCAGCCCCTCTTCCATAGGCAGGGACATGTTCAACTAGACTAGGTTGCTCATAGCCCCATCAAACCTGGCCTTCAAAAGGGGAACTGAAAGAAAGTTCCTTTATGGTTTATGAAACAGTCAAAGTGAAAACCAAGCACATGTTTCCGTTTGTGCCATCCCACGTCTCTTCACCCTCACCAGCAGTGCTTATCAAAAGGATGTTATTTGCCTTTCCCTCTAATATGTAACCTTGGGGTTATATTTTGCCTTGAATTCGGTGACATAATGAGGGAATCATCTTGCTAGCACAGCCCGTTTCCTTTCGTGCATCTGAGGATTTCCTGCTGGCTGGGGTTGCATTTCCCTGTTTTGTTTGTTCTATATAAATGTGCATTTTTATGGCATAGGGTTATTTCAGGCAGAAAAAGACATCTCTGCATTTGAGAGGGCCACTGTGAACCTTCATGAGGGCTCATAAAGTACTCTAAAGCTGCGTGGCACTACACAGAGATTATCAGTTAATGCTGCTCCTGGATCTTCCCCTCCCTTTCCCACACTGGTCCCTGTCTTCTGCTCACAGAGGTTTCATATTATCTGTATTTTCATCTGTTTGTCTTTGTGGACATGTATCACATCCCCTTTCCGGTGCTGAACTACAGCAGCTCTCCACTTAGCCATACACACATCCTACCTCTTTGTTCTCCATAAACTGACCAAATAAAAGAAGTCTCTGATCCACTGACACTCCCACAAATATTTAAAAATTTTTCTTGAAACAAGTCTCTGCAATTTCCAAATATTTTCAGCAGATCCAAAAATCCTTCCATAAATATTGCTTCATAGAAATGTTATGACAACATCAAAAAAGGATATATTTGATATTTGCCAGACCAGGAAAGTGAATGATGGCCAATTGTTCTCTAAAATTTGCAGGCAAAGGAGACAGAAGGGAGAGAGGGCCTGGAGATGCTGCTTGCTCATTGTGAGATGTATTTATTCAGTGTTAGTTGTTAGATAATTAAGTTAGCTCTTTTTCTCTGCTTCTTCCCTGAGAAATCTCATATGTTCCAGTAATCCAGACAGCCTAGCTAGCAAGAAATTTATCTTCCATCAAGACTATTCAAGTCAAACAGAAGTTACCATGCAAACTGGACGAACTCCAGATTTGCACTGAGTGATGTATTCAACAAACCATTAAAACTAGAGCACAGTGCTTTGGGAGAGCAGCACCAAACCCCAGTGATGCAGAGCAGAAAGAAGCACAGCTCCGTGCTGTGAGTCAATTCTGGTGGCAGAAGATGCACTTGGCTGTCTCCCTGTGAGTTAGGAGCTGGCCTGGTAGCATAGCAACCCTTCCCAATACATCCCACTGGCTTCCAAACAAGCACAGGGTGCACTGGTGGGTATTATCTCAGTGGCACCTGCTGCAACACGCATGTGCTTCTCAGAGTCACCTTCCCCTACTGCTCTAATGAGAGGGCTGAGGATGATACAGCCGTCTACCCCTTTTCTTCTCTCCCACAAATATGCTTATGTAAAGCATCTCCCACATAAATGTTTATTTTAACAATTCTTGTATTAGCAATCACGTGCTTACACTGCACTCCTGTTTGATGGGAACTTGAAGAAATGTTAACCATTGCTTCTACCACTGGGTTGTGGAGGAGAGACATCTAATGCAGGCTCTTAAAAACTTTTCTTCCTCTTGAAGAGCACTGCATAGCTTTCTTCCTGTGCCCTGGGCTCTCACACAGAAACCAGGTCTAGGTCAGCTGACAGTACGTGTGAGAAATCTCAGCACACAGCAATGCTGCGAGCACAAACCCCACAGAAACAGGAACCTATTGCTGCTTATAACTACTGTGATACCAGAGAAGGAGAGTGACAGGTCAACTGTTGTGTGCCTCCCTTTGACAATTCATACAAGATTATATCACCTTCCAAATCTGATCCAAAGAAAGCACATTGTTGATGGCAGGATATTAGTTCCGTGGATATCCACATTATGAGTTGACCATATGTGGTGCGAAACCACCTGCCATTTCTTGCTCTGGGGATGAGATCATTAAAAAACAAGGGTGGAGGGAGAGGAAAAGTATATTTCCTGCAAAGATAGCCTTGCCTCTCTACACCTATCAGATGCATATATCCTGCAAGGAATTTACAATAGATACCTATCTAAGCCTCCTAACAAAGAATTACAGAGCACAAAGCACAACTTTCCCCATTTTCAGCATCCAAGAGGCAGGGACGGGAGTGCGTTTCACCACTCCCTTCCTTCCAAGTAGCTTAGCATTCTGATGTCACTGGGAGAGCAAACACCAATAGCCATGTGAGTGAAGAAACCTGCTGAGGCAAAGTGGGGGATGTGGTCATCACTGAGATTGCCAGCTAACAAGGCTACTGCTGTCTTTTCCCTGTCCCCTTTGTCCCCAACAGTGACAGCCTGTACTGGTTCCCCGTTGCCATTTCTCATATGGGTCCTGCTTCAGTTTTCCCTCCTATTGCTGTGGGTGCTCTGACCAAACCTGGGCACTTGCTACAGTCACTGTGACTGCCCGTGTCTCTTCCAGAAGGTTTATTTTTGCTTTGTGGATCTCTGCCAAGAGGAAGAAGTTTGTGGTGCTTTTGAGTTGTGCTCCAGTAAGATGCTAAACAGTAGGCACCAGTCTCTTGGGGCTGCCTTGGAAAGGCATTTTCCAGGGGTGCAGGCAGCGTGACTCAAGCAGGGCATCTCTAAGCACTTCACTCTGCACTTCACTCTTTGTAGTATGGAGCCACTTGCGGCCAAGGAAACCCTTTCCAGCAGCCTCTGTAGGGCAATGACCCGATCTTGGCCACTCTCTTCATCACTGTCACTGCTCCAGTGTATTTTGGTCTTCACTGAAGGGCTGAAGGATGATGTTTAGGTACTTCCTTCCTTGTTCCCTAACACGTGTCATCTGAGGGCTGGCATCTAGCTGTTCTTGGCTGATCCCATAGCAGCAAGGTGATGGTCTCTGTTCAGCTTCCAAGGCATCACACAGGTGATGAATCTGCTCTGTCCTGCTAATTAATTTATTTTCCTGTTTGCAGTGGGAACCCCCTTTGAGGCAGCTACAGATGTCCTCCAGGTCTTTATCACCCACATCTCTGTTCCACAAGCCAGCTCTTCCCAGAGGGTCAGAAAAACGCAATGGACAAACAAAGGAGCATAATGGAAGCCACCAGCACAATGTCCTGCCTTTCTGAGAGCAGTTTACTTGTCACCACAGAACAAGAGTTCAGCTTTCCCAGCTTGAGTCAGGCACCAACTGCCTGACACAGATTATCAAAGAGACTACTAGGGACCTGAAAACCTGCGTGTGCATGGCATGGTCTGCACCTCTAAGGGTGCTAGTCCTGCATCCAAAGACCTCCTCCTTCCTTTGCTGGATGTCACTGCTGCAAAACCAGGCTAGTACAAGCTGTGAGAGCTGGGAGCTGTGCTGGCTTGCACAGGAGCTTGTGAGAAAGGATGGTGAATAAAGTGGGGTTTTCCATTGCCAACCTATATGGAAAATATTTTAACATGAAGAAAGAAAACCCCAAACCACAAGCCAGATTGAAAGGAAACAACATGCCCCACAGGATGAATTGCTGATTTATTTTTTTTTTTTAGAAATTGAAACTGCACAAGTATAAGAAGGTTGTTCTGTACACATTTTTTCAGTCTAAACAATTCCTTATATGTGACTTGTCTCATTTTCCTGCCTTTTCCTTTATGCTGAACAATGCAAGTTCCAGTTGCTGATGCCATGTGTCAGCCACGTAAAGAAAAATTATATACTTTTTTTCCCAGTAGGTTTGTGCCTGTTGTGTACCTGTTAGATCCCAGTTTCTTTCTGGTTTTAGTGAAAAATATTTTGTTTAAACTTCAGCACTGTGAAAGAATCTAAGTTACTTGGTAGAGGAGATTACCTCCCAACTGCATTTAGAAACAGAGAGAGATTCTGTAATGTGTAAGCAAAAGCCTCATCCTGTCATAACCTTCTTTACTAGACATGGGTCTCTGGGTTCCAGAAATTAGCATGAAAATATGTAAATATCTGAAGGACAGTGTGGATGCAAGATCTGGGGTCAGAGGTAGACTTTTTCCCAGGGGATTTCCTGCTACATTTCCCCTATATGAGAGCAGAAAGCAGTACATCTTCAGCTACATTCACACTCCTCTGACTCCAGTAGATCCATTTGACTTCCCTGGGGAGGCTGGCTCACAGTGCTTCTTATGGGGGTGGCAGTAGACCTCAAGGACGTCTGTACCCTTTGCCTCTTTTGTATTTCTCCATGCTTTGGATCTGGCTTAGCTGCTGCCTCATAGCTGCATAAGGCGCAGACAGCCCCAAGAGCTGCACCACTTTGCAGCTGTGCAGCCCCAAGCCTTGGCATTTTCTCCCAGCACCTCCAAATCTCAGGCATCAAGCCCTGCTCCTCCATGCCTTCCTCTCAGTGCAAGCAGAAAAAGCCCAAGAGATGTGTTTTTCCCTAAATGCTGAGCTTGCAAAGCCATGTTTTCTCAGTTACTGCCCTTTGGAGAGGCCACCACAAAGCAGCTTCTCCAGAGAACACAAGCTCTGTCCATCATGGATATACTCAGCTTCACCCACAAGTGAAGGGGGGTTACCAGGGATCACTGAGGACTGGTTTGAAAAGAAAGCAAAAGCCACTGCAGGCTGGGCTGGACACCTTCCCTTCTTTCCAGCAGAGCCGGTCTTCCCATGCATGGGGCTCTGCACATGCGCTGCCTTCCCAGGTTTGGCCATCACCTCTCCAAAGAGCAGAGTCCTCCCCCAGGGTGCTGGAGATGTCTGTACCAGCCTCAGTGATGCCTGACAGCCTTGCCAAGGAGTCAGCAGTGCTGGGAGCTCTGAGGGAGGCTAATTTTGCTCTTATTTAGATAAATGTAAAGTAGGCTTGCAGCTGGTGACTGGCTTTTTCTCTCTCCTAGGCAGAAACTGCTGGTGTCTACTGCACAGGCAGTGTCTCTTGCCTCCAATTTAAGGAAAGCCCTGAAGGACTGAAGGGATAAATATATTTCCTTGGCTGAACTCTTCATCCAAGAATATTGTGACAAGTGGACTGTGATTTGGCCATGACTTATCATGGGACATTTGTGCACAGGACCTGGATACATTTGCCAATAAACAGAGCTCACTCATCACCTTTTGACCTTAGGATTTTTTTAACTGACTCCCTCATTGTTATAAATTTTAACCTATTACTGGTAGAAAACACTGTGCAGGTAGGCAGTGGTGTTTTAAGAAATTGCTTGTCTCATCAGACCTAAATGATGTCATGGCAATAGCAGCAATCCTGGACATGGATTCAGATCTGAAATGTTAAATCCCTTTGATGCTCACAGTTCAGTGATCAGCACAGAGAATAGATGTTTGTGCCCAGAGCAATGGAAAGGGACGGGGCTGTGATTCATCATGTCAGCATGGAAGTCTCTGGGAAGCACCATTTGGCCTGGTCTGCTCCCCACCTGAATCTTTCTGGTCTAAGCACTGATGCTGTCAACTCAGTTTAAGTTCAAAATACTTCTGTGCTTCTTTTCAGTAAGGGGCCACATGTACTACAGGCTGCCAAACAGCACATAAAAGGCAGCCTGGGCAGAAAAGGGTGGAGGAGAGGGAGGGTGGCAGGCTCTGACAATGTAAAAGAGACTTCCTGGAGATTTCTGTCCTCAGCAGAGATGTCTTGGAGTAGGTGAGAGCCCAAAAGCAGCCAAAGGAAGAAAATAAATGGGTGAGTCAGCAGGCACATGGACCCTTGAACATGAAGATGGTAAAAGCACAGTGCACCTGTCTCACTCCTCTTGCTCTCTCTGTGCCTCTGACACATTAGGACAGTTTTACTGTAGAGCATTTTTCTCCTATGCTGTTAAACACATGCTCTGGCCTGTTTGATTCACATGTTCTATGGGTTACTGGAAGAGGCTGGATAACCACAGGAGCAAAAAGCAACTATTCATGGTAGGACACTCAAACAAATAGTAGTACTGACATGCTGTTTGCCACAGAATTGATCAGGAGCTTCGGGGGAGGAACCACAAATGACTCACCATGAAAATTCAAGGACTTTGTATGCATTTTGTGTGCACTGATTACACTATGACACAACAACTTTACCAGGTTAGTAGTTTAGTTTCAAGATGTCATTTGTTACTAAAACAGGGTTTTCTTCTACATTATAGCTAGATAACGGGAAAAGAAGGGTACTCTGTGGCTCTCAAAGACAGTCTGAATCAGACAGCTTGGTTCATCCTTGTCCCCCTTACCTCTTTTGCCTTTGGATCCTCAGATTTCACCAAGACAAATGACAAATCTCCTCTGTGGACATAGCATGTCAGGCAAGTACATAATCAGTGTCCTCATCTTTCAGCACAGACTGACAGCACTGCCTGTGTGTCAACCTGGGAGGTGGAGATGTAAGGAACAACAGTAGATTGCTTCCCATCATGTATATGAAGTCATGAACAAAAATGTGAGAGTTTCTCCTGTATGAAAAGTCCCTCCAGAAAGGGAAATGTTGGCAAATATGCTTGTTTCTAGCCTAGTAGGTTGGACATGTCCAAACTCTGATCTTGGGATGTGATCTGGGAGTGAAATGAATGTATGTCAGAGCAGGATGTGTGATGTGCCAGGTTTACAAGTCATGAGATGTGGCTGCAGGGTTCCTGTGGGCTAAAATTCCCAGGTGATGCTATGATTATGAATGAGTCAGTCCCTGAGGTCCTGCATGGAAAAGGTTGAAGGTGACCTTGCTGACATGAAGGACGAAGTGTACTGACTGCATTCTGGAGTCTGCTCTTTTGGTACTCTCAGTTTAGTTTGAAGCACAGACTGCCAGAAAGCTGGCAAGAACTTCTCACATAGCATTTCCCAGAGCCAGTTTTAGACTCAGAAAAAAGTGAAATGAAGATGATAAGATCTGCTTTCTGCACTGTCGAGGATCAAAGTCCAACCATGTTCCAACAAGCTTCTCTGATTTTCCTAGTTCTGTGGTATCAGAGATGCTTTTCTAAACCAAACTTCTGAACTGTGCACAGTACAACCCTGCTCTTCGATGGGCAAAAAGGGATGAAGTAAATGCATATTACATTTCTTTCTGTTAGTAATTAATGTGACATTTATGGTGAGTGAAACTAATTTTCTCCAAAGATATTAGATATGTGAAACATCGCTGACAATTTAATGCAGTAGGACATAAAATTGGTGCATTAGAGGCAGGCTAGAGAGGTTTTGATTAATTGATGTCCTTATCCAGTATGGCAACAGCTAGGATGTGCAACTACATAAACCCCAACCCTGCTCTTACGGGCAGATGCTCCCTTCTGAGATAGTTTAGAGATACAATTTTTCACTGTGTCAAGACAATGTTATGCAACCAGGCAGAGATGGTACATGCCAGGGATTTGCAATTAAATTATGCTACCTAGAGCTAGGTACATGTATTTTTGCCATTTCTCACCTGTTTCACAAATGGGTTGAAAATATAGTCACTCATTAAATAAGTTACTTTCCCTCTACATCAGTGCAGCCTGCTTCTGCTCTAATGCATCATACACTACAGTGTTGAAAGTACTGAAATGGTGAATCTGAGTGTCCCACATATGATTCCTTCCACTACAGCAAGCAAGACTGATGAGTTTTTTAAGATGCATTAGCCACGCTATATTTAGCTTTTTTTTTTTTTTTAATTAAGGTCTGTCATGGAAGAACAAAATGTGTCATTCACATGAATAATCTCTCCCATAAGGAAGCACTTTGAACAATGGAGATACAAGTGCTATAATCTATAATTATATAACATGCAAACAATCAAATCATATCATATCATTAAATAAAACAATCAGGACTGAATGACAAAGAGTTAGACACAGGTGCACATACCTCGGCGCCTACTGAGCATGTCTTTTCCAGAGTTGTTTGAGGTATTGGATTCCTGCCTCACACATCTTGCACCAAATATAGTGTAACACTGACCCGAGATCTAGCCCTAAATCAATAACTACAGGGACTGCCCAGCATAAAGACCAACATGAGATAACCATGCAGAGATTTACCCACCTTCTTAATTGGATTTTGTTGGCTGATGGGAACTTGGAGTGCTGTTATTTGGACCCAGTGATATAATTTCAGTTAAATTATAGTTTCAGACTAGAGTAGGTGTATTGATGTACACCATCTCCACACTTTGACCATGTATTTAGT
This sequence comes from Myiotriccus ornatus, assembly GCA_036023395.1. NCBI lineage: Eukaryota > Metazoa > Chordata > Aves > Passeriformes > Tyrannidae > Myiotriccus > Myiotriccus ornatus. The sequence continues at coordinate 22,697,267 of JAYRBT010000177.1, forward strand.
GTTATCATCTAACTCTGGCATGCTCTTTATAGGAACTTTCTATTTCTACCGTCCCCGAAAGTGTGTCACCACGACTCTGTCAGGCGTTGGGATATCCATTGTCTCTACATATATGTTTGTTTCCTATGTAAACTAATAAATTAAAAGAAGTAAGGAACAGAAGCTCCCATCCATTTAGAATACTAAATTTGATGCTACCCATCTGTTTGCTAGGAAAGCAGGTTTCATGGGCTATTTGCAGCCCATGAGGAGATAGGATTTGCTGAGATCTACCCACCTGGGACAGGCATTATTTTTACCTGAAATGGCAGAACTGTGACAGGCAAAGTACCATTAGGGCTAAGTGGTTCAGTTATCAGGACCAAGGATTGCAGGAAATCCCAAGCTTAGGAATATATTAAGCAGAAAGCCTGACAGAAAATGTTTTGGGGATATTTCGTTCTGCAGAACCACCACTTTAGGATTGGGCAAGTAAGTAGGAAAAAGCTTCGCACAGGAATAGGAGTCAGCTTTGGGAAGCTACTGGAAGAAAATGTTTTACTCTGAAGCTTTTTGCGGTTGGAGTAACTAGCTACTTAACTGAAGAGCAGAAGTGCCTTGCAGTGAGACCACAGTCATAGGAGTCTATCTCTAAATACAGTAATTGTTTCATTAGGCCTTGCATTGCAGTAACGACAATGTAATTTTTTTTGCTTAATCCTTGCCTATTGCTAAGGGTGATTCAGGGGATTGGCAAGCTATCATATTCCCTTTCTGCTGGGAGCAATAGACTGAAATGGGACTGATGCTCCACTCCCACTGCTCAGCGTTCTAATGCAAGAGCAGAGATCTCCAAGGGCCTGCAGGCTGCTCTCCCACTAAGCAGAAAGACCATATTCTAAGGCATAAATCCCATGGCAAGGTCATCATAAAGCATGTCTAGATTGTAAAGTAACCAGTTTCCAATGCTGAGGATGATTAGTTTTGCATCTATGGTCTCTTTCAATAGGACCTGAGGGTGTTCTCTGGGCTGATTGCCTCTGTAGAATATTTCTGGGGTTTGAATGCATGCTTCATACATATGTGCAAAGATAACAGCTGGTTTTCCCAGACTTTCTTCCTCTCTTTTGTTCATTTGTTCAAAATTATCTATCTTCCTGAAGAGCTGCAACAAGGAAGAAAATGGCAAATTTAGGCTTCTTTCACTTCCCCCCCCCGCCCCAACATAAAATAACTTCCACCAGTGCCTGATGTGCAGTTGTGAATCTCCTTAATGTGCATCCTCTGAGTCATGCTGGCGCTATTGGGAGGAATAAAGGAGAATACAGAATTTACACTAATGTTGTCAGGAAATGGGAGAATAATAAATTTTATGTCTAGTTCTTAGCTTTTTCTCTGCTCTCCACAGTAGAGAAGGCTGCTCCTTAGACGACACGCTGAGGTTTGTGGGACACGGATGCTGTTCAGAGACAGGCGACAGAGACAGGCCAGAGGACAGGCAGAGATAAGGGCAGTGAGAGAAAAGGCAGCCCAGCAGTTGCCTTCATAAAGAGAAGATTTATTTACAGCATTATTGTAACACCAATGGGGAAGATAACTTTCTCTGCTGTTCTTAAAGCTACTCACCTCCTGCCTTGAAGGAAACACTTCAAAGCATGAGAGTATGTCCTGCCTTCTCTCACAAGACCACCCAGCAATGCCTGTCCTGGTTTGACAAGGCAGTGCATGTCCCTCCATTGCAAGCAGACCCATTAAGGGTCGGACAGTGGCCACCAAATTGTTCCTACCTGGGTTAACAGGCGGCGCTCTGAGGCAGTCATTTATTGCTGTTATTTATTCTGGGCTAAATCTGAATGAACTGTCTTTGCATAAAGAATCTTTGTCCTCTCAATTGCTGCTCTTTAGCAGAAATCCAGGCAATACACTGAAGTGAGTAGAGCTCAGTCATGCTTTAACTTTGCATAAAGCAACAAATCTACAAAGGCCGGGTCTGGCAGCAAACCCAAGGTTTCCCAATATTTAGGTCTGCTTTGCCATCCCCTGCCCTCTGGAAGAGTTTTTAACTTTTCCCCTGGTTACAGATATCTCACAGATTTGGATTCTGGATCCAAGCAAACTATTCCCTTATCTCAGCTCCTGTTGTAGGTGAGGGTTTCCTCAGCAGCAGCCAGCACAAGAGCCTGCTTTATACTTTGTCATTAAGTCCAGCAGTCACAGTTCTGTGCAGGAAAGCATGCAGCCTGGAGCAGCTCATGTCTCTTAAATTTGCCTCCTGGCTCTGCTCCTTCCTTGACTGGTCTCTGTTTTGCTTTCTGTCTTTTTGTATTCCTGTCCTCAGTCCAAGATACCCTTTCTTGTCAGTCTGTATGCTTTGGTTTTAATTCAACATTAGGCATGCTCTGTTTGTCACTGGTAAAGCCTTTGCAGGACGGGTTGCTTCATTTAGAGGAGTCTCCTGGGAGACAGAGATGAGATTTTTTTTTTCTTTTGATATTGAGACTAGCAACACTTGTGCTTTAATCATGTAAAAACAAACTGTACTGAAAAATTTGATATTGATTGTCAGCAGCTTAAGGCTGCTGACCCTGGGCAGGCTCCTATCCCAGGTAAAGAAAGCAGCTCTCCTCAGGTGAGCCCCCTCTCACCTCTCAGGGAGCTCAGTGTGCAGTTTTGAGCTGTATCTGTTATATACATGCTCATATGACTGTGAACCAACAGGAGAGTCACAAAGCAAAAGAATATCTAGAGACAGGTGGTGCTCATCACAATAAAATACTGACTGGAGGAAGGTAAATGTGGGGGTTTTTTCTGTCTAAATACAAACTTCATTTAAAAATTATTCCAACATTTTGATCAATCTCCTCGATAGTGGGCAAAAAGCTGCAAACAGCTCCTTGAAGAGCGATTTTCTTTGCTTCTCCCTCACCAGTAACTTCAGCAGACCTGAGGGATATCCCTATTTAGGGATATGAGGGGACATGAGCATTGGCCCACAGGGTGCTGTCAGCTGGGGACTTTCAGCTAGAGGCTGCTGAAGACCAGTAATCATTTCTATCCAAATTCACATATTTGGATTTCCTTGTTCTCCTTTTCTGCTTCACAGTGACACAAGGAAGAGGGTGATGATAGAAAAAGTGAATGAGAAAAAGTAGGTCTCCCTAATAATTCTTTTAAGAACATACAGATGGGGATGGGGACAACAATTAGTGAAGGATATAAATATTTTTTATTTGGGAAGGCCCAGCGTGGACAAAGATGGTATATGGAGTGTCTACAAAGGGATCTGTGGTAGCCCTGTGCTAAGCCAAGGTTAGCATAGGCTGGCAGCTGGCATCTATCAACCTGACCCACATCACCCCTTTCTGATACGTACCAGGGACTCTTTTCAGTTCCCCAAGTGTCTGTGTTATATTTACGTAGCTGCATTTTGCCTCCTGAATGGGCTTGTTTGGAGAAAGTCTTGTTTTATTAATGCCCCACAGATTGCAAATGCCTGCAGTTCACTGTTTGCCCAGTACCCTCACAGCCTTGGCTGTACCTAAAGCAGTGCCCACAAACTCACTGGCATGCCATGTGCAAGCAGATTAGACCAGCAGGTGCTGAAACCACCATACAGCCTGATGACACTGTGCGGAGTCGCCACAGCAGGAAATTATAGACTGTGTCACTTATTCAGATTTTTTAAAAGGATTAAATTTTTGTATGGATGGAATTTGCATGTGAAATGATACTCATTGGGAAATAATTATGAGATGAGGCCATCATTGTGCTTCAGGGCAAGGCTGCTTTCCATCTGCATCGGGAAGAAACCACTGCCTTCTCACTCCTGAAAGCACACTACGATGGTTAAGGTCACACTTTTGTCCCTGGTCACTGAGTCAGAGATGGAATGTCCTGATTCAGGAAGACCCTTGACCTGTCCTTAAGTAAAAGTAAGACATGTATGTCAGGGATCTGTGCTTTCCTTAGTCTGGAGGTAAGTTAAGCATGGGTAGTGTTGCTCAGACTCCAGGTTCCCATGCCTGCAGACGGGATCAGCTGGGACTAGGCTGCTGTAACCTGGCAAATGATGCATGGCTTGCCTGCAGCTTTCCTCTCCCCAGAAGCACCTCGGATGTGCTTGAATGCTCTGGACGCTCAGGGATTCTCACCAGCATACTCCCTCTCTGCTTGCATCTGTCCAAGTACTTCTGTGATGGGATTGTGTATCAGCAGTGCCTTTGCATGGGGACAGGGGGGCAGGGAGAGTTTGCAGTGCTATCAGACACACAGTAAGCCTGTTCTGGAGACAGCAACAAACCTCAGACTCTCTGACCATGCCAGTGAAGTCTATCCTGCTGGAGCCTGGTTTTACTTGATCCCATAGTGAAAGACTTTCAGGAAGGGTTGTACAACATAAATTTGTTATTCTTTTACAGAATACCCAAGTTCCCCCCTTTTTTTCTCCAGCAAGCAGAACAAAAAAGAAAAAAATAACTCTGTCTGTGAGTATATTTAGAGGTGGAAAGAGCTTCACTGCAAGAAATGGGCATTGAAACATTATGAAACCTGCTGTGAAGAGCACTTTAGCATTTTTACCTTGTTTGCACACTGAGTCCCTGCAGGGTTTTTAGGACAGAGCTCCAAAGAAAACAAGCAAACCTCATAGTGTCTCAGCCTAAGTGTAGCAACAGCTTTAACAGACCAGAAGAGAATGTTTTGATCTAGCGTGTTTCTTGTGAAACCAGAAGATTTGGAGATTTTTCTGAAAATAATTGCTTGGAAGCAAATAAATATTTGCCTGAGTTTCAGGTAAGACACAGAATGAGAACGTATGTTGCACCAGGGAGGGAGCTCAGTCGCAGCTCACCCTGGCTGTTAGAAAAGCTCACAGTGGTTTTTACAAGCTGGGCTTGTTTGCAAAACTCCCAGAAAGGCTATGTATAAACAATACTAGCTAGGAAGTTAGGAAGGGGATACTTACAACCTTCTGCAGGTTAAATGGCATAAAAATACATGTAAAGAAAATACTACAATAGCTCATAACTGACACAGTGGGCTATTGATACCTGAATGGTTGCAATGGTGTGATTAAGAGTTGTTTTGTCTCCTACAGCAGGCAAAAATACATTAGCAAAGGAAACACACAGGTAATGTTATTATGCAGCAAAGTAATTAAATAGCACCCTTCAAAAGCAGAGCAGTCTCAGCGCCTCCTGGCATGCAGACCCCTGCTCCCAGCCACCATCTCCTCCAGAACAGTGGGTACCTGAAGGCTCTGCTTTCTCTTGGGAAACCCCAGGCACTTGGCAGCCTTCTTGTTCACTCCAGAGGGCAACCAGGCAAAGCAAGGCCTCCTCTCCCCAGCCTCACTCTGCTGCTCCAGAGGGCAGAGACCTTGGGCTGGAATGCAGCAGGCCAGGCCCTCTGGATCCTCTTTGGCTCCTGGCACTTCGCAGCCCCCATGCCTGGGGCAGAGCCAACCACCGAGAATGATTCATCTCCTGCCTGTCCTTGTTAATGATGGAAATGATAGCCAGCTCGATGACTGAATCAGTTATCATTCCCAGATGGATTCTCATTAGGATCACAGTCCTAGGTGGACTGGGGAGGCATGGCCTTCACCTGATATACCTTTCTCTTCAGGCTCCAGTGTGATGCAAGAAGAACATAAAAACCCTCCAGCTTCTCGCTGGTAGAGGGCTATTGCCTATCTCTCTCTTGATTTCTAGGATGACAGCTACCAAAGGCTCCCTTAAACACAGATCTCTGTGTGTGCCTGCAACAGGCTTTCGAATCGGGACAGATGATGGGAACATGGGACTAGAGAAATAAAACCTGTTTACTTCCTCCTGTGTGTTGCAAATGACTGAAAAAACAGAATCAAAAGAATGTCCAATTCAGCAACATTTTGAATGGCATGGAATTAGCAATTCCTGGCACAGGCTCTGAATTCCAGGTCTGATTCATGAAAACTTGGATACAGGAGGCACACTGTGCAGTGAGAGCTAGGGAAGGCAGGACAGCATTGCACTGGACAGTGAGCTGAACAACAGGGCTGGTTCATTTTGGTGTTTTACGTCTGCTTTACTGAAACATGAGCTCAGAAATGCTGTCTAAATGTGAGTGGTGACTGCCCTGCTTTTCTACTGAAGTGACTGCCCTGCTTTTCTACTTGTGCGTTTTCTGCAAGATGCAATTTAGATATAAAATGTTTCTACCTTTTGTGAAATACGACAAGCAAAGCAATATGGAATTTGGTCCGAATAATTAATTCAGTAAAAAAAAAAAAAAGGAGGATAGCTTCTCCTCTTGAAGCAGACACATTACCATGACAATAGAGTGAGAGAGGCAGAGGTGTAGAAGCAGCCTGACAATGCTAAGAGGATCTTTCTCCTGGAGAAACCTCCCAGCCAAAGTTGGAGCACATGAATGTGTAGTGGACACGAAATCTGACTCCCACCACAGTGTTTTGGACCATGGTGTCAGCACCCCTGCTCCTCTCTCTGCTGCCTCCTCTATATGAGACTGAGCTGCAAGTACTGAATGCCTGATCTGCCAAGGAGTGAATGTCAGGGCACGTGTGGCCACTGGTGGTCATGGGGTCAGCAGTATGGTCACCTTTTTTTCTAGACATATTGCCCTCGCTCAGAGACAAACAAAACAAGGCCAGGTAAAATTTACATTCCTCTTAACAAGAGGAAAAGACTTTGGGGAGAGCTGACCCAGAACTTCATGCCACAAAAAGAATTAACTTGCAGTACTGTGAACAAGGTGCCATGTATGACTTCTTCACATAGTTAAGACTTTGCTGTCAATGGGGATCTGCCAACAAGCAATCTGAAAAGAAGTAAAACGGTTAGGATGTCTCTAAAAGAAGAGCAGATCACAGCTTGGCACGAAGCTACTTTTGTTGGCAGTGCATAAGTGATGTGAAATAAATTACAAGCCAAAAACCAGTGAAATCAGCCTGTTCTTTAGGGCACTGCCTCTAATGGGGGTTGAATGCTTTCTATTTCTGGCTGAATTATTCTGATGCGTGAAGCATGACAGATTGAATTGCTGCCCAGCATCTTATTAGGTTTATTTACTAAAAGGCAAAAAGCATGGGAAGACAAGATAATCATACCCGAAGTCTGCCTAGCCCTCCCCATTGTCTCCCTCACCCGACAGTGCAGAGGCATGATTGATTTTTTTACAGATCCATGAGAAAAAGGCATCAGCGACCCTCGGTAGATGGACCATCAGGCTGTGTCACTGTGGCATTGCCAGCAGAGTCCCTGCAGCTGTCCCAGAGGCTGGTGGCCCTCTCACAGAAGCTCGGGACAGGAAAAGCCCATCCCCTGTAGTGTGATTTAGGAGGTGTAGCCAGGATGCTCTGCCCTGCTCAATGACAGGGTCTTGCAGTCACTTAGATAGGACTTGCTGTGCAGTCACCTTTGAGGCAGGCAGAGAACAGGGAAGGAGCTGGGAGGTGTCCAGCTTTTCTGCTTTTTCTCCTCTTTGAGAGACAATTCAGATTAAATCCCTTCTAAGACAGGCTGTTCCGCTACATACCCACCCCTCCCCATCTGGAGAGTCCCCAGGCATTTCAGATGCATCCTCACAGCCACACTCTGCATATGAAATTACATCTGTATGCGAACCCAGAGCTCCCAAAATGAGGAAATACGCTTATTAAAAACATATTCATTACTTTCAAGGAGTCCTCAAGCAGCATTGTTATTAGCCTGTAATATTGCTGTTTGCTCCCTATTGCCTGTAGTGCTCTTTCAGAAGTTTAAAAAGAACATTTTTTTCCCTGCCAATTTTCTTTTTCGGCTTCACTAAACGTTTAGGAGTTAGTAATGTTTCTGTTCATGACTGCATTATTTTTGAAGAATTCAGCACTGTGACAGGAAAGGTACTTGTGCAAGCTCTCAAGTGATGCTCTCACAGAGTTTTGTTCCAGGCTGTACTGAAATAAGTTCCTTAATGAGCAAAGAACGGATCATGTTTTTTCTGCCCCACTTACTGCTGCTCTAACAGGTTCCCAAGAGTGACTTCTGGCAAGGCAGTCCACCCAGTCCATGATTTAATCCACAGATAGATTGCAACAGGACCTGCTGTGTGTGTGTGACCTGTGGTCAGAGTAATGGCTCTGGCCTCTGCTTCACCCCCTCAGCAGAGATGGGAGTAGAAAACAGGACTCTGCACCTGTGCAAACTGAAGCAGAGCAGCAAAAAAGCAGGCAAAAATCTGACCCAAAGGAAAAATGTAGGATGCTTTCTTGAAAATGTTAAAAAATGCATTAAAATAGGTCACCTCCACTCAGGACTTGCACCTTTATGTTGTTCTGCCTCCCCGTCTTACACAGCTAATGGAATTCTGTTGGTCAGCCTGTGTGCCTGTCTCAGGGAGACTAATGCATTACCAGTGTAACTGAGTTTGCTTCAGTTCTCAGGTTTACAGGCTAAGATCTGTCATTTCATTCCAGCTATGCCTGGTACAGGACTCAAGAGAGCATGCTTTTGGATGAAAGCTAGAGAACAAAGCTGTCTTTTTACTCCAGCTATCCTTCAGGCCCTGATTCCTTAGCAGACATCAGATCTCAGGTTGTACTCATTCTATCCTGTGCCCAAACAAATGTAATTAAAAACGCTGACCACATAATGAACCAGAAAGAGTGAAGATCTTAACTCTGGCTTGCCCATACCCAAGATAAATGCTTTAAAAACTGGGTTGTTTGGATACTTCTTTAGGATTTACAATTCCTGGATGTTGACTGTGTGTTTGGGCAGGGAGGGTGGTGTTATGGTTTTTATTTGTTTTTGGTGGCTTTTTTTTTTTTTAAATCCTTAAGCAGTTTTATATCTGATCCTTTATGAAAAGCCTTTCTTTCTTCTGTTAAAAGATAGAGATGGCCAGCTCTATCAAGTAAAAGGGATTTCTTCACTATCCAGTTACAAGAAAAACCCAAAAGAATGAAACAAAGGAAAGACTAAGATGAGCAGTGAAAAATAGTGATTTTTTTTTTTTCTTTTGAAGAGTCCATTTAAGTCAGTGAATTTGGCACTTTTTGTCACTTTTATTAGCCTAAAGGTTAGTAATGTAAATTCAGGTGCCTATGTTCAAACATTTTGCCCAGCATATGTTAGGAACATTCACAGTTGTTTCAAAAGCCGTGTCATCCCGATGTGACATCAGAGTGCCAGAGGATAATTTGGGTAGAAATGGACTTCTGAGGACCATCTGGTCCAAGTCCCTCTTCAAATCAGGGCCAGCGTAGATTGGGTTACTTGCCCCTTGTCCTGCCAAGTTGTGAATATTTCCAAGGATGGAGATTTCACAACTATTCTAACAGGCTCCTGGAATGGCCACAACAACAGTTGTGTATTAGTCTCAAATATTCAGCTCTTGTGCTCTAAATGTAAGTTCTATGTTTAGGATCCAACCTTCTGCTCCCTCCCAGAGGTTTCAGGAGGCTGACATCCCAGAGACTGCTATTTAAATACCACTACCAAGGAAATACCTCAGGAAGGTGTGGAAGAGAATGTCCCAGTTCATAAGTGACATCTCAAGATATGTATGGGGTAGAATCACTGCGTTTGGTTTTCCTCCCTCCCTGCCCCACTCCAGAGCTGATGGAGCTCGTTCAGAAACAGGAACTGTGTGTGTCCCACTGTCAGGAGGGCTCTGTGTTTGGCAGCCATAGAGAGACCTTTGCCTACAGCCAGTTCCACCAGGAGTTTTCTGGTTGTTTTAAATTTCCTGTGACCCTTCCTGCATTTAGATCACCCTGCTCTCTCAGCAGAGGGTGAGAGCAGCTAATGGGTGCTATTACAGACTAAGCAGAAGTAAAGTGAGGTGCTCCTGAGAGTTCAGTGCAAACCTGCCTTGATTACACCTACAGGCAGCCCAGCCCATCTCTCAAGAAATTATGAAATAATTTAGCTGCAGGATGAAGTCAGTGCCCACCACTACAGTATGTCTAGCACAATCCAGGCCTTCAGCACAATGAAGAAGTAAACAAGGACAGCTTAAAATACTGTGCTCTGGGTGGTCCTCATCTGTTCAGACAGAAGGCATCCAGCTAAGCAACTGAGAAAATGCCCTCTAAATTGTGTTTTGCATTGTTCTCTATTTATAGCTAAATATAAGATCCAAGGGAGGAAATTCCCCAGAGATCAGCACTCACTGCAATGTGTTCAGCAGCCAGCATCCGTTGTGCCTCATGCCAGTGCTGTCATAAGCAAAGGCAGCCGATAAGCAAACCAAGATCTCAGGATCATGAGAGCTCTTCAACTGTATCTACAAGCACTTGGGCCAGAAAAAGAGGAGGGCATAATATTTTGTGCCTCTAGCACAGGCCAATGTCTTCCTTACTCGCTAACTTAAACTTCCAAGAGACCTTCAAAGCCTGAGGTTAGGCACAATGTATTCAGTGCATGCATATTGCAGTAGGCTATCTCAGGATTTGAGTTGAGCAACTGATTTGGAAACAGAAAGGCACCTTTGAGGGTCATCTTCCCCACTCTGAGTTTCAACATGATTCTAAACTCAGGAAACTTGAGGTGCTGTCTGTGGAACATCCCAGTGAACTCTGTTTTGAAGAGAAATTAAACTGCTCTCTATGTGTAGTTATTGCTGTACAGCCTTGTCTGTAAAGTTGGAGAGACAAATCTGGAATTCTTTGAATGGATTTTTGACTTAAACTTACATTTCTATTACACGTTAGTTTACCCAGATAGTGGATGACAAGGCAGTGTCGGTAACGCAATTCAGACCTGCCATCTATCACATCACAAATGTCTCTTACCCCTTCTGATACATTGTAAAAGCAGAAGACATCAAATACATGCATATAAGTATGAAGCTAAAAGCATACAGAAGAAAAAAGTGCACAAAATTATTCTACAATATTGTTGTAGAATCTGAATCAGATCTGAGTGAAACTGTCATAGTTGCAAGCCCTTCCACTCACTAGATTTATTGACTGCATGTGCAAAATGGTGGTGCAGCAAGTGGAAGGAGAAGGCCATCCTGTCCGGTTGGACTCTGTTAAAGGCAAAGTGTCTGTGGTTATTTGTCCAAATATCTTTCACTTGGACAAAGCAAGATCGAGACACAAACCTGACTCCTTTTATATTTGTGTACCATTGCATGGGAAGCCGTGGAGGACTACTGTGCCACCATTTCCCAAAGCTCAGGATACAAGACCTGGATTCAAGTTTTGAGGCTTTTTGTTCCATGCTGGCACATGTAGGTTTAAGATTACTTTTCATACATGAGAGCTGTTTAAGAGGCTAAGTAGAGACAGCCAGTGATGTTTCTCCAATGAGAACCTATGTTACATTTTCATATGCTTTTTATGAGCCTGAAGAATTTCCCTCGTCCCAGAACAGCTGCCACTTCATATACCAGGAAATATTTCTTAATAATTTGACTCAGTTAATGAAGCTTTTATAATAATTGAACATTATGGCATAGGTATCCACCTGAAAATTATATCCACCATGGGTCCATCATTGTACCAGCTAATTCCTCATTAAAGGAAAGAACTGAAGAAAAGCAAGTGCCAGTGATTAGTGATTGAGAGCAGTCAGCACACAGTGTAAAAAAGATTGCTGTCAGTGCAGATTAGTAGCATTAGAAATATTTTATTTCACACAACATGTGGTGAATGCTGCTAGCAAATACAGTTAAAGCCTACGCTCACCCTATCTTTTACAATCTACCGACAGCACATATTCCGATCCTCAACACCTACCACCGGTAATATTGATCTTCCCATTACTCCTTGTGGGAAAACCAGATTTACCACTGACTGAAACTAAGAGTTGTATATCGTGCTTGTGCCACTGAAATAATGGAGCAGTTTTGTCTCTGTTTTCAGAGGGGAACAAGATTTCACCCTGTGTCTCTAAGTTCCTGGTGTGTTTATCCCCACTGGGGATCAACCTTTCATAAACTTCAATTATTTAGTTCTTTCAGTCCTCTTGCAAGATCAAAATACCTTATCCTCTTTGGACATGGAAGTGCAAATGGAAAGCCTGTAGTAAGCTTCACAGCAGAAAACAGAAGCCGCTTGTGCCATTACCACCATCGCATCCAGACTCCCCCCAAAAGTGGTGCCTGACCAAAATCACAAGAAAAACACATTGCTTTGTCAGTACTGTTCACTGAGAAGTTTGTTACTGCAATCCTGAGCGTATTTATGACAACTCCTCGGCTGGGATGGTGGTAGAAAGCAGAACTTTCTTTGGTAAGAACCTGCACAAGGTGTGCACAGCTTGATGGTCTGTTATGTCAGGTGACTTAGTTGCAGCAAATGGTTAAAAGGCTGTGCAGTATTAAAGTAGCCAAGACAGACATAGTTCAGTGGTTTCAGAAACACGATTCTGTAGTGGACACCACAGAGAATGAGGCACCTTAGACCACGGTGACCCACAAAATCAGGACTGTTCTTCAGTCCTCACCCTGCAGCATCACAACCAAAACCAGATCTGAAAGTTTAGCAGCTACAAACACTCACACGCAAGGTCTGCAAGGATAAACTGTATCAGTAACACACAACGGATACCACAAAAAGAAATGACAAGTGCTTGTAGTGGGTCACCCTCTTGTATGGGGCACTGAGGTGCCCATCTGCCAGCCTGACAGCGAGTCAGGAGAGGTGTGCTGCCTATTGGGAGCTGAAGCCTGAGATGTTGCCGAGAGGGTGCCACAGGTTATCAAAAACACAGACTACCATCCACTGCTACTCTTCCTTGTAGGCATGAATGCCAGCACAAGCCAGAACCTGAGCAGGATCAAGGAAGAGTACAAAGCCCTGAGGGTGCAAGTGAAAAATTCTGTTTCCCAAGTTGTTTTTTCTTCCATTTTACCAGTCAGTGGAAACGGTGCAGCCAGAAATAGAGGCATAATACAAATCAGCTTCTGGCTTCACAACTGGTGCCATCATGAGGGTTTTGGCATTTAAGACAATGGGACATTCTTTAATAACTGTGGCCTGTTACAGAGGGATGGAATCCACCTATCTAAAATGGACAAGGGAATTTCTGGCAGCAGTCTGACTGATGAAATGGTCTTTAAACTGAAGGACTCTGGGTGTGGGCTCCAAAGAGGCAATGATTATGGTATCAAATCCAACTGGGGAACAAGCCAGGCCAAACAGAGCAGCGACAAACATTCCTTATCTGCCTCCCAAGATGAGATCCAGAAGGTAAATCACCTCAGGAGTGTGTATGGCTGTGGTGGAGCCTCTTGCACCTCTCTTGGTACATGCTCAGTTATCTCCCTGGAATGCCTGTACACCAACACGTACAGAATGGGAATAAACAGAAATAATTAAGAGATCTGTGTGTGGTCACAGGGCCATGATCTCATTGCAATTACATAGACAAGGTGGAATAGCTTGCATGACTGGAATGCTGTAGGAACTTTTTAGGGAAGATAAGCCAGCAAAGGGAGGTGGTAGAGCTGCTCTTTGTGTGAGAGAGCAACTGGGATGTATCGAGCTCTGTCGAGGGGTGAATGAAGAAAGAGTTGAGAGCTTATGGGTAAGAATTCATGGACAGGCTAACACGGGTGACACTGCTATGGATGTTTGCTACAGGTCACCCCGTCAGGAAGAGTAAGTGGAAATTCTAGAGACAGCTGGAAGGAGCCTCACAGTCAGGGTGAGTGACAAGAAGATGGGGCCAGACTCTTCTCAGCAGTTCCCAGCGGCAGGATAACGGGAAAACCTGAAGCCTAGGAAGTTCCATCTGAATATGAAGAAAAACTTTTGTGTGTTGAGAGTGACTGATCACTGGAACAGGCAGCCCAGAGAGGTTGTGGCGTTTTCTTCTGTGGAGACATTCAAAGCCTGCCTGGACACAATCCAGTGCAGTGTGAATGCTTTAGCAGTGGAGCTGGACCAGGTGATCTCCAGAGCTCTCTTCCAACCCCAGTCATTCTGTGATGCTGTGTAAGTGATGGGAACAGTAGTCACCAGTCAGGGAAACTCTGAAGTAGTGTTAAACCTGAAAAGGCTCCCTGTCTGCTGGCAACTTGAATAGGCACTAATCTGCACCTGAATGTTGGAACAGTTCTTGCAATGGACCGAGGACCAAAAAAAGGAGAGTAATCAGAGGTGGTAGATCTTAAACAGATGTTGTCCATCTGAAACTGAAATTGCTGGTAAGACAGTCTGGCCAGCTTGCTTAAACAGGTGGTCAGGCTGAATCATCCTGTGCCTTCTGGGTTTAAAAGCTTGGAGTCTACAAATACAGAGGAGAAAATCATGTGATAAAATTAATAATTCTTTTCATATCTTTTCTGCCACAGTCTAATAAGATTACTTGCATAAGGACCTGGACAATAAAATGTCCAGTTTCTGGACAGGCAGGCAGGACCACACATCTTGTCAAACAGTATACACTCAAGTGGGCATTAGGGCTAGAGCCAAGTACTGTGGTTATTAATGCTGCCTTAACTTTTGCTGAGCCCAAGAACAGCTCTAGCTGCAAGAAAATCAAACATGTCAGGGTTCATTTAAACTGAGGTAAGAGACTTCTTTAGCCTCCACCAGTGCATTTTCTGAAGCAAGTTCCAGCAGACTCCAAACAGGGGTTTTTTTTGCCTGATCTTGGTTCAGTCCTGTTCAGTCATCTCTCTGCCCTGAGAGACCTCTCCTTGTGAAACATTTCTTGCTTTATCACCTCAATCTGCTTCTGTTGCTATGGTTCTCTCGATGCGCCTGTTGTGCAGCTTCAGTCAGCACCCTCTCCCTCCTCCGTCTTTATGCCCTATCACTTGCCATGGCACATTTCTCCCTCTACTTTCCTTGAGGTCAGTTATATTATGTTAATTTCTTTCATCTTTCTTTCAGCTTATCTTTCTCACTATCTTTGTCACTGCTCTTCTCCAAGCAGCATGAAGAATATTGTGTTTGCTCACTGTATTATGAGCTACTGTAAAATTTATTATCATTTTAAAATCAAGAAATTTTAATTATCAAAATTATTTGATCAAGGCACTTTCCAAAGTTAGTGGTTGCAGTCTCCAGGTCCATACTTGAAGCAACCCAAACAGGGAGGAATTGCCAAGGCTGAGCAAGCAGCAAGCTGCCAAATGGTGCCAGATTTTAAGGCTGCCTCCTTGCAACTCCTTCCCAGCTCCCTGAGATGTGTCCCTACCCACGCGTTGGCAGAATGTTCAGCACAGCCAAGCTGAGACCTCATTAGTCACCTGCTCAGCTGTTGCCTACATCCCTCTGGATGTAGGGAGTTGTTTCAGCACATCTGATCTGCCCGAGTTTAAAAACTGTGTAGAGTATCTCTTCATGCCCCTCCTTTCCCCCCACATATGCTTATTCCATGCTCTATTGAATCAACCTTCCTGATGGATGCTGTTAGGATTTACAGGGTAGCCTTGTTCTTAATGTGCTGGAAGAGTTGTGCAGCTCTGGAAAGAACAAGGAAAAATGCTTGCTATTGTGGGTGCTGTTTTGCAAAAGCCCCTGAAATTGTTGCTCCTTCTGTGCATACAGCCAAGCTCCTAAGGTCTACTGAAGTTCAGCAAAACACTTGCCCCATCTGCAGCCCACAGATATGTTCAGGTGATCCATCCTTCATATTCACAAGCCGCAAAAAACTGTTCATCATGAGACAGTTTAGTATCTACCGGCAATTTAAAAAAGAGTCTTTCTTGCTGCAGCTGTTGTCTCTGATAGAGGACTTAGAAATATCATCTTAGGTGTCTCTCTCTATGACTCTAGTGGTAGCACCCTTTTGCTGCTCTAATGCCAAAGATAAAAATGGACTATTTCTCTTTTCATGCTGCCCAGAGGATCTTGCTAGTGGAGAGGTGCTTTAGGCAGCCATATGATGCACCTTTTCTTCATGTTCCCTCTAGCCCCAGCAGAGGTTTGGCTGCTGGTGGGGTAAGGAGACTCTCCCCAGAGTTCTGCTGGAGCCCAGCACAGAATTTCTTTCAAGTTCTTCCCCTCTTCTCTCCAGTCATTGCTAGTTCTCAAAAGCTTTCATGCTCCAGGGCAAGAAAAAGAATTTAAAGAAAATTTAATTTAAGAATCTAAAGAAAACCCTGCTCCTTAGTGGTGACATACACCAAAGGTACAGGTAGTCTTTTTTCTTTCGAACAACAGTGAGTGCAAGGCCTGTAATTATTTTATTCACATTAAATACAACATTTGCTGAGCCTGAAGGCTGTGCCTAGGTTGCTCTGATTATCCAGTGCTGGGGCCCTGCTGAGCTCTCCAGCTGAAGCAGGGCCAGCATTGCAGTCCTCCAGGTCGATAGGTTTGTGTCTGGCCAATGTCTCCCTGTGCCAGGCGCCTTGGCACTGGGAGACTAGTCAGCAGTCTTCTGGGGTGCCAGGATTGCACCAAGCCAGGAGCCTGGCCTGCTGTGATGCTGTGCTCCGTGGGGCCGGGCAGCCTGCTGGGGTGGTCTAGTGCTTTACAGTGCAGAAAACCTCAAGCAACCTTGTGGAAATAGGGATCCAAGAAGACAAGCACATGGCAGAAAGGGCAGAAGAAGCCTCTGTTAGTGTTTTCTCAAAGGGAGTGGGAGGATGGGTCCCAATGGTAGGTCAGAGTTGACTTTCTCCAGGGGAATGTATTACTATCTTCCAAAGCCACCAAAGCCAAGTCTGCTGCCCACTCACCCATGGCTCACAGTCTGTTCTGTGCGGGTGGAAAAATTCCTTTGCTAAATCTTAAAATTCCTGGGGCCAAGTAAGTCCCTGTGTCAGGGAACTTTACCATTAGACAGGAGATTTCATTAAACAAGTCCTCTTGGATCAGAGCAGCCAGCGGGAAGGGCACTAACCCGCTGAGTACAAAGAAAAGAAGTCTTAGCTGCTGTAGGCTGCATGTGGGAAGGGATGCCAGCCCCACTGAGATGAGATTTGCCAACCTTTATCAAACAAGCGAGAACAGAAATTCATGTTTGATTCTTAGAGATTTCATTTCTCAAAACAAATGGCACATATGAGGCTGTTCTGCCTCCAACACAAGGCACCCCTCTAGGTTCAGTCAGCACCAATGATGAATGCTGCCTCTCTGAGGAAGCAGCAGCACAGCCACTCTGGGCAGCGCCACTACACCAGCTCTGCCCCTGATGGAGTGGAGCAGTCCAGAGGGGAACATGGTCCCATGAGAGCAAAAGAGAACAAACACTACAAGCATTGGCCTAAAGAGCCCTGAGTAAATGACCTGCATTGCTGAAAAAGCAAGAAAAGAAGGGAGGACAGCAAAAGAGCAATTCTAAATTAAGCTGCTGAATGAACTACTCCTGGGAGGATACACCTCCCCGGGAGAGCTGGGCAGGAAAAAATGTTTTGCTTTTTTTTCTCTTCCAGCAGGTACTGGCTAACATTTGCCAGCAAGAAGGCATCCTCCCAGATAATATCACAGCCTGAATTCACACGGAGAGTGGAAGCCCAGCTGGGTGGTTTCCCTTTGCAATGGATTTTTTTTAGCACATGGATATTTTTTCACCATTATCATCACTGTTTAGCAAATGACAGATCTCCTGGAGTGCCTCACAGACAGTTTTGATTCACTCAGGGCCCAGCTCTGTTTCCCAGAATCATAGCTGCTAGGGACAGAAAACTCCATTTTCTCCATCTGTCGGGCCCAGAAGGACTTCTTTTGCACCCAAGAATCTAGTTTCCCAACATTTAACTGCTTTGTTTCATAAGCTTGAGGTGATGAGGATGTTCCTGTTCCTCTATGGTCTGCTGCCCAGACACATCTGGCTTTGCCTAGTCCTAACATTTCTGACTTTGGAGAAGATCCTCAGCCTCATGAGCCTGTGCTGTTCTCACCAGATGCAGTGCTAACACCTCCAAGTTATATCTCCTTAATTCTTATGCATCCACTAAGATTTGAGTGTTTACTGGTCTCTAATGTATGAGGATCCCTTGTGGATTTTTAAAATAACAGCATATCATCTCAGCTCTTTCATAAAAATTTTCTTCTGTGTGTCCCACATCCATTTCAAAGAAATGAGGACACCAGCCCTATCTTGTAGGTGGTGAAGCTGATGTATAAAGATATCAAAATTGTTTTCCTGAAACCACACTACCAGGTCAAGAAGCAAAGCCTGAGTCTCTTGAATCCTTTGATGGTGCTCTGTCCCTCTAACCCCTTGCCAGGCCTTGGGAATCTGTTCATTGCTCGTGCTAGACTGCAATATTCCTCCATTTCCTTACTCTGTGACAAATGGGGCTGACCTCTGGCACTACCCTTGCGCATGTCACATGTAAAATTGTCCCAGTATCAAGCCTGCTGTTTGCACAGGCCATTCATTAGGGATAAGTAGAGCAGGGAGCAATGAATGTTGCTAATTGCATGCAATTACAGATCCAAATTATCTTATGCTCTGTGTGTGTGTCTGTTTATAGGGCAATTACTTTGTAAATAGGATGCAATTAGAGCTATCTATGCTGAAGGGCTGCACTCGTCACTGGATGCTGAACCAGATGAACTCCAAATGGGGATGCCATCTCCTTTCACTGGAGTTCCCCCAAAATCGGAATATTATCAGGTTCTTCAACTTCCCCCTAACCATCAAAAGTAGTTTTCACAAGTCCATCTTGTTCTGCTGCCCCTGTGGCAAACAGATGTCTCAGTAATGCACTGTTTCTACCAGCTATCCCCTTCTCTTAGTTTTTCTGCTCATGATAGTCCTTTTCTTTTGGCTTGAGCATATGTACTATTCAGAAACACGTATCACAGCTTTAGGTCAGGAGTCTCCTAAAACAGGATTTTGATATAGCTTAAGGAAATGGTGAGTGATTAGGTGATGTCAGATGTTCACACTGTTCCCTGCATAAAATGAGTTTGCAGACCTTGGTCTGGACAGAAAAAATCCACAGTATGTATCTGCAGTTTCATTTGAAATTTCAGTGGAGTAAAAAGTGCTTTGCTGTCCTGGACTTGCTTGCTAGAATGGAAGAGGTTATGGATTTTTACAGTGCTCAGCAGTGAGAGTGTTGCACCTCCTAAATGCTGCTTCAGTATAAAAGTTAAGTAATAAGAATAGAGTTGGCAGGGAGTGCTGGGAAGGTAGTATTCCCTGCTGCTGCTTTTTCTCTCGGTTCAGTGAGTACCTAAACCTCAAGTTTGTCAGTCACTTCACAACTGTCAGTCTAGCACTTTTTACCGGAACTGGCATCTTAAGCAGTACAGATGATGTTGGGTCAATAAAATCTCTGCTAAGAATAGCTGAACAAACATGGCCTTGGGCTTTCTGTAACATTTACCTGTGAGCTGCTCACATCCTGTCTACAGAGGTTACTCAAACAGGCACATTGTTGAACACAACCCCTTTTTTGTCTAGTTATGAAAGCAAAACTAATTCAAGTTTGATTTCAGATGCATCAAAAAAATGTATCAGATGAACTCTGACTGTGAAGCCTTCCTGGCTGTTCCTGAGATTCAATAAAACCATGATGCAGTTTGAAAGGTTTTTGTTTTCCACTCTGAACTTTTATTGAATAAATCAGTATCTCAGGTTAGTTTCTAGCACAGAGATGCTACTGCTGGCAAACTGAATGGCACTGAGATTTGGAAAGCCAGCTATGACAGAAAATAAAAAAATCAGGTGTCAGTATTTTCACTCACAGTTTGCTTGTTTCCTAGAGAAGTTTCTGGGTTGTTCAGTGCAGTCATTTTGGGACTGCTTGGCACCAACAGTTCTTTTATGACCTCCATTGGGAAGATGACTGCCCAGTTTATAACATACCTTGAGTCACAACTACCCCAGAAGGTCACTCAAAGGAAAGATCAGAGATTAAAAGGCCTTTAGTCAGGCCTGTTACTCAGCTTCTTTTCAGGAAAGATGGAAGTCACACCAACATGGGTGAAAGCACAGAGGAGATGCAGTTATCACTACTGAGTATTTGGAAGTCATTAATTGGCGCAGTTAGAGACAGTCAGTGTTGACAGCATCCATGTCAGTGTGCTTGGAGCATTTGACAAGCATTTAAAAAAGGGAAAAAAAACCCTTTAAAACTTTTTGGTGTTTCACAAATCCAAAAGGAAACTAAATCCTGCCAATAAATGGATCTTTTAAACTAGCTTAGGGTGCTCTAAGTCCGTTCAGCTTTCTGCGTTTATTATACCAGGGGGTTAGGAAATGCCTATGAATTTCTTCATTTTGGAGATAACTTAAAAGAGACAGATTTGACAGGAAAGGGATGAACACAGTCATCCTGAAAATGAAGTCTGGTGAAGCTGTGTTTGCTAGGAGTCCTCAAATTGTGATTCCTTCTAAAAATGTGCTCTTTGCTTGTGCCCCCAGCTTTGGCTCTCCACAATGAACAAGGGCAGCAGCACTTGCACTATGGAGCAAGCCTCAAAGCCACCTTTCTAAAAAGCAAGAAAGGAAGCCCCATGGCACAAAGGAGCAGCCGTGCCAGGAGAGCAATACCCCTGTTTGGAAATGGCTGGTGGGAAACTCTTGCCATGCAATAATATCCAATATCTTCGAGTTATCTTCTCATGGATTTTTCTTTGCCCTGACACTGGTGCTGGCAATTAATCAAGTCCTGTCTCTCAAGTATTGGCCCTTTGATAATTTTAACTCTTTCAGTAGGTTTATAAAAAAACAGCCCTCTATTATACGGGAAATTGTTTATAATCACTGGAAGTGAAATATTATATGAACATGACCAGTAGCTTACTGTGAGTGAGTAACTGTAACAGGCATCTTACACCATCCTTGCTTTAGTTAAGCTAAGTGGAATTTAGGTAATGGACAAATATTGAAGATGAGAGACAGCGATGAGTCAAGACCTTCCATGAGAACATGTCAGAAGGTCCACCTTGCTGGCAAGTACCCACAGATATACTCTTCACCTTATTTAGACTATGGTAAGATGACAGGAACATACTTAATTAGATAATCTGGAGTTCAAAATTTAAAGTTATTGTTTAAGTTTATAAAGATGAGATCTCACACTGAGGCTGAGTTCCTCTGACCCATGTCCCTGCAGAGGTTCTCACATGCAGTGGCCGATTCCTTTCTAAAATCCAATCTCTGAGTTTAACCAGACTTTCATTCTTAGCAAGGATTCCCTTTCACATCTTGGAACTAATCTTTACTTGTGATTATTTTAAAATTTCTTTTTTTTTTTCATTATAAACCCACATGTCTTCCATTTGAGTTAATTCCCAACAGAGCAGATGAACTTGCTGTGTCATACCTGCCATGCATTGCCTTTTGCATCTCAGTGTGTTGTGCAATCAGACAGAATCTTCTATTCACCTGTTTCCATGAAAGCCAGTTCTGTTTGACACGGCTAACATGAACCTTCATGGCTTTTCAGCTAAAGTCTGGGGGTTAACACATCTCCCCTCTTGAATGCCAACTTCCTTGAGGCAGGAGACAGTCTTTAAACATAAATCTGAGATGAGCACACAGCTGCGTGTTTCTATTCATACAGACAGGGCTGTCTGTCAGATACAGATAATTGGATATTTATCCATATATTTGCATAAGTAATCAGAGGAACTGTCTACAGAAGCAAAGACCCTGCATTTCAGGGGCTAGTTTTGATCCCTTCTGCCTTTAAAATGTCAGCCTCCAGTAGCTTACCAGAGGGTGACTCTGTACCCAGAGCAGTTATGGCTGCAGATTCAAGCGAAAAATTAATTATGAATAATAAAGAGAATGAAAAAAAGAACTCTGTGCTCTGTCCTCTTGGCGTTAGGCAATTACTGCTTAACTCATTTCAGAAATTTATACTTTTTTTCTTTTAGCAATGTCTGGCTGATTTCTCCTCATGTGGAACTAGGGAGCATCATATACCACAAGTTTTCACCTTTTAGCTCAGGAGTTCTTTCTTAAACCTGGTGCTTTGTGGCTGCCTCTGGTACATATGTTTAATAAATATTTAAATTCTGGATGAACTTAATACGCCAGGCACTTAATCTTTTAAAATTGTGTTGCTGTCTGAATGCCCCTCCCATGAAGCGCTAGTGGCAAAGTGCCTTATCTCCTCTGAAAGCTTTTTTGACTCCCAGCTGTACTCTCTCTTGTTTTTTAGCCAGGCATTCAAAGTGACATACACAAACAACCAGATGCTAGATATTTATGGGGAACATTAGCCTTGCAATTAAAGGGAGAGAAAAAGAAGCTTTACTTTGGGGTCCTTCAGAGTTTCATTACTGTCTGTTCTGCTCCATTATTGCATTTCTTTGAAAAGTGAACTGCATTAGGGGGCCCAGCTGCAAGCAGGTCCCATTGATTACCAGCTGCCTAGAGAATTATCCATGCTAAGTCAAACAAGTACAGTCATACTGAAGGTTATGAGCGACTCCTCAGTCCTACCCACAGCTTCTTCCTTCTGGCCAAATGAGCATGGTGAAAAAAAGATCCCAGGCTGAAAGTGGAGCCCATCTACAGGCACAGAGGCTACTCTGTTGTCATTGTCCTGCTAGCAGGTTGCTTTCTATGTTCTAGGCCTCAGAAGACTGCAATGTTGATGCCTCCTGCTTGGGTCAGACTGATCCATATCCAGACTGTCCTGCCATTTAAGCCTGTATCTCTTATGGACAGGATTTAGTCCACTGAATTTCAGCCCCTGCTGTGGGAAGCACTTTTTAAACATTTATCACTCAGTCTAAAGCAAGTTCTTGTGGGCTCAGCAAATAGAGGTTGAAGGAATAAACTTTGAGGATCAATGACTAGCAATGAAGTGCAGAGCACAGAAAACCATGTAATCTGAACCATAAGTCAAGCAACTAGGGAAGACTTAAAAAAATAAAGATTGTAAGAATTAGGACAGTTTTAAAGAACCTTGTGGTAATCATATTTGCCGTGATGCTGTAGCTGAGACATCAGGAGTGAACATGTCTCCAAACAGTGGTGTATCTTCTGAATTCAGAGAAAGCAATCATAAGGACTGCCACCTCCTTGCTCATTACACTGCCTCCAGATGGTGAGCAACCAGAGACAGGGGTCTTCCATCTCCCACCCAGAAGGTGCCTGGAAGGCTTATTAAGGGAAGCCTTGTGGCTGGCAGGAGTTCATGGCACCCAGTAAGAGTTAGAATGCAAATTACACAATTCCTTAGGACACAAGACTTGAGAGGCTGCTATTGCTCACTGTGGTCAGCAGAGAAGGGAAGGGAACTGTTGCCTAAATGGCTGTGGGAAAAAAAGACTCCAAGCCAAATTAGGTAGGAGATAAGATAAGGACACAAAGGTT
>JAYRBT010000177.1:22720528-22750635 GCA_036023395.1 Myiotriccus ornatus
ACTCTAAAATCTACATTTACTATATAACTACTTCTAAGATCTACAAAAATTAAAAAATCAAAACTCCAAGGTATCAGAACGCAGAGCTGAGTGTGGGGAAGGAAATGTTTTCCTTCCAGCCTTCCAAATACTCACAGAGCTTCCATGGTAATTTCATTATTTCCATTTCCCATATGAGAAGAATGGATGATACTGTTGGGCACAGAGTGAAAAATAAGTTTCCTGGTTTCTATTTCTAGCTCTGCATCTAGCTATTTGTCTGATTTCCAAACCAGATACTTACGCTGATCCACAGCACTTCATTTTATCTCACTGCAAAACAGGAGTAAAAACAGGAGTAAAAAAGCCCTGCAGGGGGACTGTGAATATTGCCTTCACTGGTTTTAAAGCAAATTTTTATATCCATTTTGAACAATGATGTATATATGAAAATGATTTAATTATTTTATTTAATTATCATTAATCTATTCTTTGTAAAGAGAGAGCTCACATGGCAAGTAAATGCAATTAGCAACCCCCACATCTGCACTTGAAATCTCACATAATTTAATGGGCTGCTCTCTGCCTAAATGGAGAAGTAGTTGGTGTTTGGACTCCAGGAGTTTTGCCATATGACAGGATTTAATTAAAATCTGTTTCTACACATCAGGGTGTCTGTCCCTTCCCTGCCAGCATCAGCCCAGGCCATAGTCCTGGTGGGAGAGCTCACTGTGCAGGGCCATGTTGGGGCCAGGTCTTTGGCTTCCCTTCCTCCCTTGGTCCAGGGCCAAGACAGCTCCCAAAATGCCTGACAATTGCTGAGGAGATTTCTCTTGCAGCAAGGCTGGCTGTGCTAGCTGCTGCTGAGCAGTTAATGGACAAACAGTGTTGACAGCACAGCATCAGAAGATAATGCCTCATGAAAACTGAGATATCTTGGGGGAATACTTTGTATCAATTTTAAGAAAAATGTGGATCCAGAAAGGTTTCAAGAGCAACTTTCTGATTTAAATGTGTTTTGATTTTTGTGAACTACTTCATTATCTTTCCAAAAGTTTTTAACTATTAATTTATTTTAATTGTGTGCACATGTAGCAACACGTAGGAAAGTTTGTTGAGGATGAATGTCGTGTTTTCAGTGTATGCTATATGTGTTAACTTTATGGAGACAAAGTATTTTTAAATTTTAAAATGTAACTGTCAATTAAAGCTATTTCTATGCTTAGAAAATGGAGCAGCTGGGTTTTGCCTTTCCACAGTAAATTTTGAAAATACATTCTGCTTCAACTTGGAAGTCCAGATGTCTAGCCATAGAAGCTTCCTCTATTCTGGATATCTCTGTCACTAACGCATGGGGCTTTCAAAAGTGGTCTGTGAGTATGAGGGTGTGACAAACACCCACAAATTCTCACAGGTTGTACTTCTACCTGCCTGAGCTACCTTCTCGGCTACAAAACAACCAAAACACTCTGTGGTGCTTCCACATCCCCAGACCACTAGTCATTTAGCTGGGACATGGAGAGATGAGATTTCCAGATGAGACTATGGTGAAAAGCCAAAAGAATTTTTAACAAGTGAGTTTCAGGATGGAAATAGTTCTGTTTGGATTCCCTTCACTTTCTTTCGCAGTCATTATCTCAAATTTGTGTGTGGAAGGCAAAGCTTCTAATTATACACTGCAACGAGTGCATTTTTTATAAATAGCACTGATTGTTCTGCTGGGACATTCTCATCTGGATCAGCTCCTCTGCAGCTTTGCAGCCCTTGTTTTCCATGTGCAAGGAGGATATTTTTTACTAGAGAAACCCAAGTGGATCGCATGTGACACAAAGTCTGAAGCACTACAATAGGATTCGGAAAATCTGGGTTTTGCTGCTGGCCGACAGCTGTGTCACCCTGAAGTCACTTCACTTCTCCGTAATTCTGCCCCTTTGTCACTTTTGAGTCCCTAGTACAAAACCCTCTGGAATAGAGCTGTTACTACCACAACCGGTCTCACTGCACATGGAAGCCTGACTCCTCTCCGTAAGGTCTCAGTGAATATAACTGCTGTGGTTTCTTCTCTGAACATTATTCTTAAGGCTCAAATGCCAAAGCAGGCAGATGCCCTGGCTGTGCTGCAGTAAGTGTTAGTTACTGTCTCCCCATTGCCAGCAGACCATCACATCAGCCACGAAGCCCAGACTCTGCTCCCAGAATGAGAGCCCATCTGCAGAGGCTGAGACAGCCTCTACTAAGAGTCCATCCAAGACCTCTGGTCTGTCAGCAATGGGACTCACCTGCAAACAGTCATGGCAGGAAATTGTATGTGCAGGAGAGGGGACACATGTCTGGAGGGCACCACCCAGACCTTTAAAGCTGCTGTTCTGCCAGATACTGGCTGTGCCTCTGCAGCTGAGGGTAGGAGAGGATCATCCAATCTGGGTCTGAGCCCATCTCACCATGGCAGGTCCCCAGAGCTGCTCTGGAGCACCCAGAATGCTTGAAAGCCAAACCATCCCTGATGCAGCCCAGTGTCGGAGGCTGTGTTTATGTGGCAATGAATATGTCATGGAGATGACATCTCAAGCGTGCTTGGGGCGAGCAATTCACAGGCTGCTCAGTTTATGAATACAGCTCAGCCAGGAGCGTGTGTTTAATTGCTCAATGTACTGTAACACCCGCTGCTTCCTGCATTATCCACTTGCCCCAGCACTAGAGCTGCCACCTTCTCAAAACAGTAATTTCATGAAGTGAATTGCCTTTCCTTAATTATCTTTTATGCAATTAATAGTTCCTCAGCAAATCACAGATCACTCTGCCTCCTCAATACGTAAAGCAATTAATGAGCCCCAGCTGGCAGCCATGGCTGAATGAGTCACTCTTCTGGAGAAAAAGATATCAACATTGCATATTCTCCCCTGGTACTGTCATTTGCCATTTGATATATCTTGGACTGAGGGTACTTGTCTGTCATTTCCATGACGGAGCTGGACCAGTTCTGGAAGATACCAGACCAGGTCTGGAGAATATGTATTCAGAGGACTTGGTCTCCTCTCCCCACTCATTTGTCCTGGTCATCACCTCTGCTTCAGCCATGAATGGTGAGAAAACAGTGCTGAAGGCTCACATCTGGCAAAGAAATAGGTGGGGAAGGTGCCCGCTATAAAATCTTGGCCCGCTTGCCTTCTCTAATAGGGTTTATGAAGTTCAGAGAGCTACTTCATGCCCCATAAGCATTCTTCAAAGAAAACAAACTGGGACATCCCTGGGGCAATTTCTGGATCATTTTTTAAACATATATATCACCTCTATATGCCTTTCAGCATGTATGTCCCAGAAATGGTTCAGTACATGCTTCCATTCCATTCCTCTCACAGCCTGCCACAGTTAGCTTTGCTGACCAAGGTCAAAAATGCTTTTTGGAACTCTCTGCCATGATGTGTTGGTTATCTTCCCTATCTGACTGAGCTAATGTGGAAGCTTTTACTGTGTACATACAGCTGAAGTGCCTTCCTGTGTTGGGTCTTTAAAGAAAAAATAATGCTGAATTTCTTTTGTTGCCATTTACCTGTCTGATTGTACAAGAAGTTGCTTTGAGTCCCCTTTCATTTCTACTGACTAAAGAGACAGCTTTGTTGTCAGTGTGTAGTTTGGTCTTTTTTGTTCACTTATTGTCTTTCCAAACAGCAAGAAATGTGATTTGTGGGGGGTGTCTGAAGGAGATGAAGGCTTCTGGCTTAGCTCAGGAAAGCAGTTGTGTACATATCTCAAGAGAGCTGGAAACTTTTGAGCATTTGCAAGAAGCAGACAAGCAAAGCATTTAGGCAGGCAAAAAGTACAGACAGCCAAATTAGAATGAAGAGAAGCATCAGAAGCCCTGGAGGTAGGTGTCAGGACTGGGAATTTGAAACAAAACAGGTCCATGGCAGGAAGCAGGCAGCAGGGGCAGGACAGAATGGAAGACTTCAGTGTGGATGGGGAGCTTGAGGAGAAGCATCATGTAGGTATTATTAAAGCCCGAGAAGGAAACCCAGAGACAAGAGGTACAAGTTGCTTGGATGGCAGTTTAGCTGACAAGCAGAGGAAAATTTAGAACTAGGAAAAATTAAAAACAGGTGGAAAAAAATCCCAAAAATCCAAGTACTGATGGTTCAAATTCCTCTACTGACTCCGTTTTGCATAATTTTTCTCCTAAGACTATAGTTTCCCCTCTCCAAAGTAAAGATGGAAGAAAAGCACATAAGAAGGAGGTAGAAATTATCAAAGGGCCAACAAAATCTACTGATTCTCAGCATCGATGTGCTGTAGCTTTGGTTTCACTCACAAGAGTGCTCCAAGTCTGCCAAATTATTGTGTGGCTTTTAGTCTGAAGCTGTTAGCCATCCCTTTAGGCAGTGAGCAAGGAAATACCTCTGTATGGTTTGTAGATTGTGTTCGGAGGTGGGATTAGTGGTGAGTCCAGCTATATTATGGTTTCTCCACTTAGAAAGCTCTCCTGCAGATTGTCTCCCTGCCCTACACAAAGTGGGGATCAGGAGGCCTTGTAATGCCTTTCCCTGGATGCCTATATTGCTGCCTGTTGAACCAGTGATGTGTAAGAAATATAGACCATACATTAGCCTCCCCCTTTCCCCAGCATTGAACAAGATCCAGAGAATAATATAGACTTCTACTTTCCACATGGCCCTTCCAGTTAATGTTTCTTTTGGAAGGGGAGAAAACCAGCCCACCAGTATTATTTATTAACGTCTACTTCACATCAGATCTGCATTCCTGACCTATATTGCGCTTGAGCAAAGAGCTCATTGAAGGGGAATTTTGCCTGGAGTAAGGAGTTCAAGTTTATATCTATTAATTATTAATTGCTCTATTTATTTATTCAAAAGCCCTGGTAAAATGGGAATATTAGCTGTTTTCCTTCCTCATGAATAGAATCTCTTGCGCCGTCTCATCTGATTTTACACACATTCTTCCTTAAACAAACTTGTCCAAAAGTGTGTGTGTTTATGAAGGGAGAGGGTCAAATTTTTTGTGTGGCAGGTCAAGGTCCAGTCACATTTATTCTTCTCACATGCTGCTT
Source organism: Myiotriccus ornatus (assembly GCA_036023395.1). Lineage (NCBI taxonomy): Eukaryota > Metazoa > Chordata > Aves > Passeriformes > Tyrannidae > Myiotriccus > Myiotriccus ornatus. Next base: position 22,725,570 of record JAYRBT010000177.1, read on the forward strand.
TGTAGAACAACAAGCTGGCAGATAAAATGAAATATTAGCTTAATTTCCTGTGGATCCAATTTTTTTTAAAAAAACAGGGATGGAAGAGACTGAATTCAGAACAACAAACACCAAAGCTACAGAGACTCTGTCAGTCAAAGAAAATCTCTTACTGTAGTGATTTATTAATTTCAAAGATGCTGTAGAAGATCCTCTTCCATCAAGACTGTTAATCTATAAGCCCATTCAGTTGTCAAGGTTTGGAAGAAGCATCTTCCAGTGACACTCTTGTGTCTTTCCAGCATATTCTGCCTCCATTGCGTTTTCAGTTACTTGATAATCCAAAAAAAGGAGTCCATAAGCTTCCCTTTCATGCTATCCTTCACGTCATCTGCAGCAGGCTGGTGTGTCCTACAGCCAAGCCAAGGAGTCAAGGGTTGTGGGGGAAAACAACCCTGCTGTGTGCTGCAGAAAACAGCCATAGACAAAGATCCTCTCAGCTTGGATGGAACTGGGAGCAAGCACTGGGTGAATATCTCTGTGAGCCCCATGGTCCTGCAGAAAGAGCCTCTGCTGTGCCACTTGCCTGCTGAACAGAAGAAACTGTCCTGAGCCAAGGCTTCAAGGGCTGCTCCATGCACACATCACAAAATAAAACAAAAGGAGCCCAGAGCAACAAAACACCTCTGTGTGCTTTCAGTGAAGAGTGGCAAAACCATGTTTCTGACACAGCTGTAGTCAGACCTTCCAGGCACTCAGGTGGGAGTGTTCAGATGGAGCATGTTGGTGTTTGATAATTTAGGCCTTTGACATCCAGAGACATTTCCTGGACACAAGAATGTTGTATTCTTGTACTGCTTAGTGTCACCCACAAATTCAGGAAGAGTAAAGAAACCTTCTCGTGTCTCTGTTTGAGGGTAACTTGATCTATTTTTGAGGCAGACAACCCAACTGCAGGCTGCTGGCCTTCTGGCACTTGTAAGGCTGCAGGCATCGATGTTAATAATCCTCATCTCTCTCCTCTAAATGTTTTCTGAAGCAATCATCCAGTGTTTCAGTGCAGCATCACATATACTTCTTTATTTTGTGTCCAGGAGGGAACAATTTAGGGCATAGACTTTTATTTAAGTGCATTATATTTCCCCTCCTGTGAAGATCTAGATATTGCTGCTGCATAAGTACTGCCCCAAGGGCTCTTCCTAGCAGGTCCTGGGATAAAGTTGTTTTCTTCCTTACAGAGGTTCCCATACTGGGGAAAGAAACATGAGGTTTTTATCCAGAATCCTTTTCTTCTGTTTTGGGGTGTTCTTTCAGCTCAGAAGAGAGCAGATAAGAAAGTTGTCCTCTCTTCACTGTGCTGCTGTCAGACTGAACGTGTCTCTTTCCTCTCCCTGCCATGTCCTGCAATGTTCATTGACCCCAAGCCCCACCACCTGCTCCATCAATAAGCTGTTTGCTGCTGGTGGTTCAGTGTGTCAATATGTTAGGAAAAATAGGAAGCCACACATTCCTTTAGCAGGCTTCTTGTTTCAGTGAGTTAATTGTGCACAGAGATTCTCTGATTAGGTTAAGGGATTATATCCATCAGCCAGCAGGTAATGACATTACTGCAGGTAATGGTAGTATAAAGAGGTGTGGACGGGGTGATAGATAGCAACTCTCTTCTCTGAAACTCTCTGAAAACAAAGCAAGGGAATAATTTTTCAGTGATAGATCACAGTTCCAAGCATTTGACTCTTTTGGAGTAAAATGCAAATGATGTGGTGGGAGCAGGGCTAGGTGGAATTGCAGCAAAATGCCTCCAGGAGAAGCATGTTTTGGAGGGCTGGCCTGCACACTACCCACCTGGTCAGGACCAAAAGCACTGTGTGTGGTGGTGGCAGGCCTTTTCCATGACAGGAAACATGAAACATCAGTAGTCTTCTCTTCTTGTGGGGTTTATAATATTTTATTTTTTTTTTCCCAGATATACCACTTTAAGCCACTTTGGGGAGATCCAGAGAAGTCTCAGAAGCAGATCATGTTTTGGTTGGTGTCTAGGCATGGAGCTGGTTCCCTTCCTCAGCTCCAGCTTTCTGCCTCAAGCCAGCAAGGCTGATGCATCTGGGTATCTCTGCTGATGAGAGCTTGCTGGAATACAGCAGGAGACAATGGAAAGATCAGCTACCAGCTACCATTATCCTAGCAACTTGGGCATCAGCTTTGCTGAGTCTTCTCAGAAGGGATTCAAGTGTCCCACAAACCTTCCCCAGTTGCATTAGACCAACTGCTCTGTAGTGCTGGAGGTACAAATAACCAATACTGACAAGATCTGGAAAGAGAAATGCAAAGAGAGAAAGAGGCTTTGTAAAAATTAAAGTAGCAGCAAGTAGCAGCAAACTGCACACTACCCCTTTACAGTTTTCGAGGAAAGCTGGCTTCTTCCAGGCCTGAGGGCTGCATCTTCTCCCTGCTTATCTTGGAAGGTTCCCCAAATCTGCCTATGCAGAGTCCCTGCCACTCTGCTGAAACTCCTTTCTCTCCCACCCACCTCCTCCCCACCCCTTTATGTCCATACCTAATGTCTCATGCAAGTCTGAGCTTCTATGCTTTAATCCAAAGGCAGATGGCTAAAGCATGTGAATGTTGGAATGGCAGTATCAGTCCAGACTTATTCTCATTTCTAAGACTAACAGCACTCTGCATAAGTGTTTGGCTGAATAATTTCCAGTCCACCATTTCTTTTCATATTGTTTTGCTTCCATACATTGCTCTTCATGACTGCAGATGTGTAACTGGTCAATAGAAATATTTTCCTCTCATTGGTTTTATGCTTGAAAGGTTTAAACTGAAGAATAATGACAAGCAGAAGGTGAATATTGAATCTCATGCCTCTGGTATCAACTTCCAGACAAGTAACAACTCATATTAGAGTTTCTAAACATTTTAACCACATTATGCTCAAAGATAGAATTGCTTGGGCTTTGTGGGTTTTGGTGCAGTGTTTTAGTTGTTGGGTGCTGGGGTGATTTTTTTCTGAAGAGTCCATGTTTCACTCAGTAGGATTTGGGTGGAAAACATGTTAGGAGTTTTCCTTACCATAACTATTGCACGTGATACTACTGGATGCAACTTTCACAAACTAAATCTGCAAAGTTTATTGATGAAAATAAATTTCTTCAAGATAAAGAATTTGTTAAGATAAATTTATGAGCTGTTCTCTGGGTGCATGTGTGTGTGCAGACAGGCAGGGAAGAGGCCAGCAGGCAGAGGAGCCGTGGTCCGTGTATACCCACAGCGGTCCACGTGCAACGTAACTGCGTAGGAAAGCAGACACGACGGGACAAGGGAACTGAGTTTGCTGCACCTCAAATGTCATTTTCGGTAGACAGGGTTTTCATGACTTGGTATAGGCTGCAGGAAGTGGGGACCTAAAGAGAGGAGTGGTCTCCCTCTGGGGGAACATCCCGGCCAGGTGCAGCAGGGAGGAAGACCCTGAAACTGAATGGGGTTTCCTTCCATATGGCATTGGCTCCCAGCTATGCTTCTGCAATTTTGCCTTTAAGGAGAAATTACAGAGTTTTCCATAGCAACAGTTTCTTAATAACAGTCAAAAAGAGCATCAGCTGCCCCCAAAGACACCAAAAGAAGGTCAAATTTCAGGAAGAGTCTTCACACTTCACTTACCTCATTTGTAACTCACTTCTGTTCTCACAGCAACCTATGGCCCTGCTCTGTCTCTTGTCACAGTTCCCATCACCTTACACTTCACTCTGTCAGTGTTGCTGTGGGGGGGGAGCAAGAACAGCCTCTTGCCATAATCTTCTGTAGCCCCAGCAGTGAGGAGGAGCAGTCCTGCAGCGCCAGAATTGCTTCATACACCTCCTCTAATAATAGGTGCCTGAGGAGAATGTGGAGGAACTGTGCACCTTCCCCCACGGTGAGAGTGCAAGGCTCAAAGCACAGAGAGGTGTGACAGCTCTTTTCACACCTCCTCAACCCCCTATATCTCTTGGACATCCAGCATTTCTTCCACTGTGGATGGTCACTGTTCTTTGAAAGCAAAACAAGGCCCGAGCTCAGTGCTGAGACGTCGGGCACTACAGGTCCAACCAAGTGCTTACATTCAGCTGTTTGCTCATCCTCTTTTTGGTGATGCCACCACTGGCTGGCTTCACTGAATTACTGCTGGGTGGTCCTCAGGGAGTAGTGGAGAAGACACCAGGCTATCTATGTCCATGGGGTTAATGCTCTGTTTCCTCCATCCTGTTTTCTCCAGCTGTTCCTGCAGCAGTGTCAGGGTTAAGGGCTAGAACAGCATGTTAGATCTGGATTGGCACCATGAGGAAAATTAACAGAGTAATTGTAACTGCTTGCGGTGAAACAGAGCAAAATACAAACCTCTTTTTGTTCTTCCCGTTTCGTCACATATATATTTTGCATTTTTAATAAAAACACACTTATTTTTAAATTGTCTTCTATTTGTTTACTAAGTCTAAAAATGTACAGAAAAAAATTTACACCCACACAAGAGCACTAAGTGCTGACAGCTGTATTTATAGCCCCACCACCCTTGATGTTACTTAGGGACAGTGTTGGCCCTGAAGAAGCTGCTAACTTGACCAGAAGTTACGAAGGTATTTTTTTGTGTCTCTGCACAGAGGTGCTGGCACTTGCTGAGGGAGGGCAACTGGCAACTCTGAAGAAGGACACTTGCCCCAAGCCCCGTCTGTCATCTACACACATGTTCGCTTCCTTTTCCTCAGGAAAACTTCGGGCAGACACTGAAAGTGCTGGAGTGGATGCATGAGCACACAAAGAGGGAGCCTTGAGCAGAGAGGTGTTAGACACAAAGAAGAATCTTGCAGTGGCTAATAAGTGTTCCTAGATGAATATGTAATCACAAGCTTGTCAGGATTTGATTTATTTTGGTTATCTGCCAGATGCTAAAAACATATACAACTGCTTATGAATCACTACATGGTAAGATGTGACTGCCTTCACCCTGATCTTATTGGAAAACTGATCGACTTTAAAAAAGCAAGTCTTTGCCCTCAAGGCAGACTGTGTCTCACAAACTCCCTCCTTCTGAGCTGCAGCAGGAGGTGAGGACCATAAGGTGAGCAGTACCTAAGGACAATGGGATTGTGCGTGTGAGTTGAAGGATGTGTTCTTTCCAAAGTCCTAGCCTGTCTGTGGGCTCCTCTGCATTCAGCTCCTCATGGTAGGGCAGTCAGAGCTGCCTGGGAGCCCTGAGGCTTAGAGGACTAACATCCATTCTGTGTTTTGGCTGCGAATAGGAAAACCTCTGTTTAGATTCCCCAGAGGAAAACTAGTGCATTGGCATACAATCTCCCTTCGTCAGGGGGTGAAAATGAAACAGCCCTAGTAGGTCCCTTCTAGGCCATTTGTCTCAGAAAAGACAGAGGGAGGTTATTTCTTCCAGCTCATTTTTTCTGACACTATTTCAGTTTTACTTGAAATTTGGCTTCCCACTTTATCTCTGCAATACTGTCTCACAACCACACATCCAACATCCATATGTTCATCCCTCAGTCTTACCTGTACTTCCCTACTTTAGTGATGTCATTTCCAGATGGAGCTTCCTATTCAATTTGGCTACATGCTCTCCCTCCTCTCCTGCTGTCCCATAAGGTGATGACGCTATACTAGTGCTCAGCCATAGCTTACACAAGCACTGTAATTTGGCCCCTCTTCATCTCGCCTCATGTGCCTATCCCTGAAATGCCTTTGCAGCTGTTCTTTATGTTCAGCCCAGGTTGCCAGCATCCTTCTGGTGTTACATGTGTTGGCACTGAGGCAGCAGACCTCATTCTCTCTTTCCTCTCATCAGTGTGACCTCTGCCCAGTCTGGGCAAGTCCACAGAGGAGGCTCTAGACAGACACCTGTCAACCCTTCCCACCCTGGGAGCAAGGCAATGAGACTGCTATTGGCTGCTGGATTGATGACCCATAACCAACAAACCCAGTGATTGAAGAATTATGAGGGAAAGCGATTAGATGGGAAAGAAATTCTTTGTGGACCAGAAGCTTCTCTGCCTGTGTGTGATCTGTTCAGTACCATGAGATCCTGTAGATATATAACTCCTTTGTCACCACCTAATGCTCACAACACATACAGGCAGTTGCTGCTTTGGGTAGAGGGAGCCCAGAGCCTCCCTGCAGTTTGAGGAAGGTGTGTGTTGCTCCCCATAGGGTGCTACCTCTTAATTACTTCTGTTAAAATGACTTAAATGAACCCTGCATCTTGTAGAGTCAAGAGGCTTCTAAGGATGCTGTGGTGCAGATGTGGTCAGACAAATATTAAAACAGCAGCACATTCCTGCCTGGAAAGCAGAGAAGAAAACAAAGAAGCAGAGCTCTCATCGACAGCTGAGACGCAGAGGAGCGATCACCAGCTGTTGGCACACACATGCACCAATGCAGACAAGGTCCTTCACCTGTCTGAGGGCACAGCATCGTCCCTCATGTCAGCCCTGCAAGAATAGCCAATCACACATCTCCACCACTGGCTTCAACGCTACTTCACTGTCAGATGCTACTGGGCACAGAGCTGGGCATGACTCACCAGCACAGCAGAGGGGGGGAGAAATGTAACTTTGATGAGTTGCCCCAAGCATAGTGAGGCAGGGCAGGGGAGAGGACCACTGGCAGTACTCCTCCTGCAGCACCTCCTCACTGCCCAACTGGGGTTTTTCATTTTTTGAATTAAATAAGGCCTGGAAGTTTAAAAACAACTTGGGAATTGCAGTTGTGTTTTATGCAGCAGGTTTAATGGCTCCTGTGTGGATAAATCCCCTGGACTATTTTGACCACCTATCACAAGAAAGATCTGAAACAATGAGTCATTGAAGGACTCATTATATTTCCCACATGAATTGACTGTCTGATGAGAATTCTAGATCAAGAAACCACATTTTGCTTCCACTTCTCATATCAGCCATGTGTGAGATCTAACTCATGCCCTGCTCTGAACCTCTTGAGTAATTGTTATCCAGTCTGTGAGGTGCTCCAGCTGCAGAGGATGAAATAGTGCCGGTGCATCTCTTACTTTCCCTTTGGGATACCAAGGGTTTGTTTTGGCATCCTTTCCCCGCTGGTGAGCAGACCCGCTGAAGTCAGTCTGACCGTCGAGCATCTGACGGTGGCAGTGATGCTCATGCTGTTCAGACCAACTCAGCAAATGACTCTGAGCCTCTCCAGGCTGAAAACTGCTCAGGAGGGGGTAGAGTGCATTGCTGTTACTGCTGTGGGAATTTTCATGACTTGCTTCCTGCTAGAGCCCCATCCCCCTCTTTTAGTTTCCAGGCCAATAGCAGCAATAAATGTCTCCTCTTTCTTCCACCCTCTGCAAGGGTTTCTCTCAGTAGGAGCAGGGTGAAAATGCTTCTAAATCCCTTTACTGTTCATGAAAGTGAATAAAATCAAAAATCACCTTCCTCTTCATTACTGAGAAGGAAATGGTATCACCCTGCAGACTGGCTCCTCCTTACAGTTCTTTAAATCTTCAAAGAATGGACTATATTTCTCAACAGTCCTGATCTGTAACCCCTAAATATTTCAGTTGCCAGGGCAGAGAGCTGCACAGAGAATTTGGGCACTGCCTTGGCTTAATTTACCTTTGCTTCCTTTCAGGGGTCTCATGGGAAAAGACCATCATCTTCCATGTGCCTGCAGGCTGCAGGCAGAAATCATTCCTGGGCATAACAAATGCTTATTTGGGTCATTTATTAGCAAGCTGCTTCACACAGCATATCTGAGTCTTTCTTTACAGGGAAGTGTAAAGGTCAAAATTTGTTTCCATTTTAATCCCACAATAATTCCAGCAGGTGACTGTGGAGCAGAATAAAACAACTCTTTACATTAGAGAAAGCTGAATAATTCAGACACCTTCTTTAGGCCTCATCTCTTTCCAGGATAATAATTATCCCACATTTTTTTGCTTCAACAAGACCAGCTTCCCAGGACTTCACTGTATTTGCTAGGATTTGTACTGATAGGAGGACAAAGCACAGATCCTTTGTCACTGGAGTGAAGAGAGAATTTTATTTAATTGCTGGAACATGATGCCTGTGATGTAGTTGCACATTTCTGGCTCTGATGGAGGATGGGCAGTGGCAGGTACCCACATGTAAAAATATCTACTCACACATTAGGGAGGATGTTTATGCAGCCCAAGGCTGGGCACTCAGCTGAAATGGGAAAAAATCTTGCCTGCAGATTTCCTCTGTGATTTTGGACACATCACTTCGTCTGTGACTCATGCCTCCACCTGCAAAGAGAGCAGTAAAAGCATTGCCTGCCTGCTGCTGGCAGCCATAAGAAGCAACATATGCACTGAGTGTCACGGGCTCAACAAACCACAGCAACAGGGAGTGTTAAAAGTGATTCTTCATCCTGAACAACTTGTCCCCAAACCTCCAGGAAGCATTTCTGCTCTCCTATGGGAGGCACTGGTGGTGCTGTGGGCCTTGCTGTACCCTGCCTGCAGCCTGCATGGCAAGGTTTGGGCTAGGCAGGTGCTGCCACAAGTCCCTCAATCCTGCATCAGGCTTTAAACCTGAACGGCTGGAGGGGAACAAGGCAGGCTCCAGGTGGGCACCCTGTGCTCTCTGTATCCCTGACATGGGAAGTCTTGTTCTGAGAAGCATGAATTAATTTAGCCAAGGAGATGAAAATTTAGGGACCATCAAAACATATGTGATCAGAACTAGATTAAATTTATAGTGGGTGTGCAGACTGCAGTCTTACCCGATAATTTAAATAGGAGGAACAAATGAGGAACACGGGAAACGTGGCCATATAAAAAAAAAAAGCACACCTTCCCTTGATATTACAAAAGTTACCATAGCTTTATAGTAACTAGTTAACTAATGTTTGTTCCTTTAAAAATATCCTTGATAAGGGGAACTTTATAGACAGACAGTGTTAGTAGTATGTATACAGGGAATCTGCGAGCACCTGTGCAAATACATAAAAAAGGGATGACAAGGCTCTAAAGGAAGCTGGAAGAAGTGGTGAAAAATCTGTGACTCATCACTACGGAGACAGATAATGTAGATAAAATTGTTCTAAGAACAAAAGAAATCCTAAAATTGTTACAGATATTTTAGCAGATGAAAATAATTATACATCTAATATTACTGCACAAAAAATCCCCAAAACAAATAAAACAGCAATATCCTATAAATATTTATCTTCTGTATTCTAAAAACAACTAGCATATTAGTATCCTATGAGATAAATGCATTATTCTACTCTATCCTTTACTAGAGATAAAAATTTCTAAATGAGGACACCTAGATAATACTCAAAAGCTTTCTAAAAAACTCTCTGAAGACCTCTCTAGATAGTTAATGTCAATTTTTAATAAAATTTGGGAAAATAAGATTTGTCTGCAAACTGTAAGGGAGGCATCATTCCATTAGCACTTTTAAATTATAGATGAGGCAGCAAGAGATGAGTGAGATGGCAAGGCAGAGGCAGAGGGAGGATGATTCCAGCCCATCCCCTAGGCCACTAGCCCACCACTGGGGAGAGGGATGCAATGTGCAGGCAGAGGCAGATGGGGCTGGGTTATTACTGCACAGAGCAGGGTACTTTGTGCCTGAAGCCATTTGGAGGAGGGAGAATCTCAAATGTGCTTTTGTTCTGGAACAGTGCCCATCACTAAACTGGCTAAATTATACCCCATCACTGGAGCTGATATTTCTTGCATTGCAAGCTAACTAACTGATAGACCTCAAACCCTTTTCACCAACCAGGAGTCAACCACTATCTGAAGAGTTTTCAAGGGAAGTGCATTCCTGACCTGCTGCTTTCCCATACTCCAGCAGCAATCCAGAAAGGAACTTAAATTCAGTGTCTGCAAACTTCTCAGCTCTCATTGCCCTGTAGCTGGTAAATGATGAAGATTTACACGTATAAATTCTGGTTGCACCGACAGAGAAAAGACTGTGCTCTGGAAAATATTATTTCTGAACAGCATGGCAAGAGAATGAAGAGACAATGATGGGCTGCCAGGATGGCTGATCTGACCAGGGGAAAGGCATGGTCTTTGATAAACAAGCATGATCCTGCTGAGTGGGTGCCCTCACTGGGTCATCCTCCATGTGTTTGTGCAAGGTAATGGCCAGATATGCAATTACTGGAAAATTCTGGCAGCTGAAAATCCAGGATTTTTTCCACTTGAGCAGCTCTTCAAAAAGGCTCTCCTTGTTTCAAGATTTTACAGAGGTAAATTTGAAGAAGAAAGATTTTATTTCTTTAAACATTGCATGACCTGAGCCAGAAGAAGGAGCAGTCTGTGTTCCAGGAAGGACATGGGCATCATGACATCTTGGGACATTGGGTTTCTATTACGAAGCAAAGCCTAAGCAGCCCTAAGTCAATGTGCACAGTCTCTGCTGGCTGGAGAGCAGCCTGTGCACAAGCACCTCTGAGAACTGCCAGAAGTTCAGTGTCTCATCTTCCTTCAGTATTAAGAGTTCCTCTGATTATTGAGACTGGCAGTCTCTCAAGCTACTCGGGGTCTTTATGCTTCCCTATGATCTTTTTCTTTTTCCAGTCACCTTTCTCACAGGTGTCTGACCCCAAAGATTCCCTCATGAACTGGAATGTCTGGACCTGGGTCAGGTGGTTAAACCAAAGATAAATGCAGCTAAAAATACATTACTTTCAGTTTCACTGCCTAGCCTGTAGCTCCAGACAAATGACATTAACACTTGCCTGCCTATTCTCAACTGTTTGGCTTGAATCTGTAGTGACCACCCCCTCTTCCTGCTCCAAGTTTCTTAGGTAGTGTATGGCTGCTATGGCTTCTGCCGCAGAAGAGGTTGTTCCCTCAGGCATGAAAAATAAGATGGTCCTGTCCTCATTTTTCCATTATGCCAGGAGTAGCTTTTGCTAATGGTGGAAGAGCTGAACACTTAAAAGGGCTGCATATTGAGGTATGCTAATACACTTACACAGAAAATAGAAAACCTCAGATTTCCTAAGCACTGGGCGTGGTGCAAGGCAATCACCTGTGTGTGTCTCTGTGTGTGTGAGTGTGTCACTGCCAAAGAAGATGCATTACTCTCTTTCATGTATGTGTACACTTCCTACTTCTTCTGATGCTTGCTCTTGTCAAGCTCCAAATATAGTGTTTTGCCTTTGAATGCAGTTTTCTGAGTAAGACGGCTATTATTTACCTGTTACATCAGCTTCTCCAGGTCGAGAGATAAACACGGGCCTAGGGAAAAAGCTCTGCCAGCTTTTGACAGAAAGATTAAATGCAAGTGATTACTGAACCTAAGTCAGTGCCAATGCCCAACACATGAATCACAGTAAACAGTACACATCCTTCCATTTCAGAGGCACCAATAGAGTGAGAAATGTATCCCACTTAACTGTGACAATCAGTCTGATCCCAGGAGAGTGAAGCTTAGTCAGCCCAACGCTTCTTACTCTGTTGCCATAAGTATTGTTTGCATGATCTCTCCTCTCTCAGCAGTTTCTCAGAAAGTAGCCCTCTCTGGGGCTACAGAAAAGCAGGCAATTGGTCCAAGCTATCTCACCATTTGAGAGAGAGAATAGTAGTATGAAGTCAGAGAGGATGTAGGCATTGCAAAGGACAGGTTCAGCTTCTCTATCAAAGTTTGAATAGTATGAATGAAAAATAATCGCATCAGGAAATTTCCCCCCATCCAGGAGAAAGGCTGGTGAGATTTACTCTGGGAACTGAAAAGTGATAAAACCAGTCATAGCTACCAGAGACCTCTCAGCTCTGCCACTGGCTGAATCCTTCTGCTTTCCTCAGCCCAGACTTACATGGTACCATGGATCAGAATTTGTTTACATGTTTACATCATGTCTTGGATACCACACCTGGGAGCAGAAATGCAGAGGTTTAGCCAACTGGGTCTGGTTTATTTGTCAGGTTCTGGGTCAGTCCTCACTCAGCAACAGTACACCAGCAACTCACTACCTCAGCTGAGGCTGTACCTTCCTCTGCCTCCCAGCCTGGTGCTTCTAACTGCTCAGCAGAGAGATGCTTTGCCCTTTTCCAGTTCTCCCACCACCCATCACCCCTGCACCACCATCCAGGCCTGAACTAAATACATTACACTCTGTTGATGGTGCATCCAGCTAGCAGGTAACCATGTGCGCCTGTGTCCTCAGATTTGGTGGTGACTTTTTCCAGCACAGCTGTGTCCCTGGGGACCTGGAAGGACACAAAGAAAGGAAAAAAACTGAAACAAACCTCCTATTAAATGTTCATCATCGAAGGAACATTCAGGACTTCTGCCATATTCACTGACACTGTCTTGAGAAGGACTGTGGCTGCTTTGAGGCTACAGGGGATCACCTTACTGCTCAGAACGTGAGAGGAAAGATGTCGTCTTTCAGTGAAACTGAATGTCTGTGAAACTGTGCTTTCAGATACATACTTACAAAATGTAATATAACCACATTGTACCACTCCAAGTACAAAAAAGCCTGTAAATGCATAAACCTTAATGAAAGAGGAATACTTTATTTTTACATCTACTCCAAATCTGCCAGTCTTTGACCCAAACGGATGTAAACTATCCCATGGCTGTAGCATCAGAGAGCAGGCTGTCAATGGATCTTGAGCATTCATTTGATTCAGTCCTTCTAGGTGACTCAGATATGCACAGAAACCTGCCATCTCTGGACTTCAAGAAACAGCTTTGCCAAGAACACAGCAAGCCACGGTGAAGTAGCTTTAGGCTTCAGCTGAAGACCTCGCATGCCTCTTGCTGGAGAAACAGTGCCATAGCAGAGGTCTGGACAACACAAAGAATGAAAACAGTAAAGTGGTGAACAAAAGCCAAGTACATAATGAATCTATGTTCCCAAGAACAAAGAGGTTGCCCAAAACTCATTCCCAGTAGTAAAAAATTAACAAATAAAACGATGCAACTTAAAATGCAAAACAGCATGGGCCTAGTATATGTTGGCTCCATATGTCTGATGAAATACAGTTCATATTCTCCTGTTTTTAAAACCAGAATGACCACTTCAGGGGCTGTGGTATGTGTGAAATTATATTAGTTGGTCATATGGCATAGAAAAAGATGACATAGAAGTGAACTGTGTTGTAGTACAAAGGTGGTGGAAATAACTTCAAAATAACTACCTAGTGTCTTGATAGTACCTAGCCATGTAGTGGTCCACTCTGGGATCTGCATTGCCACAGGCTGTTTCCACTGTTTGAGTTAGCAAGCTCCAGGCCAGTTCAGGAGCCTCCACTTGGCATCATCTGCAGTGTTGTGACTGCAACATGAAGAAACCCATACCTTCTGAGTAGCTCTTGCACAGAGCCAACTAAATGCAGAAGAAAAACAAAGGACAAATTGAATTCGACAAAGGCAGATTAAGGTCTTGCACCTGGGAAAACATAATCCACGAGTGCAGCACAGGCTGGGATGAGTGGCAGTTATGTGGAAAGGGACCGGGGTGTCAGTGAGGGTGAACATCAGGATCATGCTGCAGAGAAACGAATGGCATGCTGGGCTGCATCAGGAAGGGTATCACCTGGAGAGATAAAGAAATCATCTCACTCTACTCAGTGATTCTCAGGACACACCTGGAATAGTGGGTTCAGTTTTGGTCTCCAGTGTGCAAATTAAGATGTGAACAGTCTGGAGATGGTCCAGAAAAGGGCCAGGAAGATGATCAAAGGACTGGGAAGCCTGTCATGTCAGGAGAGGTTGAGTTTGTTCATCCTTGAGAAAATAAGGCTTAGGGGAGATCTTAACGGCATGTTCCAGTATTTAAGGGGTGGATACAAACAGGATGGAGACATAAGGAGTCACATGGTAAAGATAAGGGGGAATAGGTACAAGTTACTCCTGGGGAGATTCCAACACAAGAGGACAAATTTTCAACAATAAGAACAGTAAGCATTGGAATAATTTCCTCAGAGAAGTGGTGAATTCCCCAATATTGGGCAATTTTAAGATTTGGGGGTGGACAGGGTGCTGGGCCATCTTGTCTAGATCATGATTTTGCCAAGAAAGGTTGGACCAAACGATCTTTGTATGATTCAATGATCCTACAAACTTAAAAAGGGAAATAATTTTGGATTGTTTCAGTTATGTAGAAAATGTTTTCACTACATTAACATGAGCCAGCTGCCCATGTGGGCAATTGGAGCTCTGAGAAGACTGCCATCCAGAAGGCTTTGATGTTGGTTGAGAGATTGGCAGTGCTGGGTTGACAGGGGCTTCGCAGGGTTCAGCATCACTGTGTGATGTGATACTTCTATTTCCACACCCCACGCTTTTCTATCAGTGCTTTTCTTTCCCCACTGCTTTGCCCTGTATTGTTGTCTCTCTGATACAGGCTGTTCCAGTCCCAAAATACGTTCCCAACAATTCCATCTTGCTCTGGCTTGGTTCTGATCCTCAGGGAGCTATCTTCCTTGGAAATTAGCTTGAGTGTGAAAAATATGAAAAACTCCACATTTAAGAGATGCAACTTTATTCACAAATCAGTTTGCACCTGCTGATTCACCAAAGGTAGGAGAAACAATGTTCTCCTTTGTGGGAAAAATACTACACTTTAATGCTATGCTTCAGGTGAAGGAAGAGCTCCAGGAAAAGCCTTCGAAGATCCCACTCTAAAGCTGCTGTTCTGCCTGCATAGTCTCCAGGAAACCTGAAGAAAGATTGGTTTTGTTTAAAGTGTTGGGGATTTAAATCTTTGGCAAACATTTAATGTGTTCCTAATGGAGCATAAAGTGAGTGGACTCATCTTCTAACACTTCATTACCTCCTTTATTCTTTGTTTATTGGTAGTGATGGCAACTGAGTGGCCTACAGGGAATTGGCAATTAAATTTCTGTAGCAGCCCAAAATAAAATTGGTTTTAATCTAGGTCATGTATAAACAGATGGAAAATCTTCACAGAGTCATAAAAACATAGGATGGTTTGTGCTGGAAGAGACCTTAAAGATCATTTAGTTCCAATTCCAACGGACATCGTCCACTAGACTGGATTGCTCAAAGCTCCATCCAACCTGTCCTTGAACACTACCAGACATGGGGCATCCACAGCTCTTCTGGACAATCCGTTCCAGAGCCTCATTGCCCTTACAGTAAAGAATTTCTCCCTAATATCCAACCTAAACCTACTCTCTTTCGGTTTAAAGTCATTCCCCCTTGCCCTGTCACTACAGGCTCCAGTAGAAAGTCTCTGTCCTTGCACCCCTCAAGCATCTCAAGCATTCAGGGCAGCATTCATAAGCTCTCCGTACCATTCGAACTGAAGCAATGGACGGGACAAGAAAATCACACCTGTTTTTTGCCTAATAAGCCCCAAATCGGCCTGTTCGCTGCTCACGTTTCTGCACTGCAGGAACAGCTGAGGGTCCCTGGCGCAGCTGGGGGCCCCGGCTGCGGGTGCTGCGGGTGCTGCGGGTGCTGCGGGTGCTGCGGGTGCTGCGGGTGCTGCGGGTGCTGCGGGTCCCGGCGAGCGCTGCGGGCAGCGGGACCCGTGCAGTCCCCCCGCACAGCCCGACCCGCCCGCGGCAGTGCCGGGGCAGCCCGGCAGAGGGCGAGGGGAGCGCGGCTCCTGTAAAAAGGAACATCCCGCCGGCAGGGTAAGTGAAGGGTAAACAGGGGAAATAGGCAACATAACGCCGGGATAAGGACTGGAAATGTCTGGGCGAGCTGCGGCAGAGCTGGACCGCGCCCCGCACCGCGGCGGAAGGGGCATCCGCCCTGCCGGGAGAGGAGCCGGGCGCGGGTCTTGCCAGGGAGGAGCGGGAAGGAGCGACGGGCTGGGACGGCGCACCCCGCAAGGCCCCACCACTGGAAGTGGCGGTCAGTGAAGCCCGCGGGTTTTCCCTGGATGGAGCTGGGCTGCTGGCCCGGCGGGCAGCCTGCAGCTCGGCGGCTGCGGGGACCAACACGGCGAGCAACGCAAGGCACGGGAAAGGTGTTCAAAACATTCGGCACCGGCCACTTCGAAAACATGATTTGAAGGCAACAGAGACTTCAAACCTGCAAGGATTAGTGGGGTGCCTTGAGCATTCTCTCAGTTCAGCTTTAAAGCGTGAAGGACTCGCACAAATAGGCTAAGGCGTCTATGTGCCCATATAAGCCACACAATGAAAGAGAATATACACAATGTACTAACTTATTCACAAAGTAAATTAGGGGGGAAAAAGCCCTCCAACTAACTCCTACTGGAAGAGTTAGTTATAAAACCATGACACATATGATTTTCAGGTAAGTCTGGATGAAACTGAGTGAAAATTTAGGATAAAATCATTCTTAGTAGGAAAATCCATGGAGTCTACCCCGTATTTGTAAGGCATTCTTTTTTCCCCAATGTTCTTAACAGCTGATCAAGATAGGAAAATCCATTTCAGTGAATTTTTAAGTATTGGATCTGTTTTAATTTGAGAAGGTAAAAAAAAAATAAAATAAAAAGGAAAAGAAAATAAAAAAACCCTGAAGCTTTTACTGATTTCCTCTATTTTTACTGAAATTGATACTGGAAACACTTTTGACACTTTGTATTAATGAAACTGCCTTTTCTTCGATAAGCTTAAGTAATTAACAAGGTTACTAAAGGAAAATAGTATTCAGCCTTTGGAGGAATCAAAAGCTCTCACTGGGCAAACACATTATATTTTAGCCCCACCTAAAAATGAAGCTTAGTCATAAAAAGGAACAGACAAAGAAACTGAGATAAGAATTTTTACTTTTTTTTTTTTAAGGTATTTTTTTAATTTTTTTCAATTCATACCCATGGAAACATTGTTTTCAGCTCAGGGGCCTTTTTTGATGGATTTCTTCAACTTGAATACTTTTAGTGGTCACGCTTTGAATAAAGTAATTTGTATATTTTGAAACTACCCTGCATCATGGTCATTGTTGTTACTTGTATTAGTCCCTTACTATTACTTGTATTAATGGAAGATATAGAGGCTGTAAGATGACCCAAGTGCTAATAAAACGCAGAACACAAAAAAGTGCATTGTGATTAAGTAGGAGAACTGGCAAACTGCAGAGTTCAGGAACAACAACAACAAGCCAGCCAATGAGCAGCCAGAATCACTTTTACAATCATGACATTTAAAGTTTTTTATATTTATTTAGTTCTAGCTTAGGAATCTTTAAATATTTTGTACAGAAGTTCAGGCTTTCTGCAGCCTCTTAGCCAGAGGACAAGAAAGCACTATTTTTAAAATGAAAGCCGAGAAACCCATGTAATCAGAAGCTTTAAGGAAAATACCAAGTGTCATGAGAGTAGGCAGCACTGTAGTTCCCTACCACTGTTTCCCTTCAGATTCTGTTTTTAATGCAAAATTAAAGGTTCTTTTGCCTTTACATTCTTCAGTACTATGGTTAAGTGCAATATGTTGCCCTTTAAGTAAATGCTCTTTTTACAAGAAGTTTGATCATCTTCAATTATGCTATTATCAACAGCTGAGATTATTTTAATTAGTTTTAAAAAAAAATCCAAGGTTTAAAATTATATCCAATTTTCCTCTCATTATGGACAATAAAGTCTGGAAAGTCATTTTGCTTTTTTGTTTATTATTAGCTTCCAGTCACAATAATTTTCAGACCCTGATGCATTAGAACAACATGAAATGGTTTGAACTACAAAAAACCAAGCAGCAAATAACTTGCTACAAAAATCTTTTTTTTTTCCTCTAAAACTTCAAAATCACATGGAAGTATTTATTTAATGTAGTTTAATTTGGCTACTTTAAATAAAACTTCAATTCAGAGTTAAATTTGATCTACATGTCTCTAATTTGGAAGGGAGAATCCTGAGATTTATAGGTCATATTCTCATAATGTAGTGCCTGTAATGTAATATGCCAGTGCAGCAGTGAATGGCAGAGGCTCTGCCTGTGAAAATCTTCTGGAACTATTTGCTTTAGAGCTCTCTGATCTGATCGTGAATTTGTACGAATTTATTTTAATAAAGTAGCCTGCTAAGGATAACACCAGCTAGAAGGTAATTGTAGCACACACTGTAACACACCATGTTAGTGTTTCTGGAAGTGCAACACTCTTGCCCCACCAATAAAATGAAATACTAATAAATGATGTGTGCAGGAGGCATTCCATCTGGCTGTCTTGAAGTCGAACTGGAGGAGCTGCCTGACAAGGGGCATCCTCTCATGATGTATCAAGCATCATAAAAGTCCACCCTAGCCTTCCCAAAAGCAGCTGGGAGTAGCCGTGACTCCCTGGTAAGAAGAATGGGTAGAAGGTCAACATGTACTGCAAGACTTGGGTTGAAACAACAACAGTCTCTCTCAGGTTGTGTCACCTTCTCACGATCTCTGTCTCCAGGTACTGCAGTAGATAAACAACTGGTAACATATGGATAAACATCCCTGGGAGAGGATATAGAGCCAAAACAATTATGTAGCAGTATCTGAAGCTCCCCGAATGCCACAGACGATGCCATGGATCTCAGGAGGGAGCTGAAAGCATTCCCAGTTCTCAACAATGTTCTCAGTTCATTGGGACAGAGGAGCAGAGTATATTGGGGTCCTACTACCCGGTGTGTGGTTGGCAGAAAGCACTAAGCTGGACCTGCAGTGTCCCACAGGGGCTGATGCCAGTGCCCACGTGGGTCAGGCAGGATGCTGCTCTGCCAACCGCATGGAAGGAGCAGCTGGGATACACACTCAAATTTATCATCCTGAACAGCCAAAACCCATGTTAGCTGTTTGTAAGAGAAGAATTATTTTCTCTCTTAGATGCCAATGCAGGGAGTTTGTACCCCTGGGGTACAAATAAGCATTGTCAGCATATAGGAATAAGCAATAAGTATTGTCAGCATATAGAACCTGGTAACATACTACAGATGATATTGTAATCAATCCAGAACAGTATGATTTATATTAATAATGCACCCATTAACTAGGTGAAGTACTGGTTCCTTTCAGATCTCAAATCTAAATCATCAGTGGAGAGTCCCCAGCAAATGGGTGATATTGTAGGACTTCCTAAGAAGAATTTACATCTAACCCATTCAGTATTTTAATCAGAGACCAGAAAGTTAAATATAAAATTATTGCTCATTAAATTCACTGGTGACAGACATCAAGATTAGCAAACTAGGGAAGAGGAGGTGTTATGCTATCTGATCTGGGAGTGCTTCATGTCAGAAGTATGGGCCCAGTCCCAGAAAGGGGTTTTGTGGGCAGTGCCATGCATAGATGGCAGTACAAGCGCAAGCCATTCCCAAGGAGTGAAGGAACATCCCCTGGGTAACAGCAGCTCTGTAAAGGGTAAAACAACAGTTTCATGGGGAACTTGCAGTTTCATGACATGACAAAATAATATGATGATCTATGAATACTATGAAAGCAAAGCTGTAGAGATATTTGTATATAAATACATACGTGTATTTTCGGTTAAGTGGATCCTATATAGCCAGGGGAAGTTCAGGCAACCATATTTTAAAGAGGATGTTGAAAAACTGAGCGGGGTTCACACAAAAAAACGGGAAAACAATATATAAGGACTGATAGAAGTAACTTTTGTTGAGAAAAATAACTTACCAGAAAGAAATACTTTGAATTGACAGGATGACAGTGTAGATAATACCTTCCCAGGAAAAAAAATACTGATAATGTATCGAAGCATGAAGAAAAGCATAAAAAGAACCAGTGGCTAGAAGATGGATGCAGCCAAATTCATACAGAGAATCCAAGCCCATATTCATAATGAGGAGGGGGGGGTGAGGACAAAGGGAAAAATAAATTCTTTATGTCTTGATTTCTGCAGATCAGAACTCAGTGTCTTTCTTAAAGACAGCTTTATAGTTAAACACAAGTTATTTGGCTCAAGTCAGGGCAGCTACTTTTGATATACAGGACTGCACATTCCTATGGACTGCCAAAACACGTGATGGATGCCTAGAAAAAAACCACTGTATTTTGAAGTGCTTGTGAGCAAAGACATTCCTCACTTTCCAGTCTTTGGGCCAGCTATGTAGAGAGCATTTCATATGGAAAAGCAGTTCTGATTATTCATTAAAAATATACCAGTGCAAATTCTCAGACCCTAGTGTTTGAAAAAGGCACTATATGAATGTGCCTTCTCTAGTCCAAAAGATTTCAGGACAAGTCTTGGGCCATGTGATTTAATCTCTGTCTTTCTGGCTATGATTTGAGTGCTCATACTTTCTGCCATCCCTGCAGCCTGAGACATGGGCACCAATACTAAGTGGCTTTCTTCTTCTTTTGGTGGGTTATGACCCCGAGACTAGCTCAGTTGGTTAGAGCATGGTGCTAATTATGCCAAAGTCATGTGTTTGATCCCCATACAGGCCATTCACCTAAGAGTTGGATTTGATGATACTTGTGGATCTCTTCCAACTCAGAATACTCTGGTTCTCTGAACCCAGTTCAGCTTTCTGCTCCAGTTCATGGTCTGCAAACAGCCTTGTGAGCACAGCCAGGGCTGGGCAGCCATGACAGCAACCACCCACCACAGAACAGGAAATCCTAAAGATATCACTGTCTCAGACAGTGTGTGGCTTGTTGTTGCCAAGGGAAAGGTCCAGCTTTCCTCTTCTCCCCCAGCACCATGGTCCCACCACTCTTTTTGCTGATATTGGCAACTTCCTGGCTAATTCTCTGCTGGGTTAGGCATCCAACTCAGAGGAAGCAGACTAAGGGAGTGTGATTGCTGGAGTGGCTCTACCTACCTCCTGCATCACCTTATCTCTATCATCAGACAACCCTCAATTCCCCATATAGCTTTACAGGATTCCCAGGAAGGGCTGACTCCATATACTATTCTAAACCCCAGGCAGGATCATCCCTCCCTCTCCACTGTTCCTAACAGTGTCTTCCTGCTCCCTTATTAGCACCAGAGCTGCTGTGGCTCTGGGGTGAGCAGGCTCAGATTAGCTCTCAAGACAGTGGCACAGCTGGTCAATCCTGCAGAACAGAGTGAAGGGTAGAAGGCTATACCCAGAAGTTTCTTGCTTACCAGTTGAACTCAGCAATGTGTATCTGCCTTCTTAGGGAATGGTTCATCAGGCTTATTCCAGTGGCACCCATAAGCTTCAAGGAGAGCACTGCATTGCTAAGGATTCATATTCTTTTACCAATAACAGTGGAAGACTCATATAGCATAATGAGCAAAAAGACCCAGCACTGCTGGGTAAAGGTCATTGCTGTTTCTATTGTACAGTAGAAATAAAAACACAAGCTGCAGCTCTGCAGTTACTTGCTCTTCAAAGAGCTCTTCCCCCGCACCTCTTTCAGTGCCTGTCCCACCCTGCTACAGTAATTTGTAACTATGGGTTTCTGGCCGAGTTTCCTTCTCAGTCGTGTAATTTCCTTTTCTTTTGTGGGACATTTGCAGATTTTCAAAGGGATTCTGTATTCTGTTTCACCATCCAATAACCCATCAATGTGGAAGAGAAATGTACCTAATTTTTGTGTGGCTTCTTACCAGTGTTTTTAATGCTAAGATACAGTTAACACTGAGTGAGAGCATCAGCACAGTGGTCCTGCAAATTTGAATCTTTTCTGTGTGTAGGAAAGGTGTTGCCTGGGTAATCGCAGTAGGATTAACCTTTCTACTTGCAACAGAGTGACTTTTCCTGGAGGAAGATGAACTCCAGCCCCAAGCAACTACTTCCTTGAAGCTTGGGAAGCAGATGTCAGCCTCTTGGTATTGATATGGTTATGTGGAATGTTGACAATCTTAAATGAGAATATTCAGTAATGCCAGGGCTGCTGTGTGCAACAGCATGCAGAAGAACCCATACATTTTTCTGCCTTTCCTTAGGCACCCCGTTGAAGACATCCAGGCATCCCCCACCACCCCACTTCCAGCATGGGTCCTGACTTCCACTCTTCTTGCAATGTTGAGCCTGAGCCACTGGGCCTTTTTAGGGAACGATATGCTCATTGCACAAAATACATCCAGTCTCTTCTGCCGCAGGAGTCAAATTTCGCAGCTGACAGATGTACCTGCCGACTCCCAGCACTTTGAGCTCTGATGATGATTTAAGCATGGTTGTTCACAAGTTCAATTCAGTTTTATCCACTTTTGCACACATTATTTTTCATACTACTGGCTAAAAGCTCCATGTCAGTTGAAGAACCGTTTTGCCTCTGCAGGAGACTATCCGGCATTTCGTGGAGGAACAAATTTGACAATATAATACTGGAAAGTGGACACCTAATTACCTCATTCATTACTGATGTTGCCATTTGTAAAGTTTTTTTCTGAGAGCCTGTCAGACAGAGTGGGTGATGGAGTGGGGGCTGAATGCGCTCATTAAAACAAATTAATCCTATGTCTTCGTAGTAAGTGAAGAGGTAGTTTGTTGAAGAAGGGGAGGCTTTCCAAGCCCCAAAGGCTTTAGTTTTGCAGAGAGTACAAGTCTGCACTGTGTTCCTTCTGTAATTAGTTTCTAGACAAAAAAGGTACATCTCCACAGGGATTTTATCGCCTGATGTGGCGGGTTGACCATGGCTGGACAGCAGGTGCCCACCAAAGCTGCTCTGTCACTCCTCCTCCTCAACCGGACAGTGGAGAGAAAGTACTACTAAAGGCTTATGGCTTGAGATAATGACAGGGAGAGATGACTCACCAATTACCATAACGGCCAAAAATGACTAAGCTTGAGAAAATTACCTTATTACCAATCAAATCAGAGTAGGATATCGAGAAATAAAAATTAAATATCAAAACATCTCTCAGCACCCCTCCCTTCTTCCTGCTTAATTTCACTCCTACATTCTCTTACTCCTCCCCTCCACTGGTTGAGGGGAGGGGGGGAGAGGGGAGGGAGGAGCGAACAGGGGGGAGGTGGCCGGTGGGTTCGTTCAGGTATTGTTACTGCTGCTTCTCCTCCTCAGGGTGAGGACTCAACATGCTCTTTCCCTGTTCCTGCATGGGGTCCCTCCGACAGGCTGTAGTTCTTCACAAACTGCTGTCGTGCAGGACCCCTGCAGGGTCACAAGTCCTGCCAGGAAATTTGCTCCATTGTGGACTCTTCCCTCTGTGGGTCCACAGGTCTTTCCAGGAGCCTGCTTCCAGTGTGGGCTTCCCATGGGGTCATAGCCTGATTTGGGTATCCACCTGTTGTGGCGTGTGGTCCTTCAGAGGGAGAAAGTAGATATCTGCTCCAACATGGACCTCCATGGGTTGCAGGGGCACAGCCTGTCTCACCATGGTTTTCTCCACAGGTTGCCAGGGAACCTCTTCTCTGGCACCTGGAGCACCTCCTGCTCCTCCTTCTTCAACTGCCCGTGGTGTCTGGAGAGCTGCTTCTCACACATATTCTCACTCGTCTCTTTGGCTGCAATTGCTGTTGTGCAGTTTTTTCCCCCATCTTAAATGTGTTATCCCAGAGGTGCTACCACAGCCACTGATGGGCTTGGCCTTGACAAGCAGCGGTCCGACTAGGGTCTGTTGGACATAGGGGAGGCTTCTGCCAGAAGCCACCCCTTTAGCCCCCCCACTACCCAATCCTTGCCACACAAAGCCAACACCCCTGACTATTAAACATATTAAGGCAACTGACACACATTAAGACAAGGCAACTCCCTCTCAATAAATTAGCATGCCTGTGTTTACAAGAAGACATAATAGCTGTTATTTATTTTGTACTTACGTATTTTCTTTATAAATAAAAGTTTTATGCCTCCCTTTGAGCCTGCTCTTATAGACTTTGACTACAGCAGCTACAATTAAACTATTACTTCAAATTAGCATGGCATTCAGAGTGCATTTGTAGTACTGCCCTGATTTTTATTTTTTTAATTATTAGTTTTTCTCTCAGTTCATTCATCAATCATATTTACAAACCCATTGTTGTACTTGCTGCTAGTTTAGTGTTCTCACACATTTCAGCACACAGACAGAAACTGCAAACTAGGGCAGCTTTATTAGGATCTCTAATATTTCTGAGGAGTTTGAAGGTGCTGACAGCTTATGGTATGTCTTTCCCAGGCAAGTGCAAGTGCCTCAAAGTCCATCTATCTGCAATTACTGGAAGGGGTAAAATTACAGAGCACGCTTTTCCTCTGAGAAGGAATCCTCTCCCCAGAGGTTAGAACTGGGGAACAAAAAGCATATTACAGCTGGAGATCTGACGAATGATACTCATTTGAACTTCTGAATAATCATCTGTGCCACATTGGCTGCCTTTGCAAAGCAAGGTTGTTTAGAACCCAAGTTGATTACCTTCCTTGTTGTTTTGCCAGGTAGTTTAACTTTAGTCCTACATCAAGACCTAACCCTGAAGTTCTGCCACCCCTCAGCACTCACTGACAGCACTGGAAGCAGCTCAAGGATGGCAGAAGCAGGCCTCTTGTGCTTGGGCTGTGTCCTATTTTACTTTTTGTCCTCACTCAATTACTCTCTGCTCTGCACCACTCTTTTATAGTAGGCACCTCAGGGTGGAGGGTATTAGGAAAGAATTTTGTTTCTCAGGACTGCAGAAAATGGTGTTTCTCAGGGCTACAGAAAAAGGGAAGTAGTTTCAAATATCCAAGTGGGCACATTGTCACCACAGCCCTGTTTGCATACAAGCCCATTGTCAACCAAAGAAACTGGAAAATTATGGCTATTTATCCATCCTTCTTTTTACCCCCCCGTTGTGCCTCTTTTGGCAGAGCAGCTGAACAGTTTGCATTGTTTCAAATTTAATGCTTGCAGATGGTTTTATTTAGAATCTGTTTTATTGGTGAGACATGCTTCCTCTGTTTATTAAATTATGTCTACTTTTTTGTCATCCATCATGTTGCCCGCAATTTCTGCACAGATCTCGAGGGTAGGGCTGGTTGTTGCTGTTGCCGTTGGGGGGATCACTTTTTTTGGGGGTAATTTGAAATACGATCGAACTCCGAGCGCCAGGGGAACACGGCTGGTGCTGATATTTTTTCCTCACAGAAGAGCATGACACTCCCGACGGGCGGGCAGAGGCGCGGGGCGCTGCCGGTGAGAGGGGCGCCCGGCCCGGGGCAACTCCGCCCCTGCCCCCGGCCGGCGGGGGAGCCCCGGGGCGCGGCCCCGGGCGGGGGGCACGTCTCGCCGCCGTCCCCCGCAGGCGGGCGGCCCCGAGGGCG
>JAYRBT010000177.1:22750664-22796205 GCA_036023395.1 Myiotriccus ornatus
GCGCCGCGGCGGCTGCCGGGCGGTGGCAGGTGGTGGCCGCGGCAGCGCCCGGAGCGGAGCCCGGCGCGTCCGCCGGGCCGGCCCCCCCCGGCCGGCAGCTCCCCCCGCGGGCCGCCCGCGCGGTTTGAGTCCTGCGGAGCCCCCTCGAGCCCCCGGGCGGGCGCGGATCGCCGGCGGCTCCGCGCGGAACTCGCCGGCTCGGGAGCAGGAGGTGGGGACCGCGGGCGGTTTGGGTTTGCTCGGCTTCTTCTGGGTTTGTTTGGGGTATTTTTTTCCCCTGCTTTGTGCGGCGTTTTGGGGTTGGTTTTTACTATTTTTTCCCCTCCTCTTTTCCCAGCTCGGGTATTTGGAGGGAAGGCGGGAGCGCCGCGGCCCCGGCAAAGCCTCGGCGGGCCGGGCCGGGCCGGGCCGGCCGGCAGCACCTCCCCCCGGTTCGGGGGGTCCCCGGGCTCGGCCCCCGAACGCCCCTCTCTTCCGTTCTCCATGTCATTTCCTGTGCTAATAAGATGGTGGTCACGGCCGGGAGGGAGGGAGCCGCCGCTGCCGCCTCCGCCGAGCCCGGCCCGGCCCCGGGACCCGTCCTCGCCTGGGACTAGCCAGCGGGGCCGGCGGGGTGGGAGGGCGCAGCCAGCCGGGCTCCCCCCGCCCCTGCCGGGCGGAGCGGGCCCCCCGACGCCGAGGCGGGCTCCCCGCGCCCGCAGCGCCGAGGTGAGTCAGCCTCGCTGGTAGCCAAGGTGGCCACGAAAATGGCTGCGGAGCGCGTGGGGGGACCCGTCCCAGCCTGGGGGGGAGATCGGGGTAAGGGATGCCCGCAGCGGGCGGGGCGGCAACAGCGACCCGCGGGCACAAGTATCGCCCCCCCCTCCCCGCCCCGCTCTCCCCTCCGGGGCGGGCAGCGCGGGGCGCGGCCCGTCCCCGCCGCTCCCGCCGCGCCGCTCCCCTCCCGCCCGCGCCGCGGCTGCGCCCGCCCGGCCCCCCCGCGGCCGCCAGCGCGGCCCGTGACTGACGCGCCCGGCGGCCAATGGGCGGCGGGGGCGGGCGGGCGCGCGCCACATTGGAACGCGGGGGCGGGGCCGCGCGGGGCGCTCCGGGGGCGGTGGCGGGGACCGGGAGCGGGACCGGGAGCGGGACCGGGACCCGAGGGAAACGGGAGCCCCGCCGTGGCTGCGCCCTGCTTGCGGGCACCGTGCCTGCAGCATCGCCCGGGCCCCGTGCAGAGCGCCAGGGAAGAGTTGTCCTTGCATAGCTTAACCAGGATGCTCTGTTAACTCCCGTGGAAAAACTGCAAATGCATATTCTTGGGCCTTTTTCCCTCTGGTTTTTTTTTTGTTTGTTTTTTTTTGTTTGTTTTGAAGTTAGAGAATCTTTCAAGCTCCCTTGAAAATGTTCCTGTATTCCTTGTATTTCAAAAGGAAACAGAAGATGCCTCCCAAGTCCCCTTTCAGATCCCCGAGAAAAAAAAAAAAAAGCTGGCCTGTGGGCAAAACTGTTGGCTTCGTGTTGCTTCCTCTTTCTCCTGTGATTAATGCCTCTCATTAATGGGAGGAGAACTGGCAGAACCAGCTTAAAAAATACCAGCCTAACTGTAAGATAAGGTTGTTTTCCAGCTCTGCAGGTGTGTACAGTGTTTTGTTGAGCAGCAAAAGAGCCCCAGCCCCAAATATCCAGCAGCCCCCTGGATCTGGTCCTGCTGGTGAGGTTTGACTCCCTTGACTCTCCGAGAGACTGGTGGAGCATGAGCTTGCGGCCTGGATTGGGTTTTGTGTCCGCCGAATTTCTGTTTGTCCATTCACCGAGATTATAAGCGGTGAAAGTGGACATGGAAATGACTCCTGACTCTCTGATGGATTTTGTGTAAACCCTGCAAAAGATGAACATGTCTAACGAGGACGGTGTGTTTTTTCAAGTGCAAGCTGCAATCGGAAATGAAAGTATTCAGTTGATGGGTGTTTGCTTCTTGCAAGGGGTGCTTGGACCAAAGGTGCTTCTGCTCAAAAAAGAATAGTTTAGCACGGGGCTGAGTGAGGTAGGGCTCTTGAATAACATGCAGCCTGCAAAGAGTTCAAGTGTTTGGGGCTGTTGATGGGGCCAGCAGAAGGACTGTGTTAATGAAGGAAGAGTTGGCTAGCTGGAACTGCTCACCAGGGAGGATTTGAGTTAGCCATGGGAGATGCTAAAGGTTGCCCTGGCTCTTGGCTAGATGCTGAATTGTCCAATCCCACTGCGGGGTGGAGTAGCAGGATAGGGAAAGTCACAGTTCCCTCCTGCCTTGCAGTAATGTCAAAAGCTGCTGCTCCTTCTGGCTGTTTTTGGGGCGTGAAGGAGGTCCTGTGGCTCTCGATTCAGTGCTGGCTTTGGTGTGGAGCTTTCTGGTTTTAGGATACGGGCCTGTTGCTCCTTTAGCACCTTTGTGGACCATGCATGAAGCGTGGTACTTCCTGGGCTGGTTTATGGGGGACTCTCCCATTCAAGCCTTACTGATCGCTGATAGCAATTAGTTGCACTTTTTGACGATTAAAGAGGAGGATTATTGTGAGGGTGATAGCTGATTTTAAATACCTGATTTCTTGCAAAAGCAAGAACTTCTCTGAAACCTTACTTTTTATGAACTGAGGCAAGGTCCATCTTATTGGAATGGGTTGGTGGCGGGTTGTTGCTTGTATTCCTTGCTGGAAAGTGGTGGACCTGCTTGAGGTGGGTAGGAGCAGTGTAAAGGTTGTGTCCGTGAGTATTGGAAGAGGAACCTGAAGCGGGAGGGCTCCTCCACTGCAGCAGGGTGGCTTTGTGATCGGGGGGCCGCAGGCATTGTGGTGAGTGGAAGTTGCCACCCTGAATCAGGAATCAAAGTATATATATTGAGGAGAATAACAACAAGCCCAGGCAAGAGAGGTCTTTGGTTTTTTTATAGAGAGTACTGTGTACACTTTATCCTTCTGTGTTTTTTTTTAATATTCCTTTTTCCTTTCGTAACTCCTGTCTCATGCTGGTTAATTCCCAAGTGGAGTTGTGGTTTTTTAAGCTTTTTTTTCCCTCATGTCCATTTATGCAAGAGAAGTACGTGCTTTTACCTAGCTCTTTATTCTTAAAGTTGAAAGTTTAGTTGAAACTAAACATGGTCCCAAAGACAAAATGTTTTGGGTTTGTGTTTAGTTTGATAAATAGGTAGTTACTGTAGGTTAACTGGGGATCCTCCAGAAGGAAGAAATAAGCTGCTAAAATTTGATCTGAACATACAAGTCAGAGTAGCTGTGAGAAGTAATTATTCTTGTTCCCAGTGGCTTGAGTGCAGGTGGGAACTTCTGATGCCTCTTTTGCACTGGGAACATGTGTATGTGAGACCTGTGGTTTTCCTAAGTAAAGCCAACACAAGCAAACATCACTTTTATTCTTCAGTTTGGATTGCAGCTTTCCAGCTTTTTTTTAGAAATCTGGAGTCAGTTGGATGCACATCAGGGTATGCTTGATGTATCTTCTTGCATCAATGTTGAGTTGACTGATCTGGTCTCTCACCTGAGCACGAACCCTTGGGACCCCAGGGCTGAGAGCTGCTTGAGGCACAGGCCGGTGGAGTCAGCACATGCAATTGATCTTGCATTGAGCGAGTGGCAGAATTCCTCCTGGCCTGCCACTGGGCAGCCCTGCTGTGGGATGCCTCCTCTGCTGCTTCACGTTTCGCTCCTTGTCATGCTTGTGGCGTATTTCATTGCAAGTGCGTCTGTACAGCGCTCCTGCCTGAGGCTCTGTTGTAGTGGGTTTCTTGGACCAGAGCTCTTGTGCAGCTGCAGACAGTTTTAGAGCCTCCTCTTGCACTGACCTCTCTTCAGTAGTGGAGTAAAGAAGGCTTTAATTTCACAGGCTTTTCCGTTCTCCTTGTGACCTCTTCTCTGCTACTGAAGGCGTTTATAAATAAAGCCTTTAGAGCAATGTTCCATCTAAAGCTGCATAGTGAAATGTTGCTTTTCAGGAATCCCTGCTAGTTAAACTTGCCTGTACAAGTGGATTCCCGTAGCAAGTCCAGCCACCCAAAGAAAAAACAGAGATAAAGTGAGATGTTTGTATCACCCTTAATGGCATCTTCAGAAAGAAGATGAGGAAAAAGTGCTTTGGAAAGGGAGGAAGTTTGCAGATAAAAGAGGCTGAAGATCAATGGAAAACACAGCCATTCTGTGGCATCTTTGAAAGGTGGGAACAGGGTGAATGGAGAAGAAATCTGGTGAGGAGGACAACACAAGTATCCCATATTAGAGAACTTTTTCTTTATCACGCCCTCCATGTGATAGGCACTACAATGCTCATAGAAAAGACCAGGAGGATTGAGAGCAAGGAGGCAAAAAAGCAGAGGTGAAGGGGTAAATTTTGACTTGGCATCTAGAATCATGTTTGCAACGTGGTCTTTTTAGAAGTCTAGTCACTGTCCTCACCGTGTAGGCTTTGGACTTCCGCTAGAGTCAGTGAAGGTGGTACTAGAACTAGCATTTTTCCTCCTTTCATTCCAACCTCTGCACATAATTTTCAGAGCCTGTGTTTCTACCGAGAGACAGTCAAGCAATTAAGAATCTTGACACTTGAAGCTTTGCTATTATGCTTCTGGGTCATTGATCCGTTTGTGGGAGCAGGATAGTTAGTATCCTTCAGGGCTGTTGCTCAAATGCCTTGTTTCTCTGCAGGGCTGGGAGGCAGTACTCTGGCATTTCAGACTTAGAACAGTTTCCCTGCAGTCAAAAGGTAAAAACATTATACATATAATTTAAAATTTAAGCTGCAGAAACTGGCAGCCTCCAGAGGGAGACCAGTAATGTGTACTGCAGAACTGTTTCAGTGCCGTCCCTCGGTCACAGACAGCCATAGTAAGGGGCCCATCGAAAGGGTCTATCATAAGCGAAGTTGTCCAGTTTGAACACACTCTGATAAATAGCTTGGTTTCTCTGCCCCCTTTCTTCTCTCCTTCTTAGGCTTTGGCTTTTCAGCGAGGCTAGTTTTACTTTGCCTGTAGTGACTTGTCCCAGAGGAGAGACTGCTGTTCTAAAGTCTCAGCACTGAGCCCTACCAGGGCTGCCACTCCCAGCAGCTCAGCCGGGCTGCCTGTGCTGCTGTCAGCTGGGGGCTGGCTTTTGCTGGTGGAAACTTAAGTGTGGGTACTGGATGAGCTGTATAAGGACATAGTGGTAAAAGTGCATAGGAGGTGATGTGGGGGATTATCTTGTGTGCCAGCTGTAGAACTGCTGTAATTAGCTCGCCCTGAGAGTCAGCGGTGCTCCTGCCTTGCACATTGGGGAGCTGATACACTGAGCATCCTTTGCCGGTCCCCAAGCCAAGTCATTGCTGCATACTGCAGAGCACTGTCTCCAGGCTCCTGACTATGGATCAGGGCATCTGGGGCTTCAGTGGCCCCCACTAACATACTTTCAGTGTTGAAGGCTGGTAGTTGGAGCTGATATTGGTCAGGGCTATCAGCCATCTGCAGGCTGATAATCAATCTGAAATATTGTCCAGTACATTCTTTTTTTGGTACAATGAAGCTTAATTTAGAAAATGTGTCATATAAGCTGTATCATAATATGCTGAGTGGAGTTAAATGTGGTTCTTAACTGCAGATAAGTGTACATAGCATCTTTCTGGAAAGATGTTGTGAGTTTGACTGGGATTATTTTTCCACTCCCACCATGTTCCTCTTTACACCTTTCATTTGTATAAACCTTGACTTCCTCATATCTGTGTATATCAAGGGTATTTGCTGTTGTTTGTTTTTTTTTAAATTTCTTGTCTTCTGAGGCTGCTGGAGTACTTGATGTCTTCCGTTTTCTTTACATTGGAGACCTCTTGCTTGGAAAGGCTAATGATGACGTTAAATATGCCACAGTTTGCAGAGTGCAGTCCTTCTATTCCTTCAGATGAAGTGAATGAAAACACTTGGAAACTGACTGCAATAAAAATCAATACCAAGGAGACAGAAGCATATTTTTATGAACAATATAATATGGTCTATAGTTGTCATGTTTCACATCTAGGAATGCAGACTATCTTTTCTGTGATCAAATTAGTTCAATCAGCTTTTGAAGAAACTTTTTAATTACTAATTTTCTCTTCCCTTCGTGATTGGAAAGAGAACATTCTTATGTATGATATGTAAGTTGCTTTGTTCCTTGAGAAATTTTACCTAAATCAAGTAGTTAAGGGCTGGTGTATGGGTATAGTGGTATCTGACCCTTGGCTCAGAGTCACACCAGCTAATACTGCATTGCTGTTGCAAAGGCAGTACCTCCAGGATAGTGGATGCACTTACTGCATCTCCTGGATGTGTTGAGAGCTTGCACCAACTACATCAGATGCTAATGTATCCTCTTTAGGTTTGATGGACTTAGCTGGTGGTTGATTGGTTTTGGGTTTTTCTTTAACTAGGTCTCATTCCTTGTCAGGTGATGAAATGTTGTTTTTGAATTCTGTTAGGATAGTTGGTGAATTTTTGTAGTTCCTCAGTGACTTGTGTATGTGAAGTCAGTCTGACATGCTCCCTCTGCTTTTTGGACTGGAATTGAATGAGTTCTTGGGCTCCTTCCACGCTTCTGTTAATCAGTGTTTTAAAATTGCCCATAGCATAAAGGACCAGGCATTTCTGTGCAACCCAATACCTTTATGTAGAAGATGCACTTGAGGAGCGGGGGTTGCATGAATGGACCAGAAGTGCTTGGCCCCTGCTGGAAATTTTCTTGTTAGCTGTGTTACAATCTACAGGGTCTGATCATCTCTCTCTCTTTATGGAAGGGAATGTGCAGATCAAGTGGTGGTGGTGGTGAATTCAGCACACGGATATCTGATTTCTTGGCAGATCCGACATTGGAGTATCTGGACTCCTGCCTGCTCCAAGGAAAAGGGTCGGTGTGACCCATGCTTCGCCAGTACTCATCCAAGCCGCGTAACATGAGCCCCTAACCTGTAGACAGATTTACCAGCTCTGAATAATGTCTCTTGTGCTGTGAGATCTTATCTTCCTAATGGCCTGCAAGAGGTACAAATGAGGAGAAATAAATATGGCTCTTGCTTTTGCTTCCTCTGCATTTTGTGGAACAGTTGATTTTTTTCTCATTCTCTAGCTGTGTTCATTAGTGCTTTTAAAGGATTGAGCTAGTTTGTCAGAATTTTGGGAACAAATGAAAGTATGATTTGCTCCTACCTTCTCATTTTCCCCAAAATATTCTTTCCCTTTTTGCGGAACAAGTAAAAAGAAAGGAGCCACCTGCCGTGTCCTGAAGCTCAAGTAGAGTGAAACCACTGTAACAAGCATAGAGGAACTGTCATGTAACATCCTTCAACAGAAATGAACGGGCACCAACTGGATGAACGGTGCCAAAGCAGGCTTTATTTTGCATCTGTACGCACAGGTCCCAATGGAGTGGGGATCCCCCTGCACCTGACACTGCCTGCCTAGAGGTATCCGTGCTGCAGAGGCTTTAAAATTTGACGTTTGATTCCTGAAGCTTTTGAGTTGGGTGGTGGGAAGGGGCATTGCTCAATAACAAGATGCCTACTGGAAGTCCAGAGGTCTCTTGAAGGGGTGGGGGTTTCTCATCTGCCTTTGGGATAGAGAGTTTTGGATTGCGATTTGTAAGTAATACCTTTTGCTCAAGAAACCTTCTGTCATGTGACTGTATCAAGGGTGAAATTGTGTTTTGTGACAGAATTTAAGGGCAGTCTTACAAAAAAACATTGGTGTATATAAAGGCAGACCAGCAGCTGGTTGTTGCTTTTGAGTGTGGTATTGGCTTAGTGCAGGAAAAGGGAGCTCCAGCAGAATGCATTGAGTTTTCTGACAGTGGGGCAGCTTGAATGTAATGCATAGCTTTACAGATGTGTCTGCAAGCCTGTCTGTCGTGTCTGGTCTTCTGACACCACTAAACATTTACCAGTGGAAGAAAATGCAGAGTACTGCAGGTAATCTTTTCTTTTTTTTTTTTTTTAGGAAAAGAAAAAGCTGGAACTTCTAGAAAAGTGTTAAGTGAAAGGCTGTCTTGTTAGAATATGGATGTGCTTTCAGAGGGGCTAATTTAGACGCTAAGGAAGTATATATGGAGCTGATTGCTGGCTGGGTGCCAGTCACTGAAGGGCACCGGAGGCTGAAATGCCAGGCAGTGCTGGTAGTGCTGGCACTTCAGCTCATGACGGTTGGGTTGCATGAATTATCTCTCTGCCTTCCAGCTAATTTTATCCTGTTGATTTTTCATGAATCATTTCCCATCTCTGTGGGTTAGAAATTAAAGTGGAAGTTTGCTAGCCAGAATAGCCACATCTGCTATTTAGAAAATAGTGTCTGGGGTTTGCTTCCTGCCCACCCCCACACCTTCTCTTCCCTTTCCCTTTTTACCTCCATCATTGTTTAAATACATGAATCATTAGTTCTGCTCACCCACAGAAATTTTTAGGCTGGCCAACCTGCACAAGTGCAGGGGTCCTCTGAATGTGCGTGACCTCAGTGTGGGTGGCTGGGCAGTGGGGGTGGCAGGCAGGTGCTGAGTGCTATGTGGCAGGGTCCCAGGTACAGAGTGAGGCTGTCAGGACCTCATTGAGGCATCTTGAATTTCCTGCACGTGCTTTATAAAACATTAAGGGCACTTTTCCATCTCCCAGCACAACAGAAGAGTGGGAATGTGATGGTGGCCCAGCCTGTCGATGACTACCCAAGTGCTTTCTCACTTCAGCCTTTTTGTCTGTCCATGGATGAGAGTAGGTCATTTGGGTAGTAAATTCACATCTGTGCTTCCCTTTGTTGAGCTCTGCGCCCTTGATTGCCATTGAGGCTGACGCCTGGGCCAGCAGCAGGGAAAGGATAAGTTCATTATCCAAAAGTTGAGCACTACAAGTAGGGATCTAGGGACCCACATAGCAGTCGTGTAGCTTGGGGCCCTGTGGATAAGCAAAGTTTTGCTGGCAGCTGTGCTAAGGAAAAAGCAGGTTCCCATTAAACATAGTGAGGATTAAGTGAATGAGGGGAGGTCTCTAGCTTACTGAGGTTCATTTTGAATCAGTCTTGGGGTCACACCAAATGCAGGAGACTGAAAGAGTCATCGTATTGGGACAGTTTTGAAAATTGCCAAGTGGATGGCCCAGGAAATGATAGGCTGAGTAGCATGACACCAATCCTGGGTGAATACAAAGTTATTCATGCTTGGAAACTGGTGTTAGATAACGTGTCTTGTACTTCTTAAACAAGGTCTGATTTTGTTCTTTGAGAAGCTTACCACTGGTTTAAAGAAAGATCTGTAGGTGTGATATATTTACATAAATAAGGCAGTTAACTCAGTGCGTGAGAACCCAATTAGTATCTAATGCCAGAGAATATCAATAAAATACGAGTGGCTTAGGAACTGACGGTAGTGATTGATAGAGAGTCAGCATCCAATAAATATACTGAAATGGCAGTATAAATAGTAAAGGGGATGAAGGATACTCTAAGCTAAAGGACAGTATTAGCACACTAATAAATCAGCTATTTGCAGATTAACTTTTAAGGTGAACACAGAAAATGGTTTTTCAGTATCAAAAGATCACAGTTCTGGTATTGCCACTTTAGATGAGTGGAGCAAATAATCCAGCTATTTTAAGATAGAGCTTGATCATTTTACAGAAGAGTCTCTGCAACATGATATGTGGAGGCTGCATTTTCAAAGAAGTAGACTTGATGACCCTTCCCTTCAGATGAGGGGAAGGGAGAAGCTAGTTCTGCCTGACACTTAGTGATGCAGAAGAAAGCATGACACTACTGACAATATGTGTAGATGAAATATGTTTGGTGGATTGTAGCTGTTGATAGGGGCAGGATGGTATAATGCAGTTGGTTTGGTAAATAAAGCCATTGAAACAAAATAATTTTCATGCAGCCAGGTGGAGAGTTATGAATCTGGAAAGGCACATCCTGAATGTGATCTGTGAAGGGAGGCTGTGTCCTGAGCAGTCCCTTGTGAGAACATGGGGGTCAGAATGGGCAGGCAGCTCTGGGGAGCTTTCTCTGCCAGGTCCTAGCTGGAAATGACAACCATGATTTTGGACACAAACAGGGAGGTAATGAATGAGGAGGTAGTTTTATGTCTGTAACCCTTATATTTACTTCAGACTCAGTTTGGCATCGCTTGTGGCTTTCTAGTGCCAGCATCTTGAAGCAGTGGAGAGAAAATTAGAAGGATTACGCGGTAGAATGATGAAAATTGTTGGAAAGCTGAGAAGATACTGCATGGGTACATATCCAGGGCTTTACTATGTATGTAGTTTAATTCAATGCTTATCACTGTTGCTATCCAAACACCTTTCAGTAGTGCTTTAAGGAAGAAGGCTTACATCTGCCACTTAGCTGTACGCTTATTCTGTCCTTGGGGAGAAAAATGTTGGTGGAATAGCATTTAGTTTTAGTACTGGGGTTTTGTGTCTGTTTGTTCTAACTTTATAAATGAAGGTATATATTTATGTTGAAGAAACCAAAGGCAAAGAAGTGCAACTGGCAGTTCTGACCAAAGATGGTGAGGTTTGTTACAGCCATTAACCTGGGAAACAGTTCTTTCCATTTGTTCACAGCAGTGTCCCAAGATGCCGGGTATTTCAGCCTTTCCCACCTCGTTTCAGAGCCCTTTGAAAGAACAACTGACTGGTGCTCAGAACTAAAGAGACTCACATAAAACTTGTCTCTGAGGGGGATTAACAGTTGAGATGAACTTATGAAGTGTTGGCTTCTCTTCCTCTTGCTAAACTCAGATGGAGACTTTTGTCCTGTTTGTAGGCTAAAGGTAAGGGAATGGGACATACAGGGGATCAGTCAGGTTGACCTAATTCTCCTTCCTACCCTTAAAGTGTGAATCTGTGAGACCAATGCAGGGAGCTGAGTACAACAAAAATGAGAAGTGTCCATGTATTTTAAAATGGCAAGTCACATATTTCTTCAGCTGCTGTATGTGCCTTGGTTCTGTGGCAGGTCACACTGTTTCAGAAGCTTTTAGGCTGCATGGGATCTTTATGTTGTTAGCGTCCTGCTTTTTTGAGTCCTTACTCAACACTTAACATAGGGAAGTCGCATCAAATAATACCTGGTTTGCATACACTTGTGCTGATCCATGACGGCATATGGATCATCTTCCTACTCCAAGAGCAGCAAAGGGCAAATGCTCCCAACTGACCATAATACAGAATGTTGTGTCAAATCTTTTAGGCGTCAGCATTTTCCATCTTCACTAGAAGTCACCATAAAACAAACTTAAGACTGGTTCAGGGGTTATTTCAGAGGTTCTCTTCCTTCTTCCCCCTCTGAAACACATCTGTCATGAAGTGGATCATGGAAGGTTTTGATAACATGTTTTGCCGATGAACCATGTAAGAGTGACAATGTGAACACATCTTGCATCCATATGAAATGACAGGAGGATTTCCAGGTTGGCAAATGGGAATTTCCCTGTTCCCAACCTGTCTGCAGTCAGGATGACAGCAGGAATTTGGTATTGTGGCACTCCTATGCTGTTTGTCATGTCAGTTGCTGGTCTTGGGCAAGTCATTAAAACCACTGTGAACTCTAAGCCCTCCCTGCTGGAAAACAGGTTTAAGTCTTTGCGGTTTTGAAGCTTCCTCTCCAAGCTTCTTCAGAAGGCTGCAGAAAAACTGGTAATTTTTCCAGGTATCTTTCATGTAGTCCTGACATTCTTCAGTGTTCTTTCAAAACTCAGAGAATGTAGTGGAGTAATTGGCAATGATTTGAAGAAGTCCTGGTCACAGCCCGTGGCTGCTCAAGTCCTACATCATGCATGCCCTATAATTTTAACTAATTAAGTTTGAATTTGTGAGTGCTTCAGCTTGTCTCCAGCTGTGCTGGCTGCATTCAGCCCTGCTCTGTGGCCATCAGAGAAGAGCCCTGGCCTTTCAGCAGGTTGGGAAGCAGGTCATCAGGTCTTGCCCTGCCACCACCAGCCTTCGCTATGCTGGTATGCTGCTTTGCTGGACCACAGGGTGGAGGGCAGCTTCACCCATAGGAGCATTGTTATTTTGGGGGGGAAAGTTATGCCAGCGCTGTGGCAGCTGTCAAGGCAAAAGCAATTTTCCCAGTGGCGCACTGGGTTATATCTGTCTGTGGAGAGTGGTCCTCCTCTGAGCAAACTGGTTCTCCCTCTTATTTTGTGGGATCTTTCAGTGTTTGATTTGGCTGCAAGCATGAGCTGCATAGCCAGCTGGTACTTCATAAAGTGACCTGAAGTGGTTGGCATGGCCGAGGGCCTTGGTAAGTGAATTCACCTCAGGGAGAACGGTCAGCCTGGGTCTTCCATGGCTGCATGGGGGGGGGAGCTCAGAGCCTTGAATGCTTTGCTTTATTCCCCCTTCTCAGCTCATCAGTAGCCGACTGTTCTGGATTACTATTTCTGGTAATAATATGCAACTGTAGAAAAAGCATATGAACTCAAGTCCATCTTTCACCATGGGCCTGCACTTTAAAATGTGGTGCAAGCTGTGCGAGAACTTTCTTAAAGAAGAGGGGATGACCTCCAGAAGGCCAGTGGAGAGAAACTGAGTGAAGGAGCTGTGTGCTGAGGAGGGGATGGATTCCTATATGGCTGTTTCAAATGCAAGAATGTCCCAGTCTGGGAAACCTGCCAGTAAAATGTAAAATTAAAGCTCTGTTTTGGAGTCTGATCCACACAGATAAGAGTCTGTGACTGTTAACTAATAACTACAAGAGGGGCAGTGATAAAGGCGGCATACTTGAGGACAGGAATTCACAGGTTTGTTCATGTTTAACCCCATTTGGAGGCTTTTTCCTGCATTAGAGATTAACAGCTCAGATGTTCTTGTGTTTTCTACTTCCCTGATTTTGAGCAGTATGGTAAAATCACTGGAAATCTTAACATGTGTCATGCAGAAATGTGACAGGTCCTCGCTTACTTTTGAAGAAAATGGGTATTGTGGCAGTGCCTGTGAACCTGGGGACAACCCAGGGGCACTTGGGATTTTTAGCATTCACACTGGTGTCCTGGGCCCACTGAGGACTGTTGTGCCTCATACCACAGCTGCCTTTGCTGTCCAGAGAGCTTGATGTTGTGTGCAAACAGCACCTTAACATCACAGCATCTCTCTCACCCAGGGATTGTCCTCTCTGACATGCTGCTAGGACTTTGTAGAAGGCTGCGTGCACAATGACATTTGGAGGGCTGAACATCCTGGTGGGCACAGGAACATACACAGGGGAGAGGCCAAGTACCCCCTGGGAACACCTTCAGCAGTAACCAAGGAGCCTGCTCTCCTTGTGCTTACGTGGTGCTTCTCCACATCACCTGAAATCTTCAGAGGCTCTTCGTATTTAGATGCTAGAACAAACACAACTATAAAAATTGCAATTAAAACCCCTAAACAATGAAGTGCAGGGAGTGAAAACCGCAGAATGTGAACATTCTTGTAGCTGTGGAAAACTAAAGGGGGAAAAGAAAGGGCAAGAAAGAGAAACTAATGGGCAGTGAAATTAGGAAAAATTAAACACCACTTTAAATACATCAGAAGATAAAAGAGTCCTAAAAGCACAGTCATCTACTGAGGTCTGGAACTGGAGAAATCTCATGTGTTTCTTTGCTGGCAGAAAAGCTAGAAAATTGTACCAGTTACAGCAGCAGCGTAATGCTCTCTGTTGTAGCAGTTGCTTGGGAAATTACCTGGGAAATAGCAGCTACTACAGCAGTACGTTTTGAAGTTTGCTGTTCTGGCTAACTTGCATCCAGGGATTCTAAAAGGGCTGGCTGAGAAGTGCTCTCTGGGTCATAAATGCTAATTTAGAAATAATTTTTTTTTTTTTAGAGCATACATAATGACTCAGACTGAAAAAATGTTGTGTGTTACTCATAAGCAAGTAAACCAATTTCTAGTTTAATTGGGCAAACTAGAACATTAACTGCAGTCTGATGTTTGCTTCCAGTAAAACAGCGTAATAGCTGGTACGGATTGTTTTGGTCATGATTTGAGGGGGGTCTTAATTGTAATATTCAATCTGTACTGATTTTTTAAAAATCATTCTTTTCTAACAGTGTGATTTTCTGGTGTTGCTATAATTTTACTTGATAAAGGTAGAACTGTTGGTATGTCTTGCATATTTCTTGCATTGAAGTTGTACCACAGGTCATAGGAATAAACCGGTAGGATGATTCAGTGTTTCACACACACACTGTTGGAGTGAGTCCAGAGGAGGGCTGTGAAGATCAGAGGGCTGGAACACCTCCTATGAAGACGGGCTGAGAGATTTGGGGTTGTTCAGCCTGGAGAAGAGAAGATTCTGGGGAGACCTTATTGTTGCCTTTCAGTACTTGAAGGGGACTTGTAAGAAGGCTGGGGGCAGACTTTTTAGAGGGGCCTCTAGCAACAGGACAAGGGGGGATGTCTTTAAACTGAAATAGGATAGATTTAGATTAGATATTAGGGAGAAATTCTTTACTGTGAGGATGGTGAGACACTGGAGCATGTTGCTCAGAGAAGCTGTGGCTGCCCCATCACTGGAAATATTCAAGGCTAGATTGAATGGGGTTTTGAGCAGCCTGGTCTAATGGAAGGTGTTCCTGCCTATGGCAGTGGGATTGGAACTGGATGATCTCTAAGTCCCTTTCAGCCCAAGTCATTCTGTGATTCAATGCATAAAGGAAAATTTAACTAAATAAAAGGTCACATTTTTCTGTGACAACAGGAGAGCCATTGCTTGATAAGTCTAGTAGTGTCAGCTGGGAATAGTTTTTTTGGCTTGATGCTAATCAAAAAGCAGGAGTGGGTCTCTTCTCCCATTTAAGAAGTGATAGGATGTGAGGAAATGCCTTCAAGTTGCACCAGAAGAGTTTTAGATTGGATATTAGGAAAAATTTCCTCACTGAAAGAGTTATCAAACACTGGAAGAAGATACCCAGGGAAGTGGCTAAGTCTCCACTGCTGGAAGATGTTTAAAAGACAAGTAGCTGTGGCACTTAAGGATATAGTTTATTGGTGGACTTGGCAATGCTAAGTTTATGGTTGGACTTGATGATTTTAGAGGTTGTTTCCAGCGTAAATAATTCTGTGATTTAGTGGTGGACTTGGCAGTGCTAGATTTACATTGGACTCAATGATCTTAAAGGTCATTTGCAGCCTAAATGATCCTCTGATTTCAAATTTGTTGGTGTCCTGGAAGAAAACCCATCAAATTGGACTATGTATGTGGACAACATAAAGTCTGGGCAAGTTGCAGGTAATGAGAAGAGGAGTCAGTGGTGGAGGTGGGATTGAATATGTCCTGAGTGAGACAAAAGGGAGTTGTGTGAAAGCC
Source organism: Myiotriccus ornatus (assembly GCA_036023395.1). Classification (NCBI taxonomy): domain Eukaryota; kingdom Metazoa; phylum Chordata; class Aves; order Passeriformes; family Tyrannidae; genus Myiotriccus; species Myiotriccus ornatus. The sequence goes on from JAYRBT010000177.1 coordinate 22,765,957, forward strand.
TGAAAGCAGTCATCTAGTCTCCGAGCAGGTGGGAGGGCTGACGGGATGCATGGTGGCCTGCGTGCTATCACGAAGAGTGAGGGCTCTTACAGCAGCATGGCGGCTCACCAAAAACAGAACCCCAGCTGGGCACAGTGGGCAGAAAGTAAATGCATTACTTGGACACAAACATGGATATCCTGAGCAGGGCCAGGGAGGGTGTTATCTTGGTGCAAGGTGCTGCTCCTGCCAGCACAGGAGTGCTGTGACCAGTGCTGCACAGGAATGTTGCTGATAAGTTGGAGGGAGGTCAGGGGGGACCATGAGAAGGGAAGGCTGCAAAATATGTCATACAGTAAAATGTGGAGCTTCATATGTAAAGTAAACACTGGGTTTCTTCCCTTTTTTTTCCCCGTGTTTGGAGGTATGCTGTAATTCAGCCTGAAGTTCACTGAAGGAAGCACAGTGACCTGCCTTGGCAGAAGGTCAGACTGTGTCATCACAGGGTTTCTGTTGCTCTGTAAGTCTCCACGAGGCAAGAGTGGGAAAGGAAAAGCTATTTTATCTTCAGAGACAGATGTCTGTAACTCTTCCTACTGAAGCTTTGGGGGATGTTGGTGTTTTAACTCCAGGTGTCCTGTCTTCCAGGCTTCCAAAACGGAAGCAGTTGGTTGTTCTGACTGAAAGCATCTGCCCTGCAGCCAACATCCATCTTTCCTGTGTCAGTGTAGGCCCCACAGCTAACCACCTCTGGGGTACCTGTCTCTTGTCTTTTAACATTTTTCCCCTCCCCAAGGTTTTTCCCTCTTCAACTATTTTACTGCAGACTTTCCAGAAAAGACTTTCTTCTCCTCTGGGAAGGGCAAGTAGGCCCTACCTGCAGCATCAGCTGGTGCATATGTGCAGGACTGGAGAGCTTCCCTCTTGCTCCAGAGAGCACAGACAAGGGACTCAACCTGCCAAAATAAGTCCCTCTTTGCCCTTAGTATCTCTTTCCTTCTGAATGGTGGTGGTGATTCTAAAAGAAAATGTGTTTTGTTTTTGGCATCCTGTAGAGGCTTAAAAGTGCATGTGTTTGCCTGTGTCTAGTTGTTGTTATGCCGAGGCTTTGCTTTCAGACCACTATATGAATATTAAGTAATGCTCCTTGATACAGGCTTAATAAATGTCTTTCAGGATACACACTGATGTGTGAGAAGTGGGACTGGAAAAACTATTCATTTGTCCCCTGGCACAAAGGGGAACCAGAAAGGTTTGGAATAGCCTTCTTGCTGTAAACAGAGCAGAAATGCAGATCAGACTTCTCTGGTGTTTAGCCCCATACAAGCATGTGTGGAACAAAAAAATTCCTGTCTTCAGGGTTTTGTGACCTTAGAACTTGAATTTAGGAATGCCCTGAGCCGAGTCATGATGGGGACGGGCTTTTCCACCAGCCCCCCTGACAGGAGTCTGATCAGTTGCTGAGGCCCTTCCATCAGCACTGCAGGTATGCAGCATGACAAAGCATGTCATCCGGCAGTGGACATGGAAAGGGGGATCCCGGGGGACTTTGCGGGGAGAGCAGTGTGGAATATGTCTGATCTGGTATGGTACCTGAGAGCAGCCAGTTCATGTGCCTTGGAGGAAGTCTTAAGATGAATGGAATGAAGAGATGAGCAGCACTCAGCTTTATTCCTCTTCTCAAGCTGGGATGCTCTTAAGCTTAGTGTCCCTTCCAAAAATCTAAATTAAACTCATTCCAAATTATCGTCACTTGATATATCTGTGTTTTCTCTTCAGCACCACCCCATGATGGGAGGAGGAGGAGGGAAGAGTTATAATTTTGGAGCTTGCTGTCCTTAGACATCAAATGACTGTTGATTCTGTGAAGGGACTCCTGGCTCTTCTGTTGAGCAGAGGGAGAGGCATTTTCAGTACAGCAGACTTGCGTGCCAGAGGGGTGGCTCAGTTCTGGACCTTGCAAAGGACAGGAAGATTGAGAGCATAATTTGTGCGGTCTTGGTGGAGTCCTGAAGGGTACTGTAGGCATTACCTGTTTGTTAGAGGTGTCCAGAGCACATGGAAAGCTCCATCTGCAGGGGTGTAGTGCACTGGACTCTTGTTCCCTGATGGAAACTGGTATATGTTATGTCTGTAGACAGATCCTGTTTCAGTGCCACAATCTGTATTCCTTTCTTGTCATTCTGTCCCCAAAGACCTCCTCTGAGGTAGTGGTGCTCCATGTTCCTGTAGCGTATCACACCCGTCAAGTCTTAAATTCCATGTGCAACATTTTTAATGGGCATTGTGAAGCATACTTCAGATTCTCCATGCCTCAGGTTGCTCCGTGGTGTTTCACGCAGTTCCTCTGACCTAGAGCTGAACTGCTCTTCTCTCCCCAGCCCAGGAAGGCTTTTCCACCTACATGCACGTGTAGGTACTCCAGTGTGTGATGGCGGCTCTTGGTGCCAGGAGGGAGCCTGCTCTGCTGGCTGTATCCTGGCCTGGGGGAGGAAGGTTGTGATTTCCTGGTGCTCATACTTCTCCTCCCTTCCTTCATTCTCTTTCAGAACATGAGTGAGAACTTGAAGGACTGTTTGATCCAGACACAGGCTTCCTTAGGTGAGATGGTGACAATAAAAACAGAGGCCTGCTCTCCGTGCCGGGACAAGGAGTATGGACAGCCTTGGTACGTGGCTGAGCTTCAGACTGATGTACTCTAGCCCTTTTCTCTCCACTTACCCCCCAGCTGGTTTTGGGCAATATACTTGAACTTCTTGAAGTTACTAAAGCCCTCCCTTGTGAGATCTGCCTTGGGGTGTTTGACAAGGGTGGTCACCTACTAGTGCACTTACTCTAGATGAAGCCACTACCTGCTGTAGGCTTTAGCCTTAAGCCATCTCAGGTACCAGCTTATGGCAGGTTGAATGGCAAGTTGGATTATTTCTCTGCTGCAGTTGTAGGACTAAAGGAGTTTGTCAGGCCCCATTGCCTCAGCTCCTCTCTGTGTGCAGTCCCAACATCTTAGTAGGTTAACATCATCTTTCTGTTGTTCCTTCCTCAGCTCTGGAAGGCCTGACCCACAGTCCATGGAGATGGAGCCCAAGAAACTGAAAGGGAAACGGGATTTAATCATGACCAAGAGCTTTCAGGAAGTGGATTTCTGGTGTAAGTATCTTGTGACTGAGGGAGAAGCACCACTGCTGCTTGTATAGACTTGGGTCTGTCCCTGTTGGTGCCCTACTGGTTTGGGGCAGGAAGCAGAGGAAAAAGAGGCAGGGACAAATTTAAATGCTTTCCTGAAAAGATTGGCACATTTGAAAGGGAAGTGTTGCACAAGATCAGCTTGTCCATGAAGGGGTTATGCAGAGGTAGGGAAGTAGGTGGAAAGTAAGCTGGAAACATGATAACACGCACTGGAAAACCCTGAGAGTCTGCAAAACCCAAAGACTTGAATTCACAAGCTGCAAAGGGAGCATTGTGCAACTCTTTCCCCTGTATTCTGGAAAAGAAAACTGGTGCCACTTATGCGTATGTACAAAAAAGGCAGATCTGTGTCCCTGTCTGGACACCAGGAAAGTTCCTGGTGATGCTGTCTCTCTCCCAAGCACAGAATAAAGGCTTTATGATGAGGGTATTTTTGTTGAGGGATGTTTGTTTTAGCTCCCTCTTTGGCGTGTGAGGAATCAAATCTTGGTTGGAGGACTTGGCTGCTAACCAGGGGTGTGCAGGAGCCCCCAGCCTCTGTCTCTGCAGGCAGTGACGGGCCTTTTCCCGTGCATGCAGCCATCAGTGGCAAATGTGTGTAGAGCATCAGGGTTTATGCAAGTGCATGTGTTGCTTAGGCAGGTGTGGGTTGTGGCAGAGCCCTTGCTGAGAGATGTGAAGAAGCAAGGGATCAGCCAGTGAAGTGACTGTGTGTGTGGAGGCTGGATATTGGGGAGGGGGCTCAGCTGGGCAGGGGGGAGGACAGGGAGCTGGCCTGAGTGCTATGCATCCTGTGTGCTGTGTGAGCCGCACAGGCATCACGTGTGCCCAGCCTAACCCTGGTTCCCTTTGCATCACAGTCTGCGAGTCCTGCCAGGAGTACTTCGTGGATGAGTGTCCGAACCACGGCCCCCCAGTGTTTGTGTCTGACACGCCGGTGCCCGTTGGCATTCCTGACCGGGCAGCGCTGACCATCCCGCCTGGAATGGAGGTGGTTAAAGAGCCCAGTGGGGAGAACGATGTGCGCTGTATGAATGAGGTGATCCCCAAAGGTCACATCTTCGGACCGTACGAGGGGCAGATCTCTAGCCAGGACAGGTCTGCAGGATTCTTCTCATGGCTGGTGAGTGACAAGTTTCCCCAACTAAGTGACACCTCAGCCATGCAGCTCAGAGCTGGGAGAGTCATGGGCTTGTGGTGCCAAACCTTAGCCATCTTCTCCCTTCTCTGAAGGTCTTCTGCTGACCCACATGGGCACTATGCAACCATCGACCTACCAGAAATATTAGCAGCTTAAGGGTATAGATACGTGAAAGGAGACCAGGTGCCATGACACCTGAGTTCAGTTCACAGTTGTAGGAAGCAGAACTTGCTTCTGCTCTCTCTCTTGCCGAGAACCATGTTCTTCCATCCCCACTCAGTCACTAGGTGTCTTCTAGTACCTTTCCCTGCTCTGGTCATCATTTTGACAATAGAGGAAGGGTTCTATCTACAGATTGCAGAGTTCTCTAATGGGCCTACAGCACTCCCTCCCAGATTGCCTGAGCAGAGGAGGTGGCCAAGAGGGCAGAAAAGAGATTCAGTCCGTGAGGAACTGATCTACGAGCAGACTCCAGCACCAAACTCCGTATTTTTTCCCCCTCATTCTACAGGCCTTTAGTAGCATATGAGATAGAGCTGTCACTGGATTGACAGATGTTAATTGTTATGAGAAAAGCAATATGGGATTTGAGTTATAGGTGGGAAAAAAATTGAGAGCTGCTGATATTAAATGCTCCTCACACTTCTCCATTTGTAAAATAAATGTGTCTCAGCCCTGTCCTGAAAGGGAAGTTAGTCTTGTATGTCTCAGGATTGTTAACAATTTTGTCAGCTGCATCCATAGTTCTGTTACGGATATCTGTGCATAGAAAAATGCCTCTTAGTTCAGAGTAGCCTTCACACGCACGTTCAGATCAGCAGCCTGTGGTACAAGGAGAGCTGAGATTCATGACATAGAGTTTCATATCATCACTTGGAACTGAAGCAGCAATCTGAGATTCATATACCTATAAGCTGCATCTGTTCTCTTGTTCCGTAGATTGTTGATAAGAACAACCGCTACAAATCCATTGATGGGACAGATGAAACCAAAGCAAACTGGATGAGGTGAGTCCAGTTCTCTTCTGCCTTCCCTTTTGAGGCTCTGTCTTCAAGAGAGAGGCCATCAAACACTCTTTGTTGTTCTGTGTGTCAGAAAAACAAATCAAAATACCACCACCCATTTTGTAAACTGTGTGCTAGTGCTCTTTCAGTATTTATTTTGAGTATCCTTTGGTGTCAGATTCAATGAAAGGGTCTAAAACAAGCCATAGATGTGTACATGGAGGGATGGCTGTTTTCTGGAATGAGGATAAATGATAAAATGATCCTATTTATCCACTCTTAAAAATGCTGGCAGGTTTCACTCCTTTTTTTTTTTTTTTTTTTTTTTAATGCTTTGCATTATCCCCAAGATAACATTTGCTTTGGTTTGGGTTTTTTTGTCCCTTCCCCTTTGACAGACACTGAAAGAGGTGCTTTTTTTTGTTTTCTTTCTGGGCTTCACTTGAAACAGCTGTCTGTGATGGCTGTCATTTGGCAGTGTGAGCTGTCCTGTGCAAGGAGAGCAAGCTGCAGCAGTGCAGAAGGCAGACCTGATGCGTGTGCTTGTGCTCCCTCTGCCGGCCCCGCGCCTTGGCAGGGGAGGGAGTCCGTACTGAACCAGGAGCGAGGCTGGCTCTGGTTTGGGAACTGCAGCAGGAAGAGAAGGTGTGTAACCATGATGCAGTGTTTCAAGTATTGGCATATATCTGTAAAATGTAGGTCACCGAGGCCTCGTACGTGTGGTACGTCACCAGAACAGGGCATTGCTCTATACTGAGGCCTGTCCCACATTCAGACCAATCCTGTTCTCAGGGGTGAATCTTAGAAGCAGTTATTGTCAAGAAGGCATTTCCTAGAGAGTAAAGCAGTGTGGAATTACCTGGTTTATTGGCCTGGATGTCTAGGATTTTCCACTGTCACTCACTGATGGAATAAAGAGTGTAAAGTACAGGTAGATGCAAGATTGACCTAATTGGTCATATGTGGTTGCACTGCTTTTGCTCCATTTGAGTCTTCACATGGATAGCAGCTGTTCTGTCATTTGTGTTCTATAAGTTCAGCAAAGGATTTAATTTTTCTGCATCACAGTGAAGCTGGGGCAAAACAGTCTTGAAAAGCAAAAATTCTATGATCTCTTTTTCCTACTGGCATGAACATAAGCTTGATGTCGGGATTTAAATGGGCACTGCTTCTGGTCCTAGCACCGAAAAGCAGAATGTTCTTCCCTAAACTTGTATTTGCCTTGATTCATTCTCAAGATGAGTGTGGTCTGGGTTGTTCTATACAGCCTTGAAAGACAAGGAGGTTATGGCTTTGCAGAAGGGGTATGTTTGCAACTCTTCTGGAAAAGGGTGTACCAAGGGACCTGTGCAGGTTGTACTGGTGTAACTGATCTTTCTGATTTTACTCTTGAAAATTCCTTCTAACAGTAGTATTATGTAGAGTCTGACTGACAGTTAAGTGTCAGTAGACGTCCTTGAAAAGCCTTGATTTTGTTTGTTAGCACCTTTCAAACTGAGGTGTGCTTGGTATCCTATGCCAGAACATCACCTGACACTGAGATTGCTCACAGAAACCACACTTTCAGGACGCTGTAGACAGCGCTCTTTTTGTTTTTCAGATGGTGCTCTTTGCTATCACTCACAGATGGAGTGCTTTGCAAAGTAGATCTACTCACCCTCTGAGTAGGTGGGTATGGCATGTGGAGGGCAGCTTGTGCTGATGCCTCTCTCTTCTTGTAGATCTCTGGCTATTGTTTTTGTTGTTTGAATACCACATCTGAGCCCATTTTCATTTTCCCACAGAGGACAATATGTATGCTGCAGCACTTGCTGGTTTAATTTCAATTGACTGTTTACCCAGGGCAGTGGATGACAGGGAGGAAGGAGTATGAAGCATAGCAGGTGGGATGACAATGGTAGCATCTTCCTGCCCTTTCTCTCATCCATCAGTCAACCGATGTGAACTCCTGATGCTGGGAGCATGTTCTCCTAAGCTGGCTGCTGATGGAAGAATAATGCACCCTTCATCTCTGTCCAGAGTAAAGTGCTGTTGTTTGCAATACTTTATAAAACTACATGGCTTTGACTTGTGCAAACATCTTCCTCTGTTTTTATTTTTCTGGGTGCTGATTATCATGGATTGCAGCAAACCCCAAATGAAATTAATGCTTTCTTGGACACAAACTGTAAATTGCTGCTGATGGGAGTTCTTCAGGCTTCTGAGGGATTGCAGAGAACCATCTGTTTTCCTGATTGCTTCTGAGGAAATTCTGTTATTTAGTTATTGGTGTCCTCTAGAAATAATGGATTTGAGCAAAAAATGAAAGTAATTCAGAAAGTCCAGGAAACATCGCTCTGTCTGTGTCACTTGGCCCAGACTGAGATGCAGGATAGGAAGTACCAGCAAACTGATGGTCCCTAACTGAACTGTTGTAGTGCAGTGCCTCATGTTTGGGGTTTCCAGGCTTGTTTAGGCATTTATAGTCTGTATCCCTTCTTATATGTGAGTACCTGAGTACTTAGGCTTTTGGCACAGCTCAGATTCATCCTTTCTCATGCGAAAAGTCTGGTGCAAGACTTCCTCACTTCTTTTTCCTTTGCTTTCCTTTCTGCCACCTTTTCTCTCCTAGCATAGTAACAAAGAAGTCATGGGGAGCTTGACCCATGTTCTGTAAATCTTCCTGTATCCTTATAGTGGAGATGTCTGTGATTTGATCTTCGTACAATAATGGAGCTTGGAAGGGAGCTCTGGTTGAGCGCTCCAGCAGCCTGCTTAAAGCAGGGCCAACTTAGATCAGTAGATCTTATAAGTACTAAGCTGCTGTTTTGACTTTACAGGACCTTTTAAAAATAAACATTAAAAAAAAGGGTTACTGTGACTGCCCATGTGTTCAGGGTGAGTAAAAATCACCAGCCTATGAATGTCATTTTGTTGTACTTCATAAACTGATTTCTCTTACCTTGCAGCAAGTGGAGCAAATGTTCTTATGCATTACAGAGTGAAATTTATGCAGAGCAAAAGGATCCTAAAGTACTGTGATCCCTGTAAAAAAACCTAAACTACTGCAAAGCCCTTGGAAAAATTATATGCTTGTTTCTTAGAGGCCAAGAAAAGTGGAGTTCGCTGATATCTTTGTGGGGTGATCATTAAGTGCCCACTGTTCATGTAGTTTACAATGTCATATGTTTTTAAAGAAATAGCTGTACTGTTTCGGACCTCAAATTGACCTGGGCTGAGGTGTGAATGCACAGCCTCACCTCTGGGACTCCTCTTGGAACTTGCTAAAACACCACATGGCACCCCAGAGAAGTACTTGCAAATATCAGTGACTGTCTCTAGGGGCATATTGCATGCTAAAGGAAATGCACGAGGGGAAGCAGATCTCTCTGCTAGTAATACTGTCTGCATTTTTATAAGGAGGAGGTAAATGTGCCTGCTAGGAACCTAACATTAATTGAATTTGTGATTAAAACTGGCCAGAGCTCATTACTCTCTGTGTGGCAGGTTTGTGATTGGAATAGGTAAGTTATCTTAGATGCTGGAGCAAATGAATGGAAACTCTGAAATCTGAATATCTATGCCTACCACAGGCTGTCCTAAGTGCACTTGTTGGGATACCCTGTCTGTGAAGAGCAAAAAGGGCTCTAATTCCCCATCAGTGCAGTTTTGCTAGTGACAGCAGCCATGAATTCAACGAGAAGAGGTTGTGTCAAGTTGCCTTAGCCTGGAGAGGCTTCTGTCCTTCCAGCTCACTCCTACCCAGGAACACTTTGCAAAATATCGTTACTTCTTTTCGCCAGAGCAGCTTGTTTCCACCACATGGAGGCACTGATGATACTGTGCAGTCATGGGTACCTGCTGAGAATGTACATGAAGCGCAGTTTTGCTGAATGTGATAAAAATGAAACTGAATATTCCCCTGCTCTATGTTCCGAGTAGCCTTTTCCCTCCTTCCACTGTTCAGCTGGGAGAACTTTTTTTTCCTTTTAATTTGGTGAGGTTTTTTTGTTGGGTTTTTTTGAGGTCAGTGTAGCAAGTGCTTTGCTGGCTTTCCATCTTTCATTGCCATCTTCTCTAAACTCTCATTCTTTCCCTCTATAAAAGAAGCTCCACCAAAACAGTATCTCAAGCATGCATTTATATCTGTTCCAGTGAAATGCATCTGTGCGCTTACGTCCCAGCTCTCCCTGTATGTGGATTGGATTTGAGCAGCTTTTCCTACTGGTTTTCCAGCTTTAACCAAGCTTGTGACACTTGCCCTGATGGAGGGCAGCAGTGTCAGTGAGATTGATTAAACAACAGTGTTAACAGCACTAAAGAGAAAATAGAACAGCAACTGACAAGGGTCAGTGCCTCTCTGTAGGTTTTTCTTAGTCTGCAGCCCACAAGCACCTTTCAGACGAGTGCATCCCAAACCACTTATCTTGTGCTGGGCCATGGCAGTGCTGAAAGGCACCTATCTCTAAGGAGGCACCAGCAGGGCCATCACAAATGCGGGACCTTTGCTTATACCAATTTTTCAGAAAGTACTACTGAGTGGGTTTTCTGCCTGCACAGAGGGCAGGTGGCCAAGATCTTATGATTAAATGTATTTCTTCGAAAGAGGAGGGTCTGACCTATCCCAGCCAGAGTTTATTCCCCTAACATTGCAATGATACTAACAATAGATCCCAAATGAAATGAAATCAAAAGTTCTGTCTACTTTGGTTTAATTTAATTTGGGGCCATATGCAGAAAGAAAGTGAACACATTGAGAAACCAATAGGTTTTCCTGCCTGTGGTGTCACTTCAGAGATACAGTCGATGGGTGTCCTAACCATTAAGATATCTTACTTCTTGTATGTGGCCTCTGATCTCCTCTGTGCTGTGCTGCGTACATACACACAGATGTCCATTGCCCAGGCTGCAGATTATTCCTCTGTCCTTAATTTCACCTTGTTTATGTGCAAAACTGCATGTTCAGACAGTCTGTTTTCTCCTTCCCTATTAAATAGATCTGCTGCCTTCTTTTCTTTCCCTGATAAAAAAACATATTTAGGATTAATGTTTTGTTTATTTTTAAAGTTTCCTTTGACTGTGGCTGGAAAAATTAACACACACTCCCTTTGGACAAAAGTACTTGTTCTCAGGATGGCTGCCTGTTCTTCTCAATGGGCTGAGGCTATGAGTTGTTTGTTTGAAGCACCAGAAACTGGGTGCAGACTCCTGTCAGTGGCAGTGATGGAAAGCCTAGCCAGGAAAAACAAGTGGGTGGCCTCATTCCTTTTGAGAACAATGGGAAACGGCATCCATTTCTGGGTGAAACAAGAGCTTGCTGTGAAGCAGACAAATGCTGGATGTGTGGTACCATGATGCTGAAAAAAAGACCTCTCCTCAGGGAAAGTGAGTTGCAGAAATTGCCTGAGTCTAGTCAAAATCTCCCTACTCTAAAGAAAATCCAATTTGATACAGCCCCTGCATGACATCCCGCAAGTTGTAACGGAAGGGGTGTTGTAAAAGTTTCCACTGCATGTTGTGCCAGGCAGAACAGTACGATATTTTTTCAGGCCTCTAAATTTCCTCAAAAGTTTGAGCACTGTCACCTTAGAAGCTAATTCACTTTGTGAGTGATTTTGAGTTCACACACTTTTTTCTGTGTACAAACTGTGGCAAGTGATACGAGGCTGAACTGAAATTCATATGAACTGAATATGTAAGTCAGGGCATCAGACGAAGTGTAAAATTTCATTTTACCTGTAAAACTGAGAAGGCTCCTTCACACTAGTGTTGCTTGGTCTTTTTTTTCTTAAGCTTGAAAATTGCCTCTTAAAAACAAAGCGGCTGGTACGATTGAGGAAAACTTGAGAGGTTGTTGCGGGTGGGGGGAGCTGGATCCCACCAAACTCCTCTGCCCCATTGCTGCACTGGCCAAGTGGTTGGATGCAGGGGGCTGCTTTGCGCTGATTTCCTTTTACCCAATTATGCTTTGTGGGATGTTCAACCCAAGGAACATGGCTGAACGAAAGAGGAAGCCTAAGTTTTCCAAGGAAGAACTGGACATTTTGGTCACTGAGGTGACCCGAAATGAAGCCATGCTGTTTGGGAGGGAGACAATGCGTCTATCCCATGCTGACAGGGACAAGATCTGGGAAGGCATAGCCAGGCAGATCACATCAGTCAGCCAGGTCCCCAGATCTGTAAAAGACATTAAACACAGATGGGACGACATGAAGAGAAGGACCAAGGACAAACTGGCATTCATGCAGAGGTCCCTCTCCAGCCCCGTCAGCATGGGGCGGCCCTCGGCCATCGTCCTGACCGCCCAAGAGAGAGCCATCGAGTCGACACTGCATTCATCCCACCAGATGCACAGCTTCCAGAGAGCGGATCTGGACGTGGTTGACAGCCCGTCAACAAGCTGTAAGTATCATTGCCTTAACACCTCTTTGTCTTATGCTTGGATACCTCAGTTTGACACCATAAGAGCGTTGTGTGTTATGTGAGATGCTGGGTTGCCTGTCAAGACAGGTCCTACTGCTGTGATTGGTTTCAAGACAGCCTGCTCTGGTGGTTGTGGGGTGTTGAAATGGGTTGCTTCCAAGTTAAGATCATCTTCTTTATCTGTTTATATAGTTCTTTTCCATACTGTCTTCTAAGGGTAGAGGATGGATTATGAGTCTGACCTAATCCTACAAGTGAGGGAGTTGAATTGCAGTCTTTGGAAGAAATGCTTGTAAAAGATTAGGAGATCTTCACCATGATAAAACAGCAATGTTATCAAGCTGAGAATCATCTGCCAGTCACTAATGGATCACTTTCAAGAGGGCTGTTAGGGGTCTCAGTGATAACTGGTGTTCACTGCTCTGAGGCTGGGCCACTTATGATTTCTCCGTAGTGGTCTGAAGGATCAACATAAATGCTGTGAGAAAGGTAGATGATAACAATTGCTTCTTCACTGGTTTTAAAGGAACTGCTGGCCCTGCTTTTGAAGTTATCTTCTTCCACCACAATTCTCAGACACTTTCCAGTGCTAAACCACGAGCTGCTTTTGCAGGTTCTTTCCGTAGCTGTGTACACACAGGTTTTCTTCATGGAGGTGCAGCTTCTTGTTCTGTGAGCTTTTAGGCATACAAAGGGGAGAGAGAGGGGATAACTTCTTGGGAAGTGAGTCAGCTAACACCTCATGAGTGGCGCTGTCCTACCACATTAGATCTGATTTGTAGTAGTGTTGTTAGTGGGAAAGCAGGGACAAAAATCTTCAAGAACTTACGAAGTGGGAACTGGTCATTCTTTGCATCTGTCTTGGAAGCCAGTGGCACTATTTTAGAGGTAAAAGGAAAACAGCCTGTGCAAGGAGAGAGTGGGCAGTTGCAACAAATGAAGTCTTGCCTCTTCTTACTTTTGATGTGCCTGTACCTGTAAACTGGCACATCACTATATATTTATCACCCTAATGAGAACTTTCCCCTGGTGTTTTGCTTTGGTTTTGATTTTGCATCAAGTATACTTGCCTAATTAACATAGGGTCCTGTTGCTGCTATGCCTGACTGCCTGATTATCTTAGTGATATCAAGCTACCCAGTGGCTTTGCAGTACACACTTTGCGAGCAGCAAATACTACACCTATGCTTTTCTCAGTGCAGGGACTGTAAGAAATGACACAGGAGCAGAATTTTTGCATGAGGGGTCTGTGTCCCTCCAAAATACTGGAGTGTGCTAGCTACTTGTGGTTTTGGGGAAAGGGAGTCGTTGCTACTGTCTGAAATGGATTTGTATTCTAGTAATGAATGATGCGTGTACAGAATACCATAACAGCTTGAGTTCGTCCACTCTTCAAGCTTCTTATGGCTAAGCTTATCACGCGGATACTAACGTTGCAGCACTTGCATGTTGAACTATGCATTAGAAACCACAGGCTTGTCTGAAATGGCAGACTGAGGAGAGGGGAAAACCCTTTCTACATGTTCTTTGAAATAACTTGAAACAGAAGCCAGAGTTGTGAGGGATTTCACACAAATAATTCATGCTTCCTCTTTTATTTAAGCTGGTGACGATGAAGAGATGCCAAGCACTTCTCAGGAACACCACTTCACTCCGCTGCAGAGGGCTGGTGCAGGAGTCAGTCGTCTTTCTGGGCCCTCCTTCCTCCGCAATTCTTCCTCATCAGAGCACTCGGAAGCTTGCAGCCAAAGGCAGGAACTGCACTGTCCATCCCCACGCACCACCTCGTCCTGCAGACCCCCGAACCCCCGCACAAGGAGCCCACCCCTCTCCAGCTTCGATCGCCAGCTTCTACATTCCCATGCTCAGCAGACAGACATGTTTGGGCGGTTCTGCCAGGAGCTAGTGGCCATTCATAGGGACATGGCAGACAGCATGCATGCCGTCAGTCAGAGGATGGCTGACCTCACCAGCCAGGTTGGCCAGATGTGCCAAACACTAACAGAAATACGTAATGGGGTCCAGGCTTTCCATAGGAGACAAGATCCTAGTGTCATGCAAGGGTCTTGTCAGGAAGAAGCTTGCCCTAAACAGTCCCCAGAGGCTAGTGCAGAGTCTAACCAAAACCCTCTAAAACAGACAACTCCTGCACGGACTACCAGGTCACGAAAGAGAAAACATTTTTAGTCTCTGTCATATAAAGTAAAGAAGGGTGCCCCTTCCTGAGCTGCTGCATGCTCACGTGGCTTCTCTATGTGTATCAGTATTCTGTGGGGAGGGTAAACAGCTGACCCAACCCATCCACTCCCCTGCTAGCTAACAGAGCGATATGAATTATGGCAGCTAAATAATGGGACTGTGCCTCTGCAATGGCAAAGAGGAATCTCAAATATTATAGAGCTTGGAATGTAGGATGTCCTTCTATTCATAGAGACTAGGAGTTTTCACTGGCTCCCCCATGCTTTAAATGCTCTATAAACTAAGAGATGCAATAGGAATCATTATCTGGATCTCTTCCCCTACCTGTGAAATGTTAGTTATACAGACAACATGCTACAGAGCTCCCTTTGCAATTGACTAACAAATTTACCCTACTATTGCTTTCCCATCTTTTTCCTGAAAATTAGTATAGGCAATATGTGGAGAAATACAGCCTTATGCCTCTGAAGACTCTTATTGCTCATTCTTTTATTGTGCATTCAGCAATAGCGAGCAATCCAGGGCTTACTGTGACTTACACACAGTTTTGGGGAGAGGGGTGTAAAAGAGCTTTTGCAGAGCAAGGAAGAAATCGTGGTGTTGAGGACAGGTCTGAGCACAGCGGTTTTAGACTTCTGAGAAAGGGCTGTGATGGCATGGGCCTGGATCCTGCAGTACCAGATGCATTTACATTAAAGAATTTAAATTTTGTTTGTACTAGTCTGAAACCCCTACCTACCCTTCACAGTTGCAGTTAAAATATAATTATTTCATAATATGACAACATTTAAAGAGAATTTTATTTTATTATTTTCTTGCATGTTGTAATCTTCAGTTTTGAACCACCTCATCTCTTCAGAACATGAAAGACTGCACAGAAACAACAAAAGATATAGGGCCTGTCTCTGACCTTAAGAACAGTTTGGTTTTGTTTCACTGTAATTCTGTCAGCTTCAGTACAGTTACTTTGCACTTACTGTTATTTAGGGTGGGATCTGTACTCTGTTCTCCTGTTGTGAAGAGTTTACAGTCTAAATTCACAGCTACATAGATTAAAGTCCTAGACGTGTTGGTTTTGTACTGCTTTCTTTCCCCATAGAGATGCAAGAAAGAACTGCGTTACAACATTTGAATTGCTTTAGTGCTGTGTGAGGTTCCCACGTACAACCCTGATTCTGGAACTAGGCTTTAATAGTGTTACCTCGAGTGGTGATAACGTATGTGGTAGCTCTTTCATAACATGTCTTTCTCCTTGTTTTGCACATCTGCATCTACCATGCTGCCCCCATTTCTGGAAAAAGCTGGATCATTATTATGATCAGCAGGGAAAAGGGCCAAGGTGTTAACCACACACTGCACACCACTGCTCTCCAGGCTGTCCTATTTTTGGAGGCAGGTTGCAGGAAGGTCTTCCAGTTAATATGAATGAGCATCATCATGCCATTTCTGGGCTACAAACTTGGCCAGAAATTTACAGAAACTTCAGTGGGAATTGAACATAGGCAGCATGGTAAAGCAGAAGGATGGCTTGTTTTGTGTGATCTTCAGGGATCTTCTTTAGTCTGTCTGACCTGTCCTTTGAAAGTATAGTGCACTAGCTTGTCTTCTGGAAAGTTCATTGTATATCTGCTCTGTCAATGTGTCAGACATACCTGACCTGCTTTTCCTTTTTTTTTTTTTTCCTTTTTTTCTAGATTTCTGTAATTCTAATTCAAGTAATTTATTTTTAGTGGTGCAGTAAAAGGCCCTTGCTCAAGGAAGCACTGGTCTGGCTAGGAGAAAAACCTCCTTTCTGAGGAATGACTCGACTAGTTTCATGCAGAGGACATTCCTTGTAGTGCTGGTGCCAGACCAGGGCAGAACTTGCTCACCTTCCTCTGAGGATGTCCTTTTACTTCTGTTGTAATATTTGTATTCTGCAAAAGTCACAGTCTCTCTTCAGATGAAAGGGAGATTGGGAAATCTGGCAGAAGTGGATCTAATTTATGAATCAGAGAGACTGAAAAAGGGTGATATGTTTTAAAGGCTTTCTGAGTCAATGTAATGCTGCTACTATATATTAAAAGTGGTATTTTATATTTTTATAATATTTGGTCTCTGCTAATGTTCTCCCATGGATATACTGATAAGATTAGCTCCTCTGATGTTTTCCAGAGGGATCTCTTCTGGGAACCCTTGGGTCTGCAGAGAAGGAGACTCCTGCAGGTGCTGAGCACTGGAG
This sequence comes from Myiotriccus ornatus, assembly GCA_036023395.1. Taxonomy (NCBI): domain Eukaryota; kingdom Metazoa; phylum Chordata; class Aves; order Passeriformes; family Tyrannidae; genus Myiotriccus; species Myiotriccus ornatus. The sequence continues at coordinate 22,782,089 of JAYRBT010000177.1, forward strand.
GGAGTTAGCATCATTGCTACCATCCATTTGCCCACACAGGTTGTGTTTAGAGAGAGAATCCTCGTGAAGGATGCACAGCCCTCAATGCAAACCCCCAGAGGCTGGGTGCTGGTCAGGAGAAAGGACCTTTTACTATAAACTGCATGATATCTCCCCCAGTTTCCTCTGTGGACTATTACAGATTAGTCCAGATCGGGGGACGTATCTCCTACCCTGTGTAGACCCCTCGGTGGAGTGGCTTTTCTGTACTGGCTTGCAAAGGATACTTCCTCCTGCACCCATCATGTTAACTGGCTGTTGAAGTAAGTGCCTGTGTTAAAGCAAACTGCTGTGCTCAACCCCAATATCCCCATGTCTTGTACATGCTGAAAAAATTCTCTTTTTAAAAGTATTTTTGTTAAGAATGCAATAAATATATAACACTTTTAACACAGCTGCTGTTGAGTCATTTGTTTCTCTCATACAATTTTTGCCTGAGCTGGTAACAAGCCTGTGACAGATGTGGGTCTCCTGGAGATACTCGGCATCGGAGCGCCGAGGCAGGGTCTACGGGTATGGTATCCTGGGGCACCAGCCTGGGCTGGTGGCAGCTCTCTTGCACAGGATCTCCTGCCTTGGCTCCGTGCCTGATGTTGATTTTGGAAAGGCCAGTGGCCTGCTCCCTGCGGTGTTCTACCCTGCCTGGCAGGGTGACATCAGAGCACCCCCAAGTCCAGATGGAAGGTAAGCAACGCAGTGGGTAGGAGGGAGGCATGAGGCAAGGCCAGGGGGATAGCAGAGGGGAGAACGGTAAAATCCTGAGCCTTCCTCCAGATGAAAAGGTCCCCTTCCTCTTTTCTGTCTCTTCTGGAGGGTCTGTTCACCTCCTGGGAGGAATGATCCCAGCTGCCAAAAAATAGCCTTGACATTTCTCTGGGCATGCTCACTTGGCCATTTCAAAATGTGGCAATTTGGTGTCCTGAGTGGGCTGTGGCTTAGAAAAAAATGTATGTTTATTTGCTGCTAGCTAGAAAGTCTATGAGAAAGGTGGTCCTGCAGAGCAAGGAGCTGTGCCTCCGACAGCAGTGGGGTTGATTGAAGCCCCAGTAGCTGCAGCTGGGTCATAACTGGTCTCCATGGGTACAATGGCTGGTCCTGAGTAGCCTGGGCAGGGTTTGTGGTGTTCTTGAGCCTGACCCGTCCCAGAGACTGGGCAGGACATGAAGTTACCTATTTGTGGCTGGTGGCAATGAATCTTTGTAGGACCAGGTGCAGCTGAGGGTGGCTGGATCTGTCCTGGGAGCAGTATGACCCCACTCCTCCTCTGGGGATCATGGCCCCTTGGAAACCTGCTATGCAAGCAGGGCTGTGCCCATCTGTGTGCATTGTTTGGGTCAGCCTAACCATGCCTGTTCTGGGCATCCAAACCAAGGTAGCCTCCTTGCCTCAATCCAGACTATTTGGCATTGGGAGGGGAACTGGGCACTTTCCAGCCTTCACAGGAAGGGTTGGGTTTAGGATGTGAGCCATGGGACATGTGTCAGAGAAGGCAGATCCTGCAGTTTCCTCAGCAGGCAGTTTGTGTCCCTGGTTCACCAGGCAGGCTGCCCTTTTGTGGAATGACTTTCTCCATCCTTGGAAAGCACCTGTGGTGTGCAGCGGCACTAGGTGTCTTAGACCAATATGAAGTTTATGCAGTCCTTTGTAACCTCTGCCTTTTGAGCTTCTGGGGACACTGGAGCCTGGGCCTGGGCAGCACTGGTTCATTTGTGTGGATGATCTCATCCCATTTACCTTACCTGGGGGAAGTATCACAGGTGGAAAGCTGCCTCTCCAGGAGGGTAAACCACCTACTAGCTGAGAGCAGCTATGGGGAAACATGTTTGTGACTGGATTATTCCACAACTCTCTGTTAAGGGCTCTTGGTGAAACTGGCAGGGCTGGTGGCTGCAGGAGGCTGGATGGGACTGAGCGGCCAGGGAGCGTGCTGCAGTGTTGCTGCAGTGCTGCAGCTTGGACCCTGCAGCCTGCACTCTCCTCCCAGCTCCCCACTGCTCCAGGAGGTGGCCAGAGCTACCAGACACAGGCAGCAGAGCTGAAGGACACTTGAAGGCCTGCAGAGGCAGAAGGAGAATGATGAATAGGAAAAGGATGCTCATGCTTAACAAAATGCTTAATAATAAAAGTGAGCCCTGGTGGCAATAGTTAACCAGATTCTCCCCTTCCTGTTCAGAGTTGTATTTTAAGGAATTTTCTAATTCTCACTGTCAAATGCAGTTTTCCGTGACTGCACTGGACCGTCCTGGCACTGCTCCGTGAATTCCTCAGTGCCACTGGCTGTGGGGGTGTGAGTCCTGTATGTTGTGTTAAGGATCTCTGAGTGACTTTTGGTTGGTAAATCTTTGCAGGTAGCCAGGATCCTTTGCAAGGGCACCCTCATCTTGTCACTGTTCTGTTGTGGACAGTGGGATGCTAGGAAGCATCCTGACATTTTGCTTGGACTGGAGACAGCATCCTCTAGGATCTCCTGTGCTGCAAGGCATCAGACTGATCACAGCACATTGGTATATTTCGAGGGCTGTGTATCTCATGGCTGTCTGAATGCCTGATCCACCTTTTGATGAGGATCACTAACACCCAGAAGCAACAGCCTGGCAGCTGTGTGCCATTGCAGGGCCTCCTTCCACTGTGCTGGTCCAGGTCTCTCCTCCTTTTCAAATACAAAAACTGGTAGCTTAAAAGTTCTTTTGTTTTGTGACCAAAAGTAAAAGAATGGTTAATAAAAGCCAATTTTGGCAGTGCCAGAGTCTACTGTTAAAAAAAAATTACTGAAGGTAGAGGAGAATCCTGGGTAGCACACATTAGGAAAAATACAACTGCTTCCAGGCACATGCACAGTTGCTTAACTTTAATGCCAGAATTGCTGGAGTCTCGGGCAGTCTGAGACACTGCAGACTTGTTTTATGTGTTTTGTGGGAAGTTTCACCAAGTTTGTGACCTTATGTATGTGGGTTAGTGTGATCACATGCAGGTGGGCTTGTGTCTTAATTTGTGCATTCACATGGCTGGAGAAGGGAAGAATATGCAAGGAAACTTTGGCAGATTTCTTAAGCCAAAGAAATACCTATATATATATAAGGGAACTTGGGCAAGGACTAGTAGCAGCAGATGTCAGAGGAGCCATATGCCACTTGCCTTCATTAATGTTGCTGCATCAGGGAGTGCTGAATAACAGAGGCGAATGGCATAAGAAAAGAATAAGCTTTATCTGTGAACTGTTCGGGTCTGCTTTGGGGTCTGTACGTGTCTTGATGGGTCCTCCTCGTGGTCCTGGGTAGGTGGTGCAAGCTCATGCTGGTGGCAGCTGGAGCCAGTATTACCAAGCCTTTTCGATGCCCTCTAGTAGGAACATGAATAGTGTGAGACAAAATAATATGACCCTAGTGATAGACCTCTATCTTAGCAGGTTGCTTAGAATGGGAATAAATACAGTTTGCTGAGTTGAAAATTAGCTGTTTTAAATCAGGAAAATAAATCCCATGCCCAGAAAGTGATCTTTCTGTCAGCATTGCCAGGAGATCCCCATACCGTGGTGCTGGGGTTTCCACTTGCAGAGGTCTTTGTACTTAATATGTACATAAATATGTCACACGCTGCTGAACTCTCAAGTGCAAAACCTTCCAGTGCTGGCACATCCTTGGACTACCAGCACATGCCCCCATGCACATTAGGTATCCATGTTTCTGTCCTTAGAATCTCAATTCTTCTTGTCTAAGAGGAGAGAAGCAAGAAAATCTGTTATCTCTAAAAAGGAAGGCAGTGTTTTGGGGAAATAGGCAGATGAACCCAGCCGTATTCCAAATGTTCCTGAGAACAGGGAAGGAAGCCCTGAGATGTGAAGTGATGGTGGGGAGTCACGAAGTCCTTGTTTCCATCACTAGGCAGAAATATTTCTGCCCAGGAGAGTCTGTGCCACCCCTATTGGCAGATACTCCTTCAGGCTGGATGTCCACTGTTGTCATCCCTTCCCCAGCAAGAAACTGACCCCCTGGCTTAGTGCTCCCTGGGTGTCCATGCTCATTTTTCTGTATCTCTGGAAACTCGCACACCATTGCTTATAACTCCATGCTTTCCAGTCTGGCTGTGTTGATGGCTCTCTCTGAAGGTCATTCTGGCTTTTTCATAGTTGTCATTCTGATACAAGGTAGGGCACAGGAGGGAAGTTTGTGCTTCACACCTGCCTTGTCACCTTGCCCTCAGGTACGTCATCATCTCCCGGGAGGAGAGGGAGCAGAACCTGATGGCCTTTCAGCACAGCGAGAGGATTTACTTCCGTGCCTGCCGTGACATCCACCCTGGGGAGAAGCTGCGGGTGTGGTACAGTGAGGATTACATGAAGCGGTTGCATAGTATGTCCCAGGAGACTATCAACAGAAATTTCACAAGTGGTGAGTCCCTTCCATTTCTATCCTCTCTCCTGATCCCCTTGGGCTGCCCCACTTGTTGGGCAAAGTGTGGTGGGTGAAGTAGGTGATGGACAGGCTGTGTGAGGAGAGTTGCATTTCTAGAAGCAGAGCATCTCTGGGTGAGAGCCCCCACCTCTGCCTGGCACGGATAGATGGGTGTACAAGAGGAATAAGATAAGCACTGTCATGGAGATCATGAAAGAAAGATTTGTGCTGTGGTGTGTCATGTCATGTGTTGTGTCATGTCGTGTGTGTGCTACAAAGGCCTGATGCAACACCCAGGGATCACAGAGCACCCCTGTCACAAGACTTTCTGTCCTGAAGATTGCGAAGGTGGTGATCCTACAGACAACATTAGTTTTTTCCTCTAAACATGCTGCTCCCTCTGGCTCCTGTGAGCAGCCTGTTTGAGGGAGCTCCAGTTGGTTTCATGTGCCTATGACAGATATTTCCTTGGTGTGTTTGTATGTCCATTTTCCTCATTTAATTTATCTCCTCTTTCTTCAGAAAGATAATTTGGGATCAGCGCGACATCAGCTAGAGACACCTTAGGCTCACAACCTTAGAGTGTATGTACAACATACAGGAGGCTTTGTAATTATCAGACTGATTCTTCCTTGGATAGAAATTGTTATCTTATCTAAAGAGTAGCAGTGTTGGAACAAACCCAGCAGTCCTTTGGGCCCATATATTGTCAGCAATACAGGAAGCTTTAGAGGAAAGCAGAAATTCTTAATGCATCTGTTCATCTATACAGTGCTGATACCTGAAGTTAATTAGGAGCATTTCTTTCTAGGCTAGATGCAGAATGGCAGGACCTCAGGGGGGCAGCCACACTAAATATAACTTTGTAATTAAGATTCCCGTGTATGCTATTACACAGCTGCTGTTGCTGCCTTGACTTGGTAAAAGGTGTCTCCTCTTCAGTCATGGGGTGGACAAGATGTCCTGAAAAAGCTGGTTATCTCTATCACTTTAGGGTTATTATGCACTTGCAGTGTTACATCTTGGTGGCTGTACTTGGGCAATTCCCACTTCTGAATGAACATTGTTATGAATTTGTTTTTTTATATTCATGAACATTGTTGAGTGATTAGGTACAGCTTCAGTGATTTTACTGCAATAATATGCACACATTAGTTATCCAAGTGGCTTAGTACTTTCTGAAAGTACAGCAAGACAGTCTCTGCCCTTGGACCAGCTGCTGTAAAGGGGCACCAAGGCTATGAGCTATTGCCCTGCCATACAGACATGCCTTTAGCCATGGTTTGTCATGGTGTGGTGGTTTGTGTGAGCTGAAGTGGTAACTCACAGCCTGCTCTGTGCTACACGTGCAGTGAAGATCTGCCTCTGGACTTGTCAGAACCTGCCATAGCCTAACACATGCTCAGGTAGAAACCCATGTGGCTGTGAAGACCATTCCAGAAATGTCTTGGTGAGCTCGTCCTGCTGCAAGCTGAGCTCAGCCTGTGTTCACAAAAGGGACGCAGAGATGTTAAAATGGGGCATCACTTGGGCCATTTCTAGACTTGGCGAGACATCAAAGCCTCAGCAGGGAGGGCACTGGGAGGTGGTCAGGAAGCAGCACAAAAATTTGTTGTCACCTTCTGTTTAAAATATTTCAAATCCCCTGCAGATGAGCCTGTCAAATGAAGTGAAGTGGCACACTTCATTAACTCACAGAAAAATTACATGGTCCTGGGTTTTGTTTCTGTCGATAGTTTCTGACCCGCCTCATCGTTAGAGCTGAGACCAATAATATGAGGGATTGTCTTGTGATTTTTAGCTTTTCCATAGGGCTGAAGCACTCGGCTGGTTGGGGAAAATCACCAAGAAAGAAGAATTCATTTTCTAAATCCCTACCTCTGACAATAGTTGTTACAGTCTGTAACACGGAAAATACTAAGACAGAGGCTCAAAGCTTTGTCCATAGAAATTCTTGTCAATGTGTTGAAAATGAGATCTGTTGTTATGCATTCACTAAAGAAGTGGCTGGGATTCCCGGCCAGCATCCAAACCCAGTCCAAAATCCCATCTATTCAGGGTAGCCCTTTTTACAGTGCCTTACTCTAACTGTTTCAAGTCTTGCATCTTTTCTGCATTCTTAGCATTGCTCTCCTTAGAGAGGGAATGGTAGCTTTTGCTCCATAACTCTTATGAAAGCATGAATACACTTTAAAAGCAAACAAAACCAAAAATCAGCATAAAGCAGCGTCTTGTTTGGGAAGCCTTCAATGCTTGAAGTTATTTACAAGATAGAAGAATGATGGAAATTGAGCCAATCCTATCGTCTTTTGAATTTTCAGGTAAGGAAATCTGGCTATTCCCTTTATTTTAAGCAGTTAATAATTTGTATGAGGTTGCTTTTATTTATTTTTTTTCTATTACTGAATGCCTGTGCTCTCAGACTCCACTGGGACAAACTACATGTCCCATCCTTGGCGGGCATTCACCCGTTGTAGATCTGTTGACAATGAGTACCTTAGGTTTTAAGGGCGCAAGTTATTTTTTCGCCTTTACCTTTGCGTTTCTGGAGCAGCCTCCAAACTGAATGAGAGTAAAAGGGCTTGCAAACTTTGTGCCATGGCGTGCACAGACGCTGGGGTTGTCATGAAATGGTATAAATGTCTCACTGCACTGCTGTACACTTGATACCTTTTACCAAGTCAAAACAGGCACAGGACTTCCAGCCAGCCAAAATGGCTCTTAGGCTCTGGGTATTAGGTTCCACTATGATCAGTTATTCACCTCATAGTCCTCTTCCAGCACAGGTTGGTTATACCTTTAGGTTATACAAGCTGCCTGTAGTTTCTCTTCTCTTTAAAGTGTGTGGGTTCTACTCTGCTGTGGCTACCCAGGACTGTCTCTGTTTTTTCAGACATGCCCATTAGCAAGGCTTCTCCTCTTGCAAGCCTCAGTTTCCACTGAGTTGTGTCGGTTCCCTGGCTTGTAACACAACATGCAGACCTGCAGAGATCCAGTCTGCCTTTTTGTTCTTTTTTTGCTTGAGTTTTAGATTGAGGGATGTTGCTCGGTTCCCAGTTATAATCCCCACACCCCATTTTCCTTTCTAGGAGACAAAAAGTTACAGAGTGAAAAGTCAGAAAAGAACATAGAAAATCAAGAGGATGCAAGGGGGCCACTCCACTTCGCCACGTTAAAGCAAGGGAAGAGCCCCTACAAGCGCAGCTGTGACGAGGGGGAATCCCACCCCCAAACAAAGAAAAAAAAGATTGACCTCATCTTCAAAGACGTTCTGGAGGCTTCTTTGGAGTCTGCCAAGTTTGATGAGAACCAGTTAGCAACAAGTACACCACTTTCCATCAGAAAAGCATCTAAATACCAGGCTGAAGACATCTTTGAGCAGTGTGGCAGCGCCATGCAGCACGGCTCCCTGACCCTCAGCAGAAACCAGAGCGAAGGGGAATGGAAGGTCCCCCACAGTTCCTCTTTCATCTCAGCCAAGGAGATGGGCATCCTTGAAGATGAGGAAGAAGAGCCCCTGTCACTCAAAGCAGACAGCCCAGCCGAGCTGTCACTGGCCTCTGCACAAGGCAACTCCCATGAAATCCCCACCACATCCTTTTGCCCCAACTGCATCCGGCTGAAGAGGAAAATCCGGGAGCTGCAGGCTGAGTTAGACATGCTGAGATCTGGGAAGTTACCTGAGCCACCCGTGTTACCGCCCCAGGTACCCGAGCTCCAAGAGTTCTCAGACCCCACAGGTAAGCCCTGCCGAGTTAGAGCATTCTCCAAACCCTGCCTAAGGAGAGTAGTCAGATGCCTGTGTGCTGTGTACCCATCTAAAGCATTTTGCTCTGAGTATTCAGGTGAACCTGTGGTTCCATGGAAGGTTCATTGTCAGGTTTTGTGACTGGGTGGGCCAGGAGCTGACGCTGTGGGTACAGTGGAAAACACTGTCTGGGAAAGACTCTGTATGACAGCTTGCTCTATTTGTTGCCATTGTAATCGATAATACACTGCCAATAAAAAAGACATTCCATTGCAGACAGTTTGTTTGCTGTATTTTTGATGCATTCTCTTTCAGCGGAAGCCCCTCCACAATACCTCACATGCTACCAAAAAAATCTGAATGATTCTGTGGTAATATTGAAATGTGCTCTCTTTGTGTATGAAATGATGTCCTGCTGTGTCCCCTGTTGGAAATTGCTCTCTGTTTCCTCCACTGCCTTAACACAAGCATGTGTCCCTTTCTGAAGATACATTTCCTTTCTTCCAGGAGCATGCTGTCAAGCGGCCAGGAACCTTCAGTAAAGGGAACATTTGGGTCAAACCATTTATTGTTCAAGTGGCCAGGATGTAGTGTCCTTTCTTGCTGTTCTTTGTGGCATGTTGGAGACAAAGTTCATATGCAGAAATATTGATTTCTTTTCCTTTCTAAGCCATGATTCAAATTCTATCCGTAATGTGTTGTGGGCAGGAGAGGGGAGGTTGTGTCCAGCTTACTGGGCAGTGCTCTACTGTCACCAGTAGAATGCTTCTCTAGCTCAGCAACTTTGTAAATACCTTCTTTTTTTTTTTTTTTTTTTTTTTTTTTTTTTTTTTTTTTTTGTTACAGCTTCAGAAAGCATCATCTCAGTTCCCACCATCATGGAGGATGATGACCAAGAGGTGGATTCTGCTGATGAATCAGTTTCCAATGACATGATTGCTGCTACAGACGAGCCTTCCAAGATGTCTTCTGCGACAGGCCGGAGGATACGGCGGTTCAAGCAAGAGTGGCTTAAAAAGTTTTGGTTTCTGCGGTACTCCCCAACATTGAATGAAATGTGGTGCCATGTCTGCAGGCAGTACACAGTGCAATCCTCTCGGACTTCAGCCTTCATCATTGGCTCAAAGCAGTTCAAGATACACACAATAAAGCTTCACAGCCAGAGCAACCTCCACAAGAAGTGCCTGCAGCTTTACAAGCTCAGGATGCACCCAGAGAAGACAGAAGAAATGTGCCGAAATATGACCCTGCTCTTCAATACAGCCTACCACTTGGCCCTAGAGGGCAGGCCCTACTATGACTTTCGGCCTCTGGCAGAACTACTGAGAAAGTGTGAGCTCAAGGTGGTGGATCAGTACATGAATGAAGGAGACTGCCAAATTTTAATTCACCATATCGCCCGGGCTCTTCGAGAGGACCTGGTTGAACGCATCCGGCAGTCTCCCTTCCTCAGCATCATTCTGGATGGGCAGAGCGATGACCTGCTTGCAGACACAGTTGCAGTCTATGTGCAGTACACGAGCAGCGATGGGCCTCCGGCAACTGAATTCCTGTCCCTTCAGGAGCTGGGCTTTTCTACAACAGACAGTTACCTCCAAGCATTAGACCGGGCTTTTTCTAGCCTGGGAATACGATTGCAGGATGAGAAGCCAACTGTTGGCTTGGGAGTTGATGGTGCTAACATTACTGCCAGCCTGAGAGCCAACTTGTTCATGACAATCAGAAAGACCTTGCCCTGGCTTCTCTGCCTGCCCTTTATGGTGCATAGACCCCACCTGGAAATTTTGGATGCCATCAGTGGGAAGGAACTCCCGTGTTTGGAGGAGCTAGAAAATAATTTGAAGCAGCTGCTCAGTTTCTACCGTTATTCTCCCCGACTCATGTGCGAGTTGAGAGTCACTGCTGCCACTCTGTGTGAGGAAACCGAGTTCTTGGGGGACATTCGAGCAGTGAAGTGGATCATTGGGGAGCAGAATGTGCTCAATGCTCTAATCAAGGATTACCTTGAGGTTGTGGCCCATCTCAAAGATGTCAGTGGCCAGACCCAAAGGGCAGATGCTTCTGCCATTGCCTTGGCCCTCCTGCAGTTCCTGATGGACTACCAGTCAATTAAACTCATCTACTTCCTGCTGGATGTGATTGCTGTGCTTTCACGCCTTGCCTACGTCTTCCAAGGGGAGTACCTTCTTGTGTCACAGGTGGATGATAAAATAGAGGAGGCCATCCAGGAAATCAGCCGGCTAGCAGACTCACCTGGGGAGTACTTGCAGGAGTTTGAGGAAAACTTCCGTGAAAGCTTTAATGGCATTGCTGTGAAAAACCTACGGGTGGCTGAAGCCAAATTCCAGTCGATCAGAGAAAAGATCTGCCAGAAGACCCAGGTGATCCTAGCCCAAAGGTTTGATTCCCGCAGCCGGACATTTGTGAAGGCCTGTCAGGTATTTGACCTTGCAGCTTGGCCCAGAAGCACTGATGAGCTCATGAGCTATGGGAAGGAGGATATGGTACAAATATTTGAACACCTGGAGACAGTCCCATCATTTTCCAGAGAGGTTTGCAGAGAGGGGATGGACACTCGAGGGAGCCTGCTGATGGAGTGGCGAGAACTCAAGGTGGATTATTATACCAAAAACGGTTTTAAAGACTTGCTCAGTCACATTTGTAAATACAAACAGAGATTTCCCCTCCTAAATAAAATAGTTCAGATCCTCAAAGTCCTTCCCACCTCTTCGGCCTGCTGTGAGAAGGGGCGCACTGCTCTGCAGAGAGTGCGCAAGAACAACCGCTCTCGGCTCACGCTGGAGCAGCTCAGTGATCTGTTGACGATTGCTGTTAACGGGCCGCCCATTGCCAACTTTGATTGCAAAAGGGCACTAGATAGTTGGTTTGAGGAGAAGTCTGGCAATAGTTATGCGCTGTCAGCAGAAATGCTGAGCAGGATGTCATCTCTTGATCAGAAGCCGATGTTGCAGAGCATGGACCATGGCTCTGAGTTTTACCCTGATATTTAGGAAGGAATGCCTCAGATCAGAAAGCAGTTGAATAATTTTTTAAATCTATACTCTAAACTTTGATATATTATATAAAATATATATATTATCTATATTAAGGAAAAACCCACACTGAAAATTTATAAGTTAAGACGATGTGCGTCTGATAGAAGCTAAGCAGAATTTTAAAGATTGAGACAATGTTTAGACATTTACTGGTGTCTCCAACCATGGCAGCTGCAATGTAGGTGGCAACATTTCATTCTTCAGAAGCATGTGCTGGGGCCATACTCTACATGTTCAAACTTAACAATCTATAAGCTACACAACGGGTCTTTGTCAGCCTCATCCTCACGGTGGTTTCCTTTGTATGTGTGTTGTTGGTTTGTTGGGTTTTGTTTTGGGGTTGTTTGTTCGTTTGTTTTCCCCTCAGTTGTAATCTCTGCCTCTCCTTCCATTGTTCAGTCCAGTTATTGAGCCATTTGAGCCTTTTGTTGGCAACCCTCAAATTTCTGATTTCCGACAGAGCATCCCGTGTGTTTATGTTGCCCTCAGCTCCCCAGCTCCACCCAGCTCTCTTCAGTTGAATGGAAGCTTTTTTTGCTCAAGAGATTACTGGCAGGAGGGAAGGGCTGAGGGCATGATTTTGGGTTTTTATTCTGACTTAGAAACAAATGCCTCCACTAAACTGTGATGCCCCTTTCTCAGTTCTCCCTACCTTTGGGCTGTAGAGTAATACTGGGCTTTCAGCTCCGTTTATGATAACCATAGTATCAGTCTATTATACATATATTATAACATGATGTCATGTGCAGACTATAAAATAGCAAAATAGCGAAGGCAGGGGGAAATTTTTGCATTTATATTTTTATATTGTATGAGATAAATATATATATATATATATACAACTATTCATTCAAAACCAGGGCTGCTGTGGAAGCTAGACAGCCAATGAGTCGAGAGCCATCTCTGGACGGAGATTCAAAGGCTTAAAAAATTATATTCTAATTTACATTATTTATACTATGTCTTTATAATCCTAGATTGTTGTGGGTTTTTTGTTTTGTTTTGTTCTGTTTTGTTTGAAATGACTGAAAAGAAAAACCTGCTGCGGTTTGGTGGCAGGAGCTATCAATGCAAGATTATCTTGGATTATATTCACGTGATGATGTCCTACAAAGGTTCACTTATTCTCTTGTGACCAAGGTAACATGTTCCACAGCACAGCAGAGTGATGCCAGCAGGAAGAAGGGATGCTCCGCTTCTTCCTGCAAAATCTTTCTTCCTTTCTTGAAGGGATGTGGAGTCCAGCTGAAATGTGAATGGGGGACTTGCACCTTCCATCACAAGGAGATTGTTCTGTGGGCTTGGGGCTCTTCTTTGTTTTATTCTTTTAAAGTAAACAAGCTCCAGAAGCTCCAGACATCCACACAATATCACTTCAGGTTAGAAAAGAAAAAAAAAAAAAAAAGGAATAAAAAAAGCAACAACCAACCAAAAAAAAAAAAAAAGAAAAAACACAAACCACACAAACAAAAAAGGTGCAAAAACTCCACAGATGCTAGTGCCTTGCCCTGCTGATGTGGCATGGACAGCACCAACCTGATCAGACCATCATGGGAGTGAGAGCTTGTTGTCCAAAAGGTGTCCATGTTCTCACTTCCCAGAGGGATGAGCTTTGTGCCAAGCTGTGTTATTTGGAAACATGATGGTGGTATCAGCAACACTGAACCTTTCCTTTCTCCTGTTACCCCCTGCCCTTGGTCTTGGTGCTAAGATATCTCTAGAACCGTTGCTGCTAGTTGATAGCTTTTCATTTATATAAAAATATATATATATATATAATATTATTTTATTTTTTAAACGTTTTTGTTTGTTTTCAATGGAAATGTAGCATGTTTGGAACCGATCTCTCTCAGAGTCACTTTCACTGCCAGGGTTCACGCACTGTCTTCCCCGGGAAAACACACACTTCTACCTAGGTCTCACTCACCTCCTGCTAACCCCTTTGCCTTCAGTAGAACTTCACAGCCAGCACTGGGCAGAGGCCTGCAGCCAAGCCACTGGTTCAGCTTTCAGACCATACAGGAACAGCTAGACGGGTTGGTCAGAGTTTTGGAAGTGTTTGCCGCTGTCCCTATAGGACTGAGGAGGGACTGAGCCCACCCAAAGCACTAGTGGTGGCCCATCCTTGTGCCCTGTCTCTGCCCCCTTTGCTGTGAAAAGGGGCCTTTTGGTCAGACAGTTCAAGTGGAGTAGACCAGACCCTGTGAATATAGCAGTGAGGGCTGGTCACGCAATGTACCCTCTGTAGCACTTATTCCCTCTGCCTTACCTCTGACAGCATGTGCAGCCTGAGTGTAGCTCAGGCAGGAGGGGGCACCTGCACTAGCACCACCCACCTTCTGCCTAACTGCTGTCAAGGGTGTAGGCACTGGGTGCTTTTCCCTGTGGTCCTCACGGAAATGTCACAAGCTAGGTCAGGGCATCTCACAGTGTTGCAGCACAGGGACATGGATATGCAACACCTAGCAAGCAAAAAAATGGCTTTGTTTGCATTTTTTCCTGTTTTTCCCAAAAATGATGTGATCAAATTGACTGGAAACCCTCTGCCAGACTTGGACGGTTGTTTGCCTGATCATAAAGTAGGGATCTCTCTACACAAGTTGCTTGCAGCCCTCCAGGCCTGGTAAATAGGGTGCTGCCACTAAGCTTATGGAGCTGCTGCCTTTCTAGGAGATGGCAGGCTCCCTTTCCTTTTTAGAATGTAAGGAGATGCAAAAAGATAAAAAAAATAGAAAGTTTGCTGCTCTATTCGTTTCTGACCTGGAGATGGGCAAGGTGAGCATAAGATCACAGAGTCCATAGGAACTCCATTCGCTCTTTGTGGATGGAGTCGAAAAATCATCTGCCTTTCTGTTAGCAGCAGCAAAAGTTCCTTGGCACAGA
>JAYRBT010000177.1:22796305-22872691 GCA_036023395.1 Myiotriccus ornatus
AAAAAATAGAAAGTTTGCTGCTCTATTCGTTTCTGACCTGGAGATGGGCAAGGTGAGCATAAGATCACAGAGTCCATTCGCTCTTTGTGGATGGAGTCGAAAAATCATCTGCCTTTCTGTTAGCAGCAGCAAAAGTTCCTTGGCACAGAACCCCAGCAAAGTGCCTGGCCCACGTGGAAGGAAGGGATACTTGAGGACAGACTCCAGACACCTTTGGAGACAGGAGTGCTCCCCTGTGGCTTGTGCTGAGGAGCCTGTTTACAGCTTCTGATATGAGCCTCTTAACTTTTGCCACTGGGGAGGAAATGGTGCCTTGCCTTCTCAGCAAGAGCTGCCAGAGGCCCTATTCAGAAATGATTCCTCCAATTTGTCACTCCTTTCCTTTGCTTCACTTGCAATTTCTGCTCTCATCAGTGACACCTTTCATCGGCCGCTTTTATTCCTAATGGCAGAATGAAATGTCCAGCAGTTGGGTTTTTCTCTCCAGGCAGTCAGCTGACGCTGACGTGGAAAGCGCTTGTTTCTTTAGCAAATAACTTTGCTTATACCTGCAAGTGGTGTCAGTAGGAAGCATGATTCTCTGCCACTGGATGTTACAGATATCCATGATGGGAAAGGTCAGAGACTCCTTGCACTGGTGATGAGGAGAGACAAGAGGTTGCCAGAGCAGCTGGCCCAGCCCAGGCCAGCTCCCTCAACACAATTCCCTATTACCTCCATGTCAGAAAATAATCCTGGGCTTTGTCGTAGTCTAATGCAGGTGCTTTGCAAGCTTTCCCTCCAGGTATACTTGCCTGTCTCAGATCTGTAGCTCTTACTTTCATGGATAGTCTGTGGATGGAAATGTGCCAGCATGAGCAAGATAGGGAGGAGGGAGGAATACTGCTGTAAAGTGCCCCTGTCTTACCAGTGCCCTCCAGACTTTTCTGGGAGCAGGTGCATTTCTGTGCCCTGTTTGCCTGGCCCTGGCCTGGTGGCAGCGAGGCCAGGAGGCAGCAGCAGGCATGGGGAGGGCACAGTGGAGCACAGGAGGAGACCTCCTTGGCTTGGAGATCATCATGCGTCAGGTTTAATCAATGCCTTTCCTGCTGTGCTGAGCAAGTGAGAGGAAGTTGTTTTGAACACGTTGCTCACAGCATCTTGAACTTGTTTGGCTGCAAAGACAGAAGAGTTCAGTTTTTCTCAAATGAGCTCTTTATTCTCTTCTTCCCCCTGCGTCTTAACTATGGCAACTGACTGTGAATAATGCGCACTTCCCCAGACCCGTGGGTTTGTATTTCTAGCCCGTGGGATTTTTGGTTGCCAGTTTCCCTTCCCCAGTTTTTGCTCAGGCTCCTTGCCTCTTTTACCCTGCTGTGAAGCAGAAATCTGTGAAGCACATTCAGACATGTCCTTTTGCAGGGCTCGCCAGTGTCTGCAGGGGTCTGGGCCCTCCAGCCACGAAACCAACCTCAGCAGGGAAAATCTTCACAAGAGACCAAAGCTCTTCCCATACCAGCAAAAGCACACAGGAGTTACGGTGTGTTGTGAGGGGATGCAGTGGGCAGGGTCCTGGTGTGTCATCTGCCTTGGGTCTTGAACTGACTGCGGCAGTGTCCCCCGTGCTGGTCACGCTTTTGCTGATATGACTATTCAGATGTGATTCAGGCTTGGTCCATCTCTTTCTCACAGCACAAACTTAACTAGGTGGCCCGTGGGCTCTTTGGAGTCCCCTTCCTTTCTTATCGCATGAGGACTGCTGTTTGTTTGTTTGACCAGTGCGTAAGACAGCCTAGACAGCCAGCTTGCAGATAAGCAGCAACAGCCTCTGCTTTTGCAGATTCCCCTCTCAGCCCTTTCAAAAGAGGTCTTAGAAGCAGAGAAATGGTACGTTGATCCCCAGCCATTGTATACAATGCAGTAATGCCTATGCAATTCCTGTCTCCCTTGGAGACATGTATGATGTGTGTGCATGTAAGCTAGTGTATGTATACAGTACATATGCATATGGTCTATATATTGTATATACGCACATCCCAGTACATATACACACAGTACAAAAGATTAAAATCACATGCTTATATATCTATAAATAAAATCCTATATATTTATATATTTCTATGTTTTCGATAGATATAAAGATATAATATAGAGATAGACTCAATCACCCTTGTGTAAGGCTGGCCCTGTGTTCTAGCACAAGGCATGTAACACTGAAGACTTTGGACTTTGAAATGGTTTGAGCCATACACTGAGGCCTACATTTACATGTACAGCACTCTGTGGAGAGGGGCTTTGCTGTGTTTGGGGCAAGGGGTTTCCTTGCTGGCATGTTACCCAAGTGATAAATAAGGTTTGTTTAATAGCGGAATGTCTTAGTAGGGAAAAATGCTTGAGTGTCCTTGTCTTCTCCCAAGTAAGCCTCTTGCTGAGGTCCTGTGTGTTCACGCTTGGACAGATACATATCCCATCCTCATATACGCTTTTGTCTCTCTGCATGGGTGCGTTTAACAACTGTGGGTGCTGGTGCTGTGGAAACGTGGCTTTCTGCTCTTCTGCCTGGCATTCCTCAGTAGTTGCCAGCACCCTGCACTGGCCAGTGCTCACACAGCACCTGTGAACATGGGTTCACCTGGGGTCATCGGTCCGTGACGCAGCCATTGTGCTGGGATAAAGGCAGCAGGAGAGCAAAGGTGTTACTGAGCGGAGGGAGGGTTACTGCCATGCAGTCGGAGGTGGCAGGGATGGTATATGGAGCTGGAGCAATACGAATGAGAAGGAACCATGAATTTGGAGCAATATGGATGGGAGTGTGTGATCCCCACTGGGGAGGCACATTCAGCTCTGTTGGGTCAGGCTGGCTGCTCCCTCAGGTCTCACAGCTACTCCTCAGCTGGTGAACAGTCTGCCTGGCTTGGGTCCCAGGGAGGTTTTCTGGAGGAAGGGGTTGATGCGATTGTGTGGAAGACATGGCCAGTGATGCATGTGTGCCTTTGGGCCCCAGCACACAGCATATGTACCTTACCAGGCTGAAGCACTGAAGGGTGCAGCCCTCTTGCCCTTCCCATGCAAAGAGTCACCTGTTTTCCCATGACCAGCATTTCCGTGCTGGGATGGCGGTGGATCCGGATAATGGATCAGCCTGGTGTCTCCTGATGCTGTGGGATGGATAACTGCCTCATCCCTCCATCCCTCCCTTCACACAGCTGCTTGTAGGCCACTGACCCTGCTGCATCCTGAAGCCTTTGGCTGACTCCTGAAAGGACCCGAGAGGTGCCTCTGGCCAGTCTGGCAGCTGGTGGTTACTCAGTGAGCTGCTTCCCCACAAGGTTTGAAGGAGGAGGTTTGTCTTTGCAGCTCCATACCTGGCCTGGCAACCACTGTACTCCTTGCCATTTGTTTTATTTGTTGACTTCAGTCTGAAGGAGGGTGAGTTGTAATTCTGACGTCCGAATGACTCGTTACACTGGTATTGCCTGAGCAGACACTGTGCAAGCTCTGCCCCAAGCCCTGTCACACACCTCAGTGCCCTCTCCCAGGCCTCTCTCCTCCACACAACTGGTAATCCACCTCAGCCGCCCCAGCCTGGCGGCGGCTCCCCACTCTGCTACAGCCCCTCAGCTGTGCAGCACCACGGGGAGCTCCTCAGCACCTGTTCCTCACAAACCTCAGAGACAGTTTTCTCACTCCCAGCTCCCTCTTCAGATGCCACTGACACTCGCGTAAGCTCAGCCCGCGGCCTCGCCTCCCACCCGCCTGTGGCGGTGGTGCGGCCGCCTGGCGAGGGGCTCCCATGCACTGCACCTCATGTCAAATAAGCTCGCTGGGCTACGTGGGGGAACCATGTCTCATATGCTGTAACGTCCCAAATGCTACAGGAGGGCTACGGAGTTTTCTGCCAGTCTTGGCAGCCTCATAGACTCACCCGACAGTTAGCAAAAATGCATTTCTACTTCCAGAAAACGAGGCTTTGTCTCAAACCTCTCCATATCCCCATCCAAGCACAGCCCTGCTGAACTGTTTCAAGCGATCTTTCACCCACCCACTCACCTACCACACACACACATATGAAATGAGAGAAAAATATCTAGATGTCTATTACTACATATGTATTAATATGTTAATATCACTCTTTTCGAGAACATTAAAATGTTATTACTTTACAGACTATGCTTTATAGTACCTGTGTGAAAGGACCTAGGACACTGGATACGAATAGAGCTATGTTGATATATCATAGTATGTACACGAGAACTTTCCTTTTGTCATATTATCCTTGTAATGTAAAATGATTGTTAATAAAAAAAAAATTAAATTTATCAAGTTGAGTTGCTAATTCTTTAAATTGTTCTTGAAAGTTAATGTCATTTTCTCAAACCAAGGGTGTCTAAGCTGATGCACTCTCACTTTCCCAGACCAGGATTGTAAGGAGCAGGTCCAATCCTAATTAATTGAGAAGGGTTAATTGCAGCCCCCTGAGGTGCTGGTAATTCTCCCTCCTGAGTGACTGGCTCCCTCACATGCTGAGTGTCACTGCAGCCCCTCAGCATCCTTACCTTGGTGATCAGGTCCAGCATATCCTGCGATGGAGCTGCATCGTTTCACCGTGGGCTGGATTATGCCGGTGCTGTGCCAAGGCTGCAGGAGGCAGAACAGCAGAACAGGAGCTGACCCCTTCCAGCAGCCCAAGGCTGCCCAGGGTCAGCACCAGTGCAGCTACGTCAGAACACGCTACGTTTGGGAAGGGGTGCAGAGTGAGTGCCCTTGAGGCTCTGTGCTCCCTTTCTAGTCAGGTACAGTGGCATTATTGTTGGCTTTGCTGTGTGGGCTGTGCTTGTAATACACATTGACAAAACCTTGCATGTGTGCCTGGTTTATTTTGAAGGATGGAGAGACTTTTCCTGAGCTCTAAGTGCTCCAAATCCAGGGAAAACTGGACTTTTTCTATCCTTAAAAGAAAGGGCTGGCTTAAATTTGAATTATTTTTCGATGCGAAGTTTGGCTCGAGGCTGAGTTCACAATGGGTTAACTAAAAGTGCAACTTTTAAAACAGCTCAGTGAAATAAGAGTAATCTTGTACATCTAGGATCTTACATCTGCTAAGTCAGTATGGGTAAGAGAGACAACCTCTGAAACAAGTATGTGTGTCCATGGATTAGCACTGGGCTGAAAACATTGCCTTCTTGGGATACAGCCCACGGCAAAGGCACCACAGGGATTATGGGTCACCCTTTTCTTCACTGCAGCTCAGGTTTGCATGGTAGTGCAAGCAGGGACAACCTGGCAAAGGTTTAGGCCACCCCTGCTACATGGTGGCAACCATAGCTACAGAGAAACATAGGCAGGAAAAAACCCCGTTCCAGTACAAAGTTGCTCGCTCAGCTGTAAATGTGTCCATGGGTCCGGAAGCAGAAAACACAGAAGCAGTCTGTGCAGCTGATGGTTGGATCCTGGGTGTGGCACTGTGTACTGCAAGTGTTGATACCGATAGTATTGCTGGGCTTCTTTGTGTAGTGATGGAAGCATTGACAGGACTGGCTCTTTAATTTAATGAGGTGTGAGGGATCCAAGTTTTCCAGGTGGTCTTGGGAATGGATACCAGTGGATAAACAAGTGTTAGATGAAGTGGGCAAGCAGTTTACCCCTCTAACAAGGGTTTATGCAATGGATACATACGGTATGAAATAGAGGGTTTTGCTCTCCATTTAGAGGCTCCACAGCCATATGAGTGCTCACAGTCTTGGGCTTCAACCTGATGCCCAGCTGTGTTACTCTGGTGGCTGTTGTGGTTGCAAGGTGGCAGTCCAGCTTGCTAATCCTCACAAAGGAGGAGAGATTTGGATAGAAATTCTGGCTTTGTGGGAAGTTTGGGCTTACAGGACCCTGGGACCAGGGGAAGCATGGAAGTGGAGCCATCAGTCCCCACAGGTAACGGGGCTGTGCAGAAGCTTTGGTTTCAGAGTAATGCCTCCAAATTTTAACAACGGAGACTAGCCACAGGAGCTGGAAGTGAAAGGCAGTTTTTAGGCTGAGAAGTGAAAATAGCCCCAAATTAGTGATCCAAAAGAAAAGGTTGTTTTGGTGACTTCGCCAAAGTTATCAAGCACTCCACATATTACAGTTTACCATTTCCCAGCAACTTTCACTGTAGTGATTTAAAATCGTTCTTTTTTTTTTTGAGCAGTAAGCAAACCCAGCAAAATCCTGGTGGTTGTCAGAGCTTAGCTTCAGTTTAATGGGTTCTGGATTTGCTGGGCATCTGGCAATCAGAGTTTGAGAGGTCTTCTCTGGTGTTTTGCCTTTGCTAGTCAATTGGCAGCACACAAAGCAGGACAGTGCTTCACTTTCAGCAGCTCAACCATGTGTAAAGAGTCAGAGCTGCTTGTGAAATGCATTGCTGGGTTGTAATTCCTTTCCTATAGGCAGTCTTGTGCTGTAGATTCTTGTTCATCACCAGTGTCAGTGATTAGCCTCCTTGTTGACAACTTCAAACCAAGGACTTAAAAGCAAGAGCCCTTAAAGCAAAGTGCATAGTCTGAGCTTGTGTCAGGAAGGGAAGCTTGCACAAATTTGTCTGATCTAGGGCTAAAGGTGTCCTTCCTTTTTAGGACCACTGATTCTCATGACAATATAAGTGAAAATAAAATTGAAGAATTCCTTTGTGATGGTTGTTATAGCATTAAAGCCTGGCATGCCCTTCCCCAGCTCTGCTGGTGTCCTGGATGTGCTCCATGGAGATGGTTGTTGTCAGCAGCTGGCACTTGAATCTTGATTTAGCAAAAAAACCAAATGTGTTGTTTCTTCCTAGAAACAGGAGTACAGGGGTTTGCAGCCCTTCCTGGGGGCTGTCTTCCCTATCTGACTCTTCTGAGGTGGAAGGGAAAGCATGGACAGCGGAGCACATATGTGGGTTCAAACAGGCGCCCTGCAAGGTGTTTAAATCAGAGGGTAGGGCAGGGTGTCTGGGCAGTGCCAGGTCCTGCTCTGCGGTGGCACCAAGCAGTGGGCACAGGGGACCACAGGCTGTTTCTGGCAGAGCTGTTGCCACACAAATAGAGCTGCAGTTCATTTACAAGGGGTTCTAAAAATATCTGCAGGATAATCAAAGGCTCCCACAGAATAGCATATGTGCTAACTAGACTTTTTGATTCTCTGAAGTTTCCTGTTTGAAGTTGTTATGATCAAGAGGAAAAACAAATGGAGTGTCTGCATGGCTGTCAGATGCCCTATTTCTGGGGATACTGATGGTAGCCCTGGAGGCACATGGGGATGGGAGAGCCTCACGGAGGTCCCAGTGCTGGGAGGGGGAGCCATGTGCAGCGGAGGGCCAGGGTTTGCAGAGCTGTGCTCCAGACCACCATTGCACTTTGTGGTGCTTGGGAGAGCTGTCTGGAAAACTGCATAGTGTGTAGGTTTCAGGTCTGACCTACCTTCTCAGAGACATTTTGGGGCCCCATTCTCACTGATCACTGGGAGTTCAGGGAAGTGGAGGAACTGGATGCAGACCTTCAGGTCTAGCACTGTCAGTGGCTGTGATGCAGCTGCTGGATTAGGTTACACTCTCTCCTGGCAGACAGAGGATTAGGGGACAGTCCGATTGTAATTTTTAAATACTGTGGGGAGAAAAAAAGCTTCTAATAAATCTGAAGTGACAATGAACAGCAGAGTTAAGAGAAGAATGGTTCTGTGGCAGCTGTTTCTGCTTTTCAATACGCTGGGCTGGGAATTACTCAGTAACCCTGCATGAATCCCCCAGGTGGGAAGGACTGTCCCTGTCAAATGCACCACCCATGTTCAACTCCCCATGCAGCAAAAATAGAGCTACTTTCCCTTCATCTCTACAGAAAATTCTTCAGTGGCATCAGCCTTGCTGTGCAGCTGACAGTCTGGTGGCACCCCTCTATATGAAGCCAGTAGCCACCTGGGGCTCCGGCAGACTGCCTTTGTTTTTTCTCCTTGTGCTTTAACACTGACTGTGATGGGTGAGAGAGTGCCCCCAAACCGTCAATGAGATAAATACTTCCCACTCCTGCTCCAAAAATCTGTTTTCTCTTTCTGTTATGTGCAGTCTTTGATCTGTATGTCTTGTTAGGAACCAGCTAATTCCGGTGATGGTATTGGGTCAGCTAAGTATGTATTCCTCCTAATGGATTCGTGGTTTACGGAATATCATCAACACCACCAGTACTAAGATTGGCCAAAACAAAAAATAAAAAAATTCTAAACTAATTTCTTAGTTTTATTTCAGAGAGACAGTATCTGGGATGAATCTGGTTCCCAGATCCTGTTCACTAACGTCCTTGCAGCTGCTGGAAAGCCTTTACAGCTTTATTTACCTGCCACCTTGCTGAAGAAGCCAATAGATTTCCTATGCTTGCCCAGGATAGGACTCTACTGCTGACTGCTCCCCTTCTCATATACCCATCCCTTGATGACTCCCTTCAGAGGATCTTCTGTTAACTCATCCCAGCACTCTGTACCCCTGACATGAGCTGCAAGCAGAGGGGACTTACCCTAGAGTAAACAATGCAGACACAGTGTTGGTACAGCTTGGAATTATTTACTTGCAATATTTTACATGTGCTGTAATATTAGACACAATGGCTGAGCATCATGCTCTGGTTTTGTGCTTTGGATTGTGAGAACAATATGGAGTCCTGACAAACAATATCTGGCTCTGTACAATAAACACACTGGGACACTAAAGGACCGAGTAAGCAAAAAAGCCTCCTCATGCTGAAAGGCCACACATCACTATTTCACTTTGCTACTATTCTTGTGCATTTTGGAAACAGAAGAAATAATATTTTGTCGAGTGTTACTATTTACTCATCACATTTATCTTTCAGCAAATGAACCAAATACATCTTAATACCTAGTTAAATTCTGAAACACTTGAAAAATGCTGCCAAAGCTCTGTCCTTTAATTTGACCAAACTTCAAACTGACCTTCAAAAGAGTGCAAGAAGCATGGTCCAAGCCACTTAGCTTCCAGCTCGTATTAAGTTATTGTACTCAACTCATCTTAGACTTTGGAAAAATGTGGGCAAATCTTGGGCTGTATTTCTAGAGCTCAAATTACAACCTACTTAATTCTGAAAAAAAAAAGAAAAATTAGTTGTTTTGGACACTGCTTCCAGGTAATACTGATGACAGATGCTAGCAAAATGCAAGGTATTGTTGTTCAACAAGATGTTTAAATCACAGTAGTACCTGGGAGAATAGTAGAGCCTGAAAATTTTCCCAGCCTTGTTGAAGGGAATTTTCCATTACTTTCTGATGTATTACCTCTCTGCAAAGCAAACATGGTTCCTATCACCATGCAAGGCTATTTGGGACAACAGTTGAGGGGAAAACTCTGCACTGGAAAAGTGTTACCCTTACAGGGGAACAGCTCTAACCACTCCCCTTACAACTGGAGAAGGGTGCTGAGAGTAGTAATGAGTCTAAAACATCCCAGAGATATTTTAGTGACTATTGATGATTTGTGCTTATTAATCCTTCTACCCTAGCAGAAATTGCCTAAAATCAAACTAGATAATTTCCCTGGGAAGATCTAACACTGAGGGCAGGTGAAGGCAAAGCAAAATATGGCTACAATTTATATTTCAACCAAGGAACTCCTTAATGTAGTCACAGGTTATTTCCTCTGGCCTCTCAGTCCCCTCCTCTGAACAGAGGCCACATCAGGAGACCACGTCTCTGAAGCAAAGCTGGATACAATAGGGGAGCTGCATTTCTCATTCTGTTTTAAAGTAGGCATGTTGTTTGGGTTTTGTCCTTGGATAAGGGACTGTGGATCTCTGTCCTTAAACTTGCAACTCTGGCCCTTAGTGAAAAGTATCATTCATTCTGACCAGGTAGACCTCCCCATGCCTTCCTTTTTTTTTTTTTTCCTTCCTTCCTACAGTCTCGGCTTCCAGCTTCTTCATGTTAATGGTTATAACAGGCAGAATAACCATTTGAACCACAGACTAGCCACTGGGGACTCTAATGGCTGCTTTTAGTCACACATATATCTTAGGAACATTAATTGACATAACTGGAGGGGGTTTTGCCTCTTCTCTTATGATACAATTTGTAAGCAGCACCCTTTAATTTAATACATAGTGTTTTTTTACTGATCCTCCTGTATTTTCATCTCCAGGAGCTGAAAACCATGGGGCTGTCTGGCTCCATCCTCTGGCCTTATTGCACTTCAGTGATAGTTGGACAGCTTGTGTTGCTGAAGCTGCTTGATACAACAGCATTTCCAAATACTTCACATTTGTATTCACGATGTTGTCATCTACCAAAACCACTCCCCACCATTTGTCTGCTAGGGCAGTTTAGCATCTCCGGCCCTTGGGTGCTGAGACTCAGGGGCACACAGGCATTGCTACACAGGCAGTTCGGAGGGATGAGGGCAGAGCCCTGGACAGACACTTGAATGTAATGACAAACAGCTCCAATTAACAGAGTTCAGAAGAGCCGGGCTGGGCGTCCCTGCCCCTCCGGTACCACACGTACACAGCATTCCTCAACTCCTCACACCCATTACGTGTCCGCTGTCAGCCCCATCGAGTGGTTGCTTCCTTCCAGGGACACCTGGAAGCCCTTGTTCAGGCTGCACTGATGGCAAAGAATATTCTTTCCACAACAATATGCCAGAAAACAAGAATGATCCAGCCTGGAAAGATGCATGCATTTTCACTCCTTCTCTCTTTCCCATTAAATCCCACTGCAGCAAAGGAGGAAACAATGCTATTCATTAACACTGATGGCACCACTTTGCTTCTAAGACAGATTTGTGGTTAAGTAGTGTGCATACACATATTTTTCTGCTGTAAAAGAGGACATTGTTTTGTCACAGCTAAGTCAGATTCTGAGGAGCTATGCTTTTAAGTGCTATAGGACTGCTATCTGTTACAGGGTGTGCCAAAATCACCAGGGCACAGGCAGATAATGTGTTTACAATCAGCCATCAAGATGTTGTAAAAGACTCAGTAAAATAAGCAGGATGCAGAGCTAGAGGAATTTCTTGGCAGCAAGGCAAATATTTGGGCCTTCGGGCTTTCCAGCACCAGCCAAATAGCATCATATCATGAAGTTATCCTTCTTATCATTATCCCCAAAAGAATCACAGTGCTGCCAGGAACCTATATGTAGAGTAGGCCAACATTCCAATGAATTTTGCACTTAAATGGAAATAATTATTCCAAATTTATGGGTATATCTACAAGCGAATCATGATCACAGCGACTATTAAGAATTCACTATCAACTAGACCCCTGTCTAGTTTACACACAGGATCCTACAGCTTTTTTTAATAAACAAAATCCCATAGAGCAAAACAACAAGCCATTTTTCTTTTTTGTTTACGTCTCCTCTAGCCAGTAGATCAGTATCAGAGATTAAAACATTGGATATAATATTTATTGGCATACTTAGCTTTTCTGTTTGTCTGGTTGGTCAAAGCTGGTTTTATCATCTCTTCAAAATGATCCTGTAACTCCTGGCTACACCACCCATAAAAGGAATAGTAGGATAAAGATAACAGTTTTCAGTGTGCATCTGCACTGTCAATCTCTTCACAGTCACAACATTACTGAGGATAGAAAGGGCCTCTGGAGATCATATTGTCCAAACCCACCCATGCTCCAAGTGGGATAAATTAGAGCAGGTTTTTCATGCAATATCCCATCAGATTTTGAGTGTTTCCAAGGATGAGGACTCCCAACAACCTCTCCTGGAAACTTGTTCCAGTGTCTGACTATCCTCACAGTAAAAAAGGGTTTTTTTATGTGTTCAAATGGAATTTATTATATTGCAATTTGTGGCCATGCCTCTTGTGCTGTCACTGGACACCACTGAAAACAGTTTGGCTCTATCTTCTTTTGTCCGCTCCCAGATCAGGTATCTATACAGACTGATCTGAACAGTTCCAGCTCTCTCAGCCTCTCCTCTTACAGAAGATGCTCCAGACCTTTAAACATCTTCATAGACATTTGCTACACTTTTTCTAGAAAGTCCATAACTGTTTGGCACTGGGAAGTCCAGAACTAGACACAACACTCCAGATGTGCCCTCACCAGAGCTCAATAGAGAGGGAGGGTCATCCCCCTTGACGTGTTGGCAATTTTTGTCCTAATGCAGCACAAGACACTGTTGGCCTTCTTTGCTACAAGACCGCACTGCTGGCTCATGTTCAACTTGGTGTCCACCAGAACACCCAGATCCTTTTCTGGAAAGCTGCTTTTCAGATGGTCAGCCCTCACTCCTTCACTGGTGCATGGGGTTTTTCTTCCCCAGGTACAGAACTTTGCCTTCTCCTTGTTGAATTTCAGGAGGTTCCTGTTAGCCCATTTCTTCAGCCTCTCAGCATCCCTCTGAATGTCAGCAAAACTGCCTTGCATTTCAACCAATACTCCCAGTTCTGTGCCATCTGCAAACTTACTGAGGGCATGCTCCTCCCCATTGTCTAGGTCATTTATGAGGATGGTAAACAGTGTCAGTCTCTCTACCAGTCTCAGTCACCCCTAGTTACTGACTTCCAGCTGAACTTCATTCCCCTCTTCATAACCCTTTGTGCCTGGTGCTTCAGCCAGTTTTCAGACACTGGTGCTGGTTTTTCTTTTTGCCAGCAGGATGGCAGCTTTCACTTGACAATCTACTAGACTTATTTGACTGCACCATCAAAATGGGCTGGATACTAAATAAAGCTTGGCTTAGTATTTTGATTTAAACAGAGGGTCAATCTGACCCAGTAAGTATGAAGTTCTCTGAGATTTTCAGTGCTATGAACTATATGGTTCTGTTTTCAGATTTTTGGTTGCCTCATTCCCATGCAAGTCCCTTGAAGTTGTGTCTACTACTTGAAAAAAAGCAGTAGGACAGGCAGTGTGCTTATGGCATCATGACATCATCACTGCTGATGCCAGACTTTCTGTCCATCTACACACACAAAAAAAGGCAGTAAAAAGTAACATTTAAGCCACACCGAATCTTGAAAGTGCACAGAGGAAAAACAAGCCTTGGAGAGTCTGTCTGGTCAGTGAATTCCTTCTGTCTGGAAGTGATGAAATACATGGCAGTTCTTAATAGTTGTCTTTGAGTAATGCTGGTATGAGTATTTGAGTGCAATAGTAACTGTCAAACCAAAACCATCCATCAGCTGCTAAGGTATGAAATGATCCCACTTCTTTTGCCTAGTTTTAGATGTTGCATGAAATATATTTAGAGTATTTGAAACTTTCTAGCTCAGAAAAAAACCCAAACAGAAAAGATGGCAGTAAACAGAAAGATTTGGTTCAAGTTTTCGGAGGTAACATCGACAATAACTTTTTGTCTGTGTTTAGGATCTTCCTGGGTGACACCATAGAAAGATAGAAGGATGTAGGCATTCTGCTAAAGGGTCCTGAAACATTCATATTTTCAGCAGTTTTCATGAATCCTAAGTACAAGGTATCAAACTCTCCAGGAAACTAAAGTAAAGTAAGGTGTTCGACTTCTTGTTTGGCAGTGTTTGCTTCAAAGGCTGCACAGGATGATGGTGTTGACTGTCCCAGGCTTTCGTCACCCTCTGTTCTCTCCCTTAGTTCTGTATGGTTTCCTACGTATCCATTTACTGCAGGTTGGCTTCCCTCTCTCTTTCATACTGATACTTTGTGTCTACCATGACAGCTAGTTCTGTGATCTTTATTTCTCTCAGTCTTGTAAGATATTATGAGAAGCAGTGACTGGTACAACAGTTGGGTGTTTGTGATTATGGAGCCAGCACTCATCAAGGGACTTGGGGACAGTGCCAGATGCCAGTGAGTGGCTTACAGTTCCATGATAACTTTGCTCCCCTCTGCTCTGCTACAGAAACAGGGACCTCACAGAAATGACAGTGGGCAGGCTAATAAAATTCATTCAAATCACCCAGGCAGCCAAACCTCTTGTTTGAGACAACCACTTAGTTAGGTGAGAGATTATCCTTTAAATATGTTTTTCAGACAATTTCTCTGGCCAGGATGGGCAGGAAAATCAGAGAAGGGTGGTGTAATAAGAGTGCTGTGCTGAGAAACTTTGAGGAGGGGAAGATGGAAGGTGGAATGTAACTTATTCCCCCAGGCTTGGAGGCCTGGTGTAAATCTTGTTGTCAGTAATCTTGATGAGCCTACATGTGGAGCTGGTGCCACATGGCTATCTGTCTCCTGGGATTCCTCAGCATTTCTTCCCAGTGGTTCCTCTCTGTACCTGTGACATGTAAGCCCAGACTGCACTTGCCAAGCACATGGCTCTGGCCAGCACCATCCTGGCTCAGCATTTCTAGCTCTACGCTGGAGGCACGCAGGAGCTCATGAGGCACCTCAAACATGATCATCTCATTCCACACTGGGTTGATCTTGTGTTTTGCACGTTTGGTCTGCTTCTTCTTCAGCTTCAAGGACTGATGCCTCAGCGTTACCTTGACAGAAACATCTGTATAGGAAGTGGAAAGAGACACCAAATTAATGAGCATGCAACAAATAGATTAGAATAGAATAGAATATGCTGAGTTGGAAGGGACCCATCGAGTCTAACTCCTGCCCCTGCACAGGACACCCCAAGAATCACACCATGTGCCTGAAAGCATTGTCCAAAAGCTTCTTGAACTCAGACAGGCTTGGTGCTGTGACCACTTCCCTGGAGAACCTGTTCCAGTGCCCAACCACCCTGAAGTGAAAACTTTTTTCACCAAAGTGAAAAACTTTTTCCTGATATCCAACCTAAACTTCCCCTGACTCAGCTTCATGCCATTTCCTGGAGTCCTGTCGCTGGTTACCACAGAGATCAGTACCTGCCCCTCCTCTTCCCCTCACAAGGAAGTTGTAGACTGCAATGAGGTCTCTCCTAGGCTGAACAAACCAAGTGACCTCAGCTGCTGCTCATAAGGCCTCCCCTCCAGATCCTTCACCATCCTTGTGGCCCTCCTTTGAATGCTCTCTAGTAGCTTAATGATTTTTTTTATATTGTGGTGCCCAAAACTGCACCCAAAGATGCAAGAGAATTGACACTACTGACATCAGTCTGAGAGAGAGCACATAAGAAATATTTATCTGCGGCATATTTGGTTTTCACTTTTTAGAAATTATTCAAATCTCTTTGGCTTTCTAAGCCAAACATCTTTTTTTTTTCTTTTTTTTTTTTCTTTTTCCTGCCGAACATCACCCTTCCCACTGTCCTTCTAGATTTACATAATAGCAGAAACAACAGTCTCTGTTTCCTTGCTATTACACTCACCACTGCCAAGTAAATCTTTCAGCTGCTTGGAATGGAGATTTTTAGCCTTAATGATCACCACCAGAAGGCGGTTAGCTGCTGGTAGGTAGCTAATAGAGAGCAGAACCTCCCCATGGCCCGTGGATGGCTCCTGGAAATGGAGACACAGAAAGAGTTAATTTTTTATATAGTCTTGGCCATAACATTAGGAAAACTAAGTAGTACAAGACTGATGGGTGGAAGACCATGGGCCAACCAGGTTGTCTCTCTGTCTTTGTACAGGAAATCTTTTCAGTTGCACTGGATGAGAATAAACCTTCCAAACATGGCTGGAAGGCTCCTCCACTCATAAGACCTCAATCATGTGAGTTACTGAATCTTTATGTTGCTGAAAAGTAACTGCTTCCTGACATCAACTTTTAGTGGAATATTTAGTCAGAAGAAGATTTGGGTCTGGAATACAATGCAAGTAGTCAGCTACTCTTATTTTGAGAGACCACCTAGCTGCCCTCTATTTATTTCCACTATTTTCATTACTGCTTTTCATAATCCACTTTTTGTTTCAGCTGCTTCATTTCCCAGGAGGCTCTGATGGATGCAGCCCCCAGCCTATACTGCCCAGCAGAAGTGTAGGGGCTCCCTGGGAAAGCACAGGTGATGCCCGGGACTGAGTCAGATCTGGAGCTGGAGCTACATCTTCTCTGACACCCTACTTGGTATGGGAAAAAACCCAGCCAACACAAAATCCTCTGTGAGTTTGGCACAGTACTTTATTCTTGCTTCCCACCTTCCTTCTTTCAGGACTGTGAGCAGCTCTCCCTGCTGGCCCTGCAGGAGACTTTTTTTTTCTCTTCCTCTCTTTCTCTTTCTCTTTCTCTCTTTCTCTTTCTCTCTCTCTTTCTCTCTTTCTCTCTCTTTCTCTCTCTCTTTCTCTCTTTTCCTTTCCCTTTCTCTTTCTCTTTTCCCTTTCTTTATTGCACTCTTAACCACCTGATCTTTTTGCCCTCTCCTCCAACTTGCCCTGTACAAGCAGCCGCAGAGGCAGAAGCCTAGAGGCAGCCCCACCACCACCACTCTCCCCTGGGAGAGCAGTGCAGTTTCTTCCTCAGGAGCCAGCAGGGAAGGAGAGAAATC
Organism: Myiotriccus ornatus; assembly: GCA_036023395.1. Taxonomy (NCBI): domain Eukaryota; kingdom Metazoa; phylum Chordata; class Aves; order Passeriformes; family Tyrannidae; genus Myiotriccus; species Myiotriccus ornatus. Next base: position 22,812,644 of record JAYRBT010000177.1, read on the forward strand.
CCACACCTTTTTGTGCAGACCTGACAGCCCATGGCAAGGGCCGAAAGTGGAATGGTTATTCTCTCAGTGAGTAGGAGCTTGTGACAGAAATCTGGTTTAGTGTGAGGTTAATGACCCAGAACAGTCACAGAAAGCCAATGTCAATTCAACGGACTCCCTTTGGACTCCTTAGCATGATCTACATCCTCTAGAACAGACAGCCCTTCTCCAGGCCATTTCTGTGCTCTGCACTTTTGCTACTAAGTGAGCCATAAATATTTCAAATTAAGTTTTCAGATCGGTACTCAAAACAGGCAAGGACAGGCCCCTCTATGCTGCCTGTGAGCTGATTGACTCTCCAGAAAACATGGCTGTCATCGCTGTCTGGTTTTAGTGACTAATTTGTCCTGCATAAATCAGGTGGGAGGCCATTAGCAAGGAAACCTGAAATTCAATCCTAAGTCAGCCCAAGTAAATCTTTTGTTCATACACTCAGGTAGCAATGAAGGGCTCATATGGATTTCTCTTACATAAATCCTGTCTTAAATTGATGTGGACCTTAAATAAAACCACGCATAAAAACGGGGAGAGATTCAAATGCCTGTATGTTTACTACAAAATAATACGTGTTTGTACACAGAGGGACAAATCCAAAAGCCACCTCAATACAAAAACAGAGTTTAAGCAAGCCATAAGCTGCTTTTGTGTATTTGTCCTCACTACATCTCACCCAGGTCCCATTCTTTAGCTCTTGGCTGGAGTTTGGTTCCTGTAGCTCCAGGCACAGATAGATACAGTGGAGGCTGGGAGGGGGTAGGGCTGTGTAGATGTGCACGTACGCATGCACGTATACACACACACGCACAAACGCACACACTGTACACAGGCCACATCTTGTGCTTATGACTTTCTAACTCCTAGTATTCTGATCAAGTTTTCGACCAGTCTGTATCCACATGAAATCAAAACCTGCAGTGGTTGGTCTCTGCTGGAGCTTTGCTTGAAGAGACCAAGCTAAAGGTAATTTTCCTTCCCCTTTCTGGATTTTGTTTTCTTTTCTTTCCTTTCTTCTATTAAATCCATAACCTGCATTTTGTCCTGCAACCTTTCAAATTCGTACAACCATCAGAGCTTCAGTCTTCCTTTCTATACAATTGGGATGAAAAGCATCAAGGGAATTACGTGCAGGGCACCATGAAATCGCAAAAAGGAAGTTGCTATGCAAGGACCCACTATCATCACTGTCATTAGCAAAGCAGTGGGAGGGAAGGAAGACAAGATAAGGTTATCAGTCTACAGTATCTATGCTTTGCATTGCTCACAGGACTCCATGAATTCCTGAATGCTAATTACATTACCTGGTTAGCTGTAAGCTCCACTCTGAGCTCCTTCCCTTGGGTGTAAGGGAATTACTGGGAAGGTACATATGAAATTTCTGCCCTTCCTGGCATTTCAAGGAAATGTCGGACTTTAGACAAAGCTCAGTAACTTTGTTCTTGGATGAATGCTGTCAAAAATAACTCCTGGTTTTTGAACAGCTCTTCTTCACTCCCTCCCTCTGGTTCTCAATGAATGATTCAGGATCTGTATACATAAGCTATCTGTGCAATGGTTGGCTCTCTCAGGTCCCAGATGACGCAAATTCAGCTTTCACTGCACATCCTCAGCTCAAACTGGGGCACTTTTCAGCAGTACTCTTGGTGCTAACCTTGTGCTGTCAGCCTGGAGAAGAAATGAATGCTGCCCTGTTCCTGTATGTAGTTGTGAAACTGGACAAGGCAGATTTCCCAGTATGTCAGGACTCCTTCACATGCACTGGAGTGACAACTGACCATTGCTGTGAACAGGCTGTTCCTTGGGTATTGCTAAAAAAGCAAATGCTTCAGTATGGGTGTTGGGGGGAGGGTTACAGATATTAGACAAATATTCAGCCTTGTGCTTGAAGTTTATTAAACTAATTCAGACCACACATTTGTTTCTGCTGCCTCTGTCTCCGCCAGATGTTTTTTTAGGGTGGACAGCCCTGTTAGTATTCAAGTGGTGATCAGATAAATCAGCATTATTGGAAATCAGAAATGCTAACTCTGTGCTCTGTGTCTGTGGCCAACTCAGTGGAGAGCCCTCACCCCTGATGGTGACAGGCAGTAATTTGTTTTGTGATGCTTAGCGACAGCGTTGGTGTTATTTTGCATTGCTTACCTCATAGCACACCAGAGTACAACAGGTTTGTTGTGATGTACCAGTAGCAGCAATAGCAGCACCCTGCTGCCATGTTAAGTGTCTTGCTGCTGCTAGAGGAATAACCCAGTCCATGGCAGGGAAAAGGCTTCTGAGGAAATGTGCAAGACGTTAGTGCTCATGAAGCATCCCCTGTACCTACTTCAAGTACTGCTGGAATACTTCCCTCCATTTTCCCTGTTTGTGCTGCTGGGAAGATGTGGATAAGGAAGGAAAGGAAGGTTTTGATGTTTAAGAAAACCAACACAATGCAATGAATGATATTTTGACATCTCCCAAAGCAAATAGCAGTGGATTGATCCCAGTAAGAATAAGTGGTCTTCAGTCCAACATTTCGTTCCCAACAATGTATTTGACTGCTAGCTTAAGGCTCTCTGGGATGCCACAATGTGCCCTACCAACACACAGCTTAGCAGAGGCCCTCCACTGGGCTCTGTAGGCACTCTCTGGTATTTCAGCTCTTGCCACTGTGGTCTCAGAAACTCACATACCTTTTTCTAGCCATAGCTTTTGAATTACAAATGTCAGTATCAGATTGTCATGGAACTGAGGAGGAGCTCAAGGAGTTGTGACACATGTGAACTGCTGGAAGAAACGGAAGGGCTGGAATGATGGGCCTCTGCTTCTGAAATGGTTATCTACAGACCACAGAGCACTGCTGAGTGGCCTCTGCAGTCCCACATCAACCCTCTAAACCTGCTCCAAACAAATAAACCACCCCCCCGCATGGAGCCATCTAGCAAAAGGGCTTGTCTTGTCCAAACTATTAATCATTAGGGTTTCTGGACTACCAACACAGACTGAGTCCATACCTTCTCTGGACTCTTTAGCCTTTCCCATTGGGCCTTCCCAAAGGATTCCTCCATCTCAGCAAGGTTCAGTTTGAGTTCCCCCACAATGCTGTGTCTGGAGAACTTGTCGCAGTTTCTCAGGGTGAGAGTCAGTGTTCCCTCTGGCATCTCCTCCTCAGTTAATGGAAATCGCAGGACCTCCTCCCAAAGGGTGTGAAGTACCTTCTTCTTCAGCTCTGTCTGGGCCTCAGCAATACCAGACTTGCTCACCAGTGTGCCCAGAATGTAGCAATGGCAGCTGGCATCTTGGTCCACACTCATTCTGCCATGCATAGCTGGAAAAGATTGATAGTAAGGACCTCTCACAAAAGACAACCCTGAATATCTGTGGCTAAATTGCTTATTTCATGAGAGCCATAAAATAAAGCAGTTGCATAGACATTGACCCCTATTCCTGCTTGCATGGGGCAGGCTAAGCTGTGGGCTCATGCTGTGGTGTTTTCATCGTGCTGCACAATGTCCCTGTCCTTCTGCCACTGCAGAAGGATGCTGCTGGTGTTTGAGAGAGCAACAGCTGAGTCCAAGGGAACATGGTCTGCTGAAAGATGCAGAACAGCAATGAGATGAGACAGCGTGGCACAGGAATTGGCAGCTCTCATTTACTTTTACCTTGGCACACAAAAAGAGCCTCTAAACAAAGACTTTAAAAGCAGGAAGGTCGGTCACAGACCTTAGAAATGAGATAGACCTCCCCCTTGGCACACATCCATCCCTGCAGGCCAGTGGGGGATATGTTTAAGGGTTATTTCATTCGTCTCATTCAACCTCGGGTAAAAGAATCCATCAGAAGCCATGCCACAGCCCAAAAGATCTATGTCAAGAGACGTTCATCCCTAATTTTATATTGCTTTTATGTTGAAAAGCCTAGAGTGAGAATGGCATTTCACACTCCAGTTGCATCAATAGAATTGCATTATCTTCTCCACAGCAAGAGGAACACACCTTTCCCCAAGGGGTCATGGAGCATCAGGACTTTGTGGGCAAAACTGCTGTCCTTGCTGCAGCCAGTCCAAGGACAGCTGCTCCTGAGCTGCCAGGACCACAGGGCGTGGGTCACAGGGCTCTCCTGGCTTCTCAGGGGAGCAGAACTGGGTAGCAGACCCTGCTCCTTCCCTGGTGGCAGTAGGGTACCCAGGGAAGAGCATGCGCCCAGGAGTGCCAGGGTGGCAGCCAGCAGGCGTGGGTGTCCATGCTGGTGGGGAACTGTGAGCTTGCTGCTGGCATCAGGCCCACAGCAGTGGCTGCCATTCAGCACCTTTTCAGTTCTCACTTCAGAGGGTGTGATTTGATTAGGTTTCCACAGAGATCTGCACTGTGCATGAATTATTCAGTCAGCTTTTTTTACTTTCCCAGAGGAACTGATGATGCTCCAGCCCTGAGTGGAGAAGCTGTTACAGTTGTCAGTTCCCACTTCAAAGAGTGACACAGAAGCTGGTCAAGCACAGCCAGAGGGTTCTTCCTCAAAATAAGTCTGGCATCTCCAGCTCAGCCTTTGACTTGACTTGAGGAAGAGGCAGTAGGAAGTGGGTCAAGTTGAAGAATGAAAGGTAGAGAGAGGAAGGAGATAGTAACCCACTTCCCCCCCCACACCCTCCCCGCCTCCAAGTGAAAATATAAAAAGAAGAGGTTGCTTTGTACCATATCTGGGATTGGAAGAACCCATCATGGTTCCTAAATCCTGCTTTTGAGATGTGCAAACACTTGTTCCCAAGCCATGCTCTGCACACTCACTTTGAACAGTGACATTGCCAAATATTTCTGTTCTACAAGCCCAGAACCGGTGAAACATCAAGTGGTCCTGGGAACACATGTTGGTTTTTAGGTAGGACGGGAACTTTCTACAAATGTAATCTCAGTAGGTGTCTCGTACCGTTCAGATCAGAAGGTCTCTGCCCCTTACCTTCCAGAAGTGCCACACGCAGCTCGGCCCTTTGTTGATCGTAGGAAAGGGAGTAGTGCAGCTCAGGGGCCTGGTTACAGCTGGCTGCCCTCTCAGGGTTCAAGTGCTCTGTGACACACACATCCTTTACCACACCTGCAACAGAAATAACCCCTTTAGCAAGCAGGTCTTCACCTTCCCAAGAGAAAAAAATCCATCCTCTCTTGACTCAGCTTTTCTAAATGTCTTACTATTCCTGCACCTTATGTGCAGGAATATAATTTATTTTCCTTCTTCCTCCATCATCATGTCTCATTTTTGCTCTGTTTGCTCACACTTTCAGCTCTTTCTACAGCACCTGGACAAGCCTTTTGCAGTCCATCACATTGTGCTTTATGATGGTTTTTTACCTTATTCCTAGGCCAAGATGTCTAAATGACACTCATTACTTGTTATGTTGTTTTATGTTGTTTTAACTTGCATTGTTAAATTGAATCGTATGTTCTCTGTAATGAGAATGTGACTCTGCTTTTGAGCTGCTGTGCAATTCTGCATCAGGTCAGACCTCTCTAAAAGTTCTTTTAGATTTTAACAAAGTCTTTGTCATGCAAAAGGCTTCTAATTCCATAGCACCTGATCAGGTAGAAGACAATGAACTTGAGAATACTGGAGGCAGTTTTTCCGTGCGTGATTTTAGAGCTGAGTATGTATTTTATACTGAAATAAAGCAAGTTGCAAGACTAGAAGAGAAGCTAGAGATTTTTGTCACCAAAAGTTGTTATCTGCCATGTCAGTTCTGATTCACATGGAAAACAATAGTGGAACCAGAACATGTCCTCCTAAAAATCTCAGACACAGTTCAGACCAGTTCATTGTGGCATCAAAAGGAGAATGCAATGATTCTTGCTTAATTTTAGCACCACTTGAGCTACGAAATCAGGCACAGCAGGAAGGAAACTTGCTTGTACCATTAGCAGTGCAGAAAGGCTCTTACAGTAACACACTTACATAAAGCTTTAGCCTAAATGCAGCCGTCATTCTTCATCCTCTCCACCCTATAATCTTCTTCCTGACACCTAAGGATGTGCCTCAGACAGACTCTTCCTCCAGTGCAGCTGCTTCCTATGGTACTTTTTTCCATACTCCTAAATCTCATAAGGGTTGAATGTAGCAATCATCCTTCCAGAACAGCAAAAGTATAATCTCAAGCAGTTAAAAAAACCTCCAAAAGAGTATTCAGTAAAAGTCATGACAGATGACATTGGCTCTCTGGAAAATCTTCAGGAAGGTTTTATTAGCATGGTAGCCAGAAGAATCAATTATCCTGTTAAAAGGTAGCTGTGAAGTTAAAAATCAGTATGGAAGCAACCCAGATATGCTACCAGATGTATATAATTAACATTGGATTTTCTCTAAGGCTCCAGAAATCTTATGTTTCAGGTTTTGGAGTGTAACCCTTTGGGCTGGATGGGAAACAGGAATCCTGTGTGGCAAAAATATTTGAGGTGTCAACCTTCAGTTTCACTGCGCATTACAACAAGCCAAGACCATCTCACCAAACCAGTGGAAAAAAAAGGAGCAGATAAAATTAGAAGCTTTAATCCCCACTGTCCCTGACCAAGGATGGTTGCTGGACAGCTAGCATTTGTCCTGGAGGAGATACTCTGCCCAATTTTCACCAGATATTTCACACATACTCTGGCAACTGCTTTCGGTAAAACTACACTAAATGCACTTTTCTACAGACTGTTTTCTACCAGTGAGGCAGATTCTTCAACACAAAAGATGTTCAGGTAAAAAAAAAAGCATTGCAACAAGACACAATACAGCTTTGTTATCTGAATGTTCTGATGAACTCCATGACTACCTTCTATTAACAAATATATTGAAGACAGAACTCACAGTACTCAAAAAAGGAGAACGAAAACCATCCCATATCTTCATTTTCACATTTGTATCTCTAAGAAAAATCACATTATGCTGAGAAGTATCACAGATCTACACCCAGAAAAGCAATTGTAGGTCCAAAGAGCAAAAGCTCCTACCGTTTTGAGGGAGAACAAACAGCTCTTCATTGACTTGTATCTTCATCCTATTCTCATCCAAACCAGTATGTTTTCCAGTGGCTGGTTCTTCTGTTGTCTTCAGAGAGTACTGTGTGTAGTTAACAATTTCAGGTGAAGTTACTACTGGTTTGGGGCCATAAATGTTGGGAAACTTCAGGAGTGCTCGAGGCTGTACTGGCTCTGCGGTTTTCTTAACGTTGAACTGAAAATTAAAACCTTGTTTATTACTTTGAACTAATTAGACTAATTCTTCCAATTCTCACAGCATTAAATGAGCTGAGACAAAGAGAGAAAAAGTGGTGCCTCTGGTCAATCCTACCATCATTTTTTATCAGGTTGTAGAAACCACTGCCTGTAAGTCCAGAGACTTTCTTGCCAAAGCTGACACCCTTCTACTTGTTAGATGTCTTGTCTACTTGGTGTATGTCTTTTCAGATTTATTCCTCTTATAATTTGATTTTTCCTCTGTTTCTGTACCAGTTAATCTTTTCATAAGTCCGTGTTTCCTCTTAGAACAGAAATTAACCATTAAGTTAATTTTGCTATGATTAATGCATGGTAATTTTTACCTTGATGTTTGAAGTCAAATCCAAGAGCAAGAGGCTACAGCCACCCATAGATTTCAGAATATTTTAAGTGACTATGTAGTAAACGTTAGAATAGGAGACAGGTCATATAGTCACGTGGGTCAAGTATGACCATGCTGTAATAAGAAAAAGGAGAACTGGTTGAACAAATGAGCCCTGCAATGAAATACCAAGAGTAGTTGATCCAATGGTCATCTCAGCCTCTCTAGCCCAGAGCTTCATCTGACCCTCAGACACATACTTGCTCTTTATTACACCAGGATTGAAATTTGGATTTATGCCTGAGTTTGTTCTTAAAACTTCAATTCCCTGCTGAATCATGAACATGGAATGAGCAGAAGAACCTGAAAGACAGTGCAGTGCTCAGGGGGTCCAAGCAAAGGTTGGCACAAAGGCATTATTGTTCTCCCTAAATAAAGAAAAATATTTTAGTGGAATATAACAGTCCTCTTTTCCTTGTGTCCCAAGAAAGGATCCAGTCTGCTTACAACTGAAATCATTCCTGATTCATTTATGTTTGGATTTGTCAGTGGGGAAGAACAAAAGCTGACTAGCAAATGACCCCAACCCTTGCAACAGATTTTATTAATGTTTCCAAAACATGAGAGACAAAAAGCAGAAGTAAACCAGCCATTTTGGTTGATTATTGTGCAGTGGGATTATCTCCAACCTTGCTGCCTGCCAACCTGTTTTGTGTCAAGATTGAGGGTGAGACAGAAAAGGTTCATAACTGTAATTAAAGTTTTTCATTAGTCTTATTGTTTCCTATTAATAATGAATGTAGATGACGCCCTGAAGCAGTTGTCTGTGTTGGGACTTCAAGGTCCCAGCTTGCATGCCCAGAGGAAGCATAACTATTTCTCAAGAAACAGAGTCTGAAGGAAGAGAGCAGTCTTGGATGTTGGCTATTTAGTCATATTCTGCTCATGGAGATCATAGTACCATGGTTACATACACTTGGCAGTGGTAGAGAATTAATTAGATGACTAATTCCATCTTCTCAAGGCAGCCAGTGCATCAGTGTTTAGGAAGTTTACCATGTAACATAGCATTTTGTCTTGTCTAATTTTAAGGGCTCTGAATGAGAAGTGGATTGAAAAAGAAAGATGTCACTGTGTGCCATCCTCACCTAGAGTTCAGCTGTGTTTAGCTATTAAGTCATATCGTGTGGGCCTGTAAGTGAGATCCTTCTTTCAGAGATGTGACCCTCATCAATCCTCTAGGAAGTGTGAAGTAACTCATCCAAACCTTAAATGCAATTTTCTTCTAAAATTAAAGCAAACCAACCAAGCAAAACATGTGAGGAATCGCTGGATAACACCTTGAAAAGCCAGGACGCTTTTGTTGTGCAGAAGCATTACATCTAGCACACATACAGGGCCTGACATGCTGGTCAGTCTCTGCTGTTCTCTCTCCTGAAGCTGCTGCTTAAGGCTGCTGTCCTGCTAGGCACTGGCCATCACACTGGAGCTGCATGCCTGCATTGCTCTGTGCTGCTAGCACATGAAGCACTTTGAGATCCTTTGGGATGAAAACACCATACAAGTTTGAGGTATATTGCTAGTACAATCTTTTTTTCCTCTTGCTAAAAGTCAGGCGGACTGTAGTCAGGAAATCCATCAGCACACAGCACCTAAGAGCTCCACTGGGTCTAAATATTCTTCTTGTGTGTCTGCTCTGCAGAATTAGAGATGAGAGACATATGCAAGCACAGTGGGACTAGCCCACTCCCTCTTCCAACTGCATCTGCCTCTTTTTATTATTTTGCTGCCAGCTCTTTTCCCAAGTGCTATCTGCTAATCCAGTTACATAGCAGTGCCCTATGGAAGTTTTCTTTGCAAATCAGCAGCAATGTCTTAAATAAAGAGATGAGCAGGACAGTTCAGACAATTTTGTAAGAATGCATGAAAGCAAATACACCAAAATAGGAAGGAGGCTGCAACTGACCCTTCTGGGTCCCTGGCCAGTGTTACTCAAACAAAGCACCAGATTGTTGCCACTGCTGCATGTGTTTAGGAATCTTCATTCTGCAGGCTTTGCTGAGACTTTGCATATTTACAGCAGTTTTTCATTGTTCTGTAGATGTATCTTTGTGTTTGAACTCTTCCTCCTCACAAATGCAGGGCATGTCCACAGGGAGCCTCTGTCTATAGCAAATACAAGCATCGCTGTCATGGGAGACGTGCCAAGTGAATAAAATGCAGACTTGCTTCATCTTTCCTTTGTCATCACTGTTTATCAGGATCAGTTGTCCTGACAGGCTTCAATAATTAAGTATGTCAAACACTGACTAGGACATACTGTGTACTAATGTAGTCAGAAAAATGTCCCGACAGAGCAATTTATAAACATAGACAGCGATGATAAAATTTCACACGCTCTGAACTCAAATTGAGATTCATTTATAGGAGGTATATAGACTGATTCTGAATCAGTGACAGCACAGGAAAATACATGTTCCTGGCAAGAAAACTGTTTTAATTGGAAAGAATTGCTAAACATACAGAATATGCAAACTAAGAACATTTTGCACTTTCTGTGACAGAATGTTCACTTGGCTGCTATTATTTGGCCAGATTACTTTAAAAAACCTGAAAGCCAGTAACACTAGAAATAATACTTCGAATGAAAAAGTCTAAAATGCTAAAAGAATGCAATCACTCAGGTAATAGAGATACATTGAGAGAAGGTGAATAATTTGATCCCTTGTTGGTCAAATACTGGATTAAGTCATGGCAAGACCTGATGAATGTAAAAATATTGTTAGAACCGTAACTGAATAGCTGTTTGGTACCTGAGGGTTAGTTGGACAATATGGAGACTGAATGCTTATTTCAGTCATTTAAACAGGGTAACACACCAGTGGACAAGGTTCAGGATGGATTAACACTTTCCCAAGGTGTTTCCCAAAAGGCGTATAAAAGAAAAGAAGTCCAGTCCAATGATGGAGTTAAAATAAAATTCTGAGATATTTCTGAGCTAGATTACAACAACAAAAATTCTCTTGTAGAAAGAATCTCATGGTAAAGTTATCTGTGGGTAGTGTTGGGTAGAAAAGACAAGAAAGGAACCTGCAAAGGACATTACTAAGCTACTAAACAGAATAGCAGGGGAAATTCATCCTAAGAAAATGCAAACTGGTACTAGGACTTATTCGCCATGCTCATGGATCAAGGCTCAGAATTAGCAACAATCTCTTGAGAAGTCCTAAACTCCATGCAGATGTTAATCCATGATCAGCAGAGCCTTCCTTTCTCACTTGCCTTTCCCCCTCCAGCAATCACAAGTTCTGGCAATGCCATTCTGTATATCTGCACCAGTTCTTACAATACAGCTTGTAGATTTGGTCATCTTTCCTCAGAATTAATTGTAACAGGAGCATGAAGATGCCAAGTGTCTTTTCTACTAAAAGCCTAAGAGTGGAAGCCAAAGAGAGACTGAATATTTAATTACAATCATTACAGAGAAGTTCAATTAGGACTCCTGCAACACACTTTAAGAATACAAAAATAATAGGAAGGTCAAATAATTAAAAGACAAACAAAGACTGTTATACAATGGATCACTGGCCTTTGGAATTGGCTATATGGCATAACACTTGGTTAAATGGCTAAGTGGAAGTGAAAAGGATGCAGGCAAATACAAGTATCAGGAGCAACAGCCAATAGGTAATACTTTCAGAGACTGACCGTAGCTCATGCTAAAGACCATAGTCAACCAAGGAATTCATCTAACATTTCCATTTGAAAAAGAGATTCCCATTAATAAGTATATTAGAAGTATCCTATAATTTCCCTTGTTCTCTCTTGCACTGAGCTCTGGACTAAATCAAGGCATTTGGATTCTAATGAATAAAAGAGTACACAGGGATGCCTGACACTTCTCATACTCCACATTGTTCTTACAGTAAGTGAAAAAGAAATTCACAGTGTGATGAGATTGCCCAGTCACCACAGTCTAGATTCTCACTTGCTTTTTATTGTAATTTCAATGCCTTGTTTTAACTTCACACTTAATTAATCCCCTCAGTTAGAGGGGCAGAGGGAGGAGGAGGAGAAAAGGTTTTCACAAGAAATCAGCTGTTGACAGGGAACTATCCTGCAAGAACTGTAAGATAATTTGAATAGAGTTAAATAGCTACTATATGAGATCTCAGCAGGAGTCATGTCTTTTTCACAATATTGCTTGCCACCTGGTACAGTCCAGTCTTCTCCTCTCAGGAAATTATTTCTCTTGTGATCTATCTTGACAGCTAAACACCATTTCAAGTCCTTCTCCCCCATTTTTGCCATTAGCAGCTTTCTCTTTGGCAGTGAGGCAGCTGTCTTCTGCTCCGGTAATTCTGTGTGTTACCCAGCTCATCTCTGTTTTTCCCTCACTCCTCCTCCCACTAGCATATTGTTACATCCTGAACACAGTAAGCAGATAAACAGGCAGCATAAATCACATGCTGAGTAGCCTAACAGGGAAGTTGCGTTCCCAACCTTTGCATTTAAGAAAAATCACAGAGTAAATTAGAGACTGTGTCTTACTTGCTGGACTGGCTGAAGCACGCTGGGCTTAGGATTTTCCGTCTCCTCCTCTTGGTCCTTTTCTGAGAGTCCTTTGCCAGGTTGCTTGCATTTGCAGAAGCAGGTGAGACCGCAGAGGGCAAGGATGCTAGTTGCAGTCCCTAAGGTAGCCCCCAGGGCTATAACTGGAGCAGACAAAACCATTGTCCTGTGCTGCACAGGAACAGAAAGCACAGAAACCCTGTGACTATCCTACTCGCTGCGAGAGCAGCTCTCCCACATCCACTCCGATTTTTAGCCTGGCTTCATTCTCCTTGGAAGTCTGGAAGCAATTCTGTTGTGCAGAAAAGAAAAGGGACCAATCTAGAGACACAGATAAATCATCCCACCTTTGCTAGGCAACAAGGCTACCTTTCTATCCTGATGATGGAGGTTCTGCTCCAGGTCACATTAAGGAAATAGTGGTTGTAGTGCCTGCAATCTCCATATAACTGCAAACAGGCAGTTTTCATTGAAGCCTGTTCTCCAGCTCCACTGGGAAAAGTCTGATGTGTGATAGAGAGGAAAGACGTCAGCAGAAGGGGCTGGCCTTGCTAGCTAACTCACAGAAAGTGCATCCAAATGTTTGATCAGCTCTCTAGCAATATTTCTCAGGCCTGGCTTGCTGATATGCTCAAGAGGTTGAATTTTTCTGTTCTAAGGCAAAGATAGTGACTGCCAAAAGCTGCTGGCCTGAGAAGATGTGTGATAACATTGCACAATACTCTATAGTCAGAGTGAAGCTTGTGTGAAAGTCAGGCAAAACTTTCTCATTCTTCAAAGGCTGGAGAACAAACACAGGCAAGAATTAAGCACTGTCCCATGCCTCACCACCTTCTCATTAAAGCACAGGGTCTGATCCTTTTGGATCTGCTTTCTGTAGGATCAGTGCAGAGCAGCACCTCTATTTAAAAAGACAGCAGAAAATCCTATCAAACAAGACACACTAGTGCATATGCTGCTTCCTCTGGAAGGAATGAGAAAGCAAACAACATATGCTAGATATTAGTCATACTGCTTACCACACTGGTGTCAGGCAGTGGGCTGGTGAGCGCAGGAGAAGAATGTACATGAATAGACCTGAAGGGCTAAATGTCTGTCCCAGTTTTCTCTTGAGATGATGGAGTGGTTATCTTTCTCTGACTCATTAATTTTTTCCTTATTTCTCAGAATGCCCATCTTGGGGAAGAGGATAATAAATGCCATCATTTGATACGTTTTTTGTGATGTGTACAACCCTTTTCTGGGTACTTCACAGGGAGAATATAGTGGCCAGAAAGTGTTTATAATTCTGGTCACTATATATCTGGGCCGAGTGGAGCTAGTAAGCAAGACGCAAAATATTTCTTATAAGGCTCTGATAAAAAATAGTTCTACTGGGAATTTCTTTGTCTTTCTATTTTGGAATACAGTTGATGCCCATGGATCAGGAAAAAAATGAACTATGTACAGAGAAAAGTTTAGAAATTCATATTTGTTTTTAATCTTTCTAGAGCTCAGGTTTTGCATAAGTTGTCTTGACTTTTTTTTTTTTTTTGATGTTTCATATCTTACTCATGACAACTCACTCAGCCTTTGTTCCATTATAGATAACATGTTCACCTCCCTGGTACAAAATTTTCCTCACACATCTGACTCTGACTTTAATTGGTAAAGATTTTTCTGTAACACCGCAGCATCCTAATGGGTACAGTGCACATTCTGGCATTTTGTCTTGTCCTTACTCTACCAGGCTTATTAGACACATCTTACCCCACACTTCCAACCCTCCTGACTCCCCTGCCATCAAGAACCAAATCACAATAGACTCCTTAAGCAGATACAATTCCCAAATAAATTGCTGAGCCCATGGACACTGGTCTTTCAGCTCAGCCCATGGAAGGAAAACCTTGAGCTTTGCATTCTGTCTTTAGAAGGACAAAAGATGGGCACACCAGCCTGGACCACTGGCACATCTCTTGCTGTGCTCAGTAGTGGGAAGAACATCACACAGAGGGGATTGAGAAATTTGACTAAAGCATCCTTTTGCTTCTTGCTTTTTGTGACTCAGGAGATTACAAAGCCTCGAGCAGCATCCTTGTGATTACCTCTCCTGGTCTGAATTTTCTTTGCCACGGGTAGACTGTTCCAGCAATTTGCTGACTTAGTTAACAATTACTTCATTCAGCCCATAGCTGAACAGGTAACATTGTAACCATGGTTCCATGAGGTCTTATCTTGAATTTGAAGAATGAACCATGTTGTTAGGGACTTCTGCCACCCTTTAAGAGAAGCAGAAATGAGAAGAGTCTGAAAGATGACAAAAAAGATGGGCACACTGTTTAGCTGCCTTTGGTTTCCTCCACAGGATGGATTCTTCCTAAAAGTGCTAATGAATCAACACAGCTAGCTCAGAGGTGCCTGAGATTTGGAAACCATGTGAAAACCAAGAAGATTCTGTGAAGGTAGAATACAGTGAGAGACATTTGGAGTGGAGAAGGCATTTAGTCCATTCATGAGATGCAATCTTGATGTGTCTTCTACAACTGTTCTGAGAATTGTATAAAGGCTGCTTACAATATGCTGTAGAAAGAAGGTCACACCAAAATTTCTCTGTGAGACAGTGATTTAATAACATACTTTCCAAAATGTTTTCTACTTGCTTATATATAATGATTAAGTTTTCCTTGCCAGAAATTTTATTTGCTGTGAAATGTAAGGTGTACAGAGTCATTGTCAGATATTATATTGTAATAATAATATCCAAGCATCCAAGCATCAGCCTTTTGCTGCTATTGCTAGGAAGACAAAACAGCTCTTGCTAGACATTGAATATTAGTAGTATGTAAGCTTCTACAAGTGACAGGCCAAAGACTTCAGAATTTTGTGTGGGCACTGATGCATGTAATTGGTCCAGATACATAATTTAACTGTAGCTTTGGCAGGTACCACCACTGCATCTATCTGTCATAGTTTCTCACTTAACATATCTTGTTCTAAAAAATTTGGGTCTTAAATGTATTTCAAAGTTGTCTTTACACTTGCTTGTTTTAATACCAAATAACTAAATTGCTTCTTTTTCTTTAAAGCAGTAGTAGGATAAAATGGGGTCAGGCTAATAACCTTTCTCACTGGCCATTCATGCTGATACTGCACACAATCACATAGCTTTCTTATCTGTCACATCTGCCATTAGAAAAAGACTTGTAAAGGTAGAAAGATGAAAGCTGTTTCTGCTAGCTAGACTTTAGGGGCAGGTTCAGGCCTGAAAACATATTTTACAATCACCCTATCCACATATTTTCTTCAGATTCTGATAGAAGACATGTATAAGAATGGCAAAAGCATATACATGGTTTTCAACTCCTGATAGTTCAGACAGGAATAGTCTGTGATGATAAAATATAAGGTACCAGTCAACCTTTGGTGCTTATAAATTCTTTGTTCCTGCTGTGAGCTCTTCCGCTGATATTTTGGGCCTTTCTGACGACTGACTCTATGAAAGAGGCTTTCTCTGAATGAAGACATGGTAGTACAGATCACATGGAGAATTATAAGAGCTTTTGTACTGCCTGGCTTTACCAGTTCATGCTTTACCAGGAAAAAAAGGCCTTTAATGTAATAGCCAACCACTTGAATAAGAAGGTGAGGTATTTGCAATTTTTATTCTGGCAATTGAAGACACAAATTAAAGTACCAGAATCCATCACTACAAGAAGGAAAAGCTGACATACATCTGAATAAAAGATGGTTGCAGACTACTTTCCCTGACTCAGCCCACTCCATCTAGGGCTGCTATCAGAGAAACTGTTTCTCACTGAGGCTTTTCACCAGGCAGAAGTGTGAGTTAACAGATGGAAATGGGAAAGGAAGTTGTTTTGGCTTTTTTTTTCTTTTTTTTTTTTCCCTCTTTTTTCCCAGGGAAATCCTTGTGACAGTCAGATTTAGCCTGAAGGTGTAAGCTCATGTTTTCACTTGTATTGACTTGTTACGTGATTCTGTGCTACAGAAATGGGACAGTTTGAACAGGACTGTGGTCTAAAATAACTTTGTGGATCATAGCAAGGTATTTATACCCCCCAGCTTCAGGCACTGAAATAGCCAGTTATTAACAGAAGAGCACATACGGCTGTCATGCATTTTGTTTAATAATAAATGAAGTGTCATGAAAACAAAAGTGAAGGTAAAAGGCTTGTGCTTGCAATGACTATCATGCTTTTGCATGATGTTGCCTCAGGTTGAAAAAGCTTTAAGAAAGGGATTCTGTCTTCCTCCAAGTGGTGAAGTATTCCTCCACCATATGATGAATTATTACAAACCACTGAAATAGTCCTTTGCGGTGCTATTAAGACAAAGCAGTTGTCTCTATATATTCATAGGCAAAAGGAAAATAAAGAAGGAAGATTTGTGAGAGAAATGTGGGCTTGGTCACTCCATCACTGTCACTGAAACATACCTATAGATATAAATCAAGTAAATGAACTAATTAAGGGAAGAACAAAGAATAATTTTCTAAAAGGAAGATATACAATGATCAGCCTCAAGAAAATGAGCCTCAAACCATGCTGCTTCAGCTGGTGTTAATGGATATAGAACTCCTAAAATCTCCAGACTTCCAGGAGAACCTGCCAGCTGTGTGTGTAGTCTTTTCCCGCACTGCTACCCTCAGGATGATGATAAGGATTTAGCACACAAAAGGGCACAGCTAGTTGCGTGCATGCACTGTAGGGTTCGTGGTTAACAATTCTGCTCTAGCACACTAAGCTGTCTTGAGACCAATATCTGTGGAATTTAGGAGATCTATGGAAAAAAAGATGGCTGTCTACCTGTTTCAGGAGGCTGCCATGCACCCCCTATCACCAGTAAGTACTGTAAACCTCACTATGTTATGTCTCTTGCTTTCCTTGTGACACCATTGGATGAATACTTACATTGAGGGTAAGAGACTCAATACTAGAAAGCAGGGAGAAGGGACCAAAGAGCAAAAATGGTCAGGAAGGATAGTGTGATCTGTAGGAGGGTAAAAGAAAAAAACATTGGGCAGGAATAGGAAAAGTCTGTAACATGAGAACTGGGCATTGGTGTGACTGCTGTAGAAGGATGCTGCACCCTGCTCTGTTCAGCAGACCACCAAGGCACTGGGAAAACTGGAGGGAGTTCAGGAAAGCTCCACATGGATGAATAAAAGAGTGGAAGCCAGTGGATCAGAGTGTGACTCAAGAAGGTCAGTCTATTATTGATGAAAAGGCTAAGGGGTGTCTTGGTCAAAATCCTTAAGTACTCAGTTGTGAAATAAACGTTTGACGATAGAGGTCTTCTGTTGAGCAGTGCACTACCAGGAGCTAATGGCCAGAAGCTGATGCCAGATAAACTCAGAGTAGAAACACGTTGCAGATTTTCAACAGTGGGCATAGTTTCAGTGGGAACAATGTCTGAGGGATTGTGGAGGGGATCATGGGTAGTTCTGAAATCAAGATTAGTGTTGTACAGCTTGTTTTTATGGGACTATTTTCATTCAGTTATGAGCTACACTGATGTTGAACCACCAATAACACCTCCAGTATGGTGTCCTCTGTTGTTCCATGTTTACATAGTCCCGCTTGAGATGTGAAGAGAGTATTAATGTGTGAGGCAAGTTTTTAAAAAAATCACAATTCCTCTGAGAGCATCAAAGGGCCAGCTGCAAAGAGAAAAGCAGCTGTGCCTTAGAAGATCACATCATGCCACAAACCCCAGCAGAAAAACAATGTCTGTGCTTTAAGAGGTGAACTGCCTTAGTGCGAAGTCTCAACACCTCAGTAATGGAGATTCAGAAAGAAAATGTCAGCTCCAGCACAGGACAGACCTGGATGAAAGAAGGAAAAAGAAATCATTGCAAGTGTAACTGAGAGTGTTGTTCAGTCACATGGCAGACAAAAGTTTAAGAGTGTGCCCAATTGGCAGGTGAAGTTAAGCAAAAGAGCAAATGCTCTCCTAAATGGTGGAGGGTATCTTGCTGAGAGCAGATAACAACTCAGATAGATATTCTGCTTCTCCATCAAACTCTGCTAATTTGCTATGGAAAATCCAGGAAAATAGAGCTTGTTTTGTGCCTGACTATGTCAGTTTCATCTGAGAATTTGCCTCTTGTGGCTGGAGAAGGAGAGTTTAATTTTGTGCAGGTAGTTCCACTGCAAGTGGAACGTTTATTTCTAGTAGATTTTTTTTTTTTAATAATCACAGGAGGTGTGAGAAACTTCAAAACCTTCTGAAGTGCCTGACATCAGCTTGCACAGTGCATTTGCGATAAACTGCTGCCTCCTAGAGGTGACAATGTTTTTCTTCACTAACATGCTAGAGTTCAACTTTTTGCAACGCCAATGGTGTAAAGGATGCTTTGCAGAGAAAAGCGCTGGCATTTCATACTTTTAGTTAAAAATATATCTCGAGCTATGTTAAGGCTGCAAGGCAAGGAAATTCAAGAATTATGGTTGCCTATAAAGCCTTAGTTCTATCCACTTCCATGTCAGCCTTGTCTTTAAACCATTAAGTACAGGATAACAACATTTTATTTCCAAATGAACTGTGAAAAGTTTGGTAAGATGCACTCTGATAATGAATCGTGGCTATATACTGAAAGCCGCTGGGTTTTATGTGTCCATCCCCCTCCAACGAAGGAGTAGGTAAAGAAAAATATGAGTCCAGATTACTGGCTGATATTACAGTTTAAGCAGCTGGAAATAAACATAATAATTACATGTTTGGTTTTTTTTTTAGCTTACTTTACATTCATCTGGGTATCGTGTGGACTGACTTACACAAGATTTGAGTGCTCACTTCCGTGGCAAAATTCCATGGGAGTCATGCTGGAATATGTGTAGTACTGTGCAGCATTCTGAAAAAAATAACCTACAGCAGGTCTTTAGGAGGTACCATTGGGTGAGAAAGCCCAAGGAGGCAAGCAGTCCTTCTGGACTTGCAGCAGAGCTTAGAGGCTGTGTCTTCCACCTTGCTGTGTTCCTCGTCCCACTGCCTCTCAGACTGCAGATAACACTGTCACTGAGGAAGAAACTTTCAGAGAAAGATAGGGAAGACTCATAAAATAGGCTGTTGTGTTTTTCACTGAAGTTCAAGAATCAAACTAGCAACATAGTGGCCAAAGCAGCATCTTCTTTTGTGTGAGTTTAATTGCATTTTTGGAGCTGATGGCCTTTCCCTTAAATGTTATATGCAGCTCTTGCCTCTCCGGTCTAAAATAGGATGTCACCAAACAAAGAAAAATCATAGGTGAATTAGAAAGGATTACTGAAGGTATGGAACAGGTTCTGTGAACTACAGCTCCTCAGCCATGAAAAGAGATAACTGCAAATGGAGAAGAAAAGGTCTTTAAAATCCTGCATGTACAGGGGAAGCTGGCTAGGGATCAACTTGCCAAGTCCAGTATAATGACTACAGGGAGGATTCAAGCAGTACTCAAGATCAAAACAAATAAGGGGGAAGTATCCTATATGTTTGCCCTGTTCTTAGGTGCTTTTCTAGGCAGCCACTTTTGGCCCATGCCAGATAGAGGACACAGAGGACACAGGCCTGCGGTCTTATCCTGGGTGGCTACTCTAGTAAACATCATGTGCCGTACAAATTGTATTTCCTACATCTTTTAGGTAAAACCCTGAGAATCAGGGTGTTTTTTTTGGAAATGTTATTTTGAGTCACTCATGTGAAGTAGCAGTTTGGCAGCAGCTGTTGGTCTCTTATTGTTTACTTCCATGTTTCCTTCGAGTCTCAGTCAGAGTTTTCATGTATTCCCTCCCCCTGTCAAAGCAGCACAGATAGGAAGCCACAGTGAACAGACTGGGAACTGACCTGCTCCAATTAGTTGCTCATTGTGTTTGTTGGGGTCTTTCACTGGGTATCCCAATCAGTAGAAGCTGCGAGTACCTCAGCAGTGGTAGTTCTTAGTGTCTAATGGTGAATGACTTTTAATCCTTTTAATATCAAGAACACTTCAGGAATGTTTTTTTCCTTAAGATGACATTTCTTGATCTTGTTCCTTGACATAGAGACAGAGAACAAAGAGAAGGAAATAACTGGAGATAAGAAAGATTCACAGTTGCTAGTTCTGAACTTGAGAAATTATATTCTGTTCTTATTCACCTCTAGCTGTTCCTTGTGACCCACAAGATTCTGTCTGGCTTTGGAATATTTTCTATGACACTGATATACGAATTTTAGCCAGCACTATGATAAAAATGAGTTGGCACATATGACCATGTAGCCAGACATTCCAGTCAAGAGAAAAACACCCTCTACAAAAACAACCTTTTCAGAAAACAGCCTCTAGCTATCAGGATAGATACCTTCCACTGAGTTTACTGACACTGAGTTAACTGCAAAAAGTGGCAGGGGTCCATGCTTACTGTATCCCTACTCCTCTACTGTTGTGATCTGCCTGACCTCCGTGCCTTTATTCGAAATAGTTGAGACTGGGAATTGGTTTTGTTGTCTGCAGAAATATTTGCTGTGTTTAGCTTTTCAGACTGAGATCAGAGTGAGATCTGACCTCATGCTGATCAAATTTGACAGGTAATTACTACTCAGAATCAATGTTGTCCAATGCAAAATAGAGCAATATGTTTTTCACACTTTACACTACTGTCAGTGCCTTTATTGATAGCTTTGTAGTCAGGCCTAATCCAAATGATCTTGAGATAGCCACCACCTGCAGGATTTAGGCACTTTTGTAGTGGAAAGCACAGGGGCATTGCCTGTGTTTGCCCCAGAGGGCCGTGCTTGCTTTGTACACAACTTTCAATCTCCAAAGTAGTTGAGACAGAACCTTCCCCAAGCATAAGACTTAAGTTACCCTCCCATGTGTGCTCCTTTCAGAAGCTCTAGGGAATTGTCTTCTTCCTTTTCATAACTGCCCAAATTCCACTTTAGAGAACTGTCCTCTCCCCAGTGGGCTCCATGACTTGAAGCCCTGTGTCCTCACCTGTTTCCTAGCCACTCTCAAAGCTCTAGAGTAAATTGTCTTCTAGCTGCAAAACTGCAAAGGGGGTCAGAGGCTCTTCCCTGGTAAAGTAGGAGGAAACCTAACACAGTTATGGTGAAGAGTAAAACCCTCAGTGCAAATTCCCTCACTTGACTCAGTTGTTTCTACTTTGTTTTCCACAGTCTCTACATCACTGCTCTGGGTACACTGATCAGCTCACTCTGTCCTTTTCTTCCTGGATACACTTGTGACTTTTGAAGCTCAGTTATCTCCTTCCTCTGCTTTCATAAACCTTTCTCTTCTTTTTATATTCTTACTGTTCTCACCGTCTTCTTCCCTCATCATATAAGAATCCATTATCTACTGAGAGGATAGATGATTCTTCTTTCTTTATACCTTATCTTCACCTAATCTTTTCCTGATCCATTCCCACTGTCATATTTCATAAATAGATTACAGATCCCATACCAACAGCTGGCTGATCTGCTTTCTTACAAGGTGAAATCTCGGGTTGACAACTGATGACTTCTCCCAAGAGACTTCAAATGAACTCAAGTCTAACACATCAATACTAAAACTCATGATTTTCCCATGCAAGTTGCCTTCATCATCTTTTGCCACACCATCTTTTGCCACACTAACATTAGTTACATATCAAAAGCCCTTATCACTCAAGCCCATACATCCTGGATGTCCCTAGCATGACACATATATCACATCAGCAGCAGTTTGCACTTTCTTGGTCACTGTCAGGCTCTTCTTGATATCTGTACAGCCTAGCTCCTCTGAAGTACAAATTCCATGTTTCATGCCATTATCAGATAAAAATACGTAATAAAGTTTAAGTCACACTAAAGCTATGTTTTAGGAGAGAAAGAGGTTTTGTTCCAACAACGTTTAAATTTTGCATTTCACCTAAATTGTGGCAAAAGACATTAATCTTGTGTCAAAAATTCTGTTCAAAGTTGAGACATACTTGGTACCAGACAGTAGGAGGGAAAGGTCAGACCCTGTCTCTAGAAGAGGAAAAGTTGTGTAATCTTCAGCGGTTTCATGGCAAGGTGTGTAGGAGAGATGGCTGCCTACAACTTTCCTGGTTTGGCTTGCTCTGCACAGATCAGGTCACAGAAATGAACAGGACAAAGAAACTACACTATGATTCAGCCTTCACTGTTTTGTTTTTTTTTTTATAACAAGCATGTAGATGGTCCAAGTGTGATGAAAATCTTGGTAAGGTTGTTCCAGACACAGTGGAATGCACAGCGCCTACCAGATCATACCAATTACCCTAAGAGGAAGCTCCCAAACTCCCTTCATCTCATGTCACAGCCAGAGAAAGACAAGGCACAAGATATCAGTCTCTGCAAAATGTGATACCACATACACACACATTGTAATGCTGTACTCTGCAGCATTGCCCAGGTAGACTAGGTGAGAAGGAGCTCAGAAAAATTTGTAGCTTGATCTTCTAAACAAGGTTTCTGATATGTCATGAGAAAGGAGAAAAACCTTTTGCCTCTGTTGCCACAAGAAGAGGAACACTTCCAATCTTGACAATGACTTTAGTCCCTGGCAAAATCAGAAATTCAGTTGCTAGAGCGATCAGAAGACTAAATGAGGCTGCAGTTACCAGGCAGCAAATATTGCCAGTCCTTTCTCATAGTGCATAATTAGCACATGGCAGCCTGTCACCCCTGCCTCTGCCCAGGGATGCTGCTGATGGGCAGAAGAGGGTGCAGAGCCTGGACCTCAGTAAGAAGTAGGTCTCCCTCCCTCTGCCCTGCAACATAAGGAAAGGTGAGAGGCACAGAATGCAGATGAGAAGCTACTCACAGGTAGATGTTGAAAGGGTGGCAGTATCACATTTTCTTCCAGTTTCTGTCACTCCCTTCAAATCTGGCCAGGTGAGCACATTCAGACATTTGTGGAGGACTGCAAACCCAGACAGTATTCGGTATGAGGATCAGCCTGGTGTTTCCCACACTTCCTCACTTTTACTTAACAGTGGGACACACAACCAATATATGTGCTCCAAATGTACTCAGCCCTTCATTCTCATCTGCTCTTCATGCTACAGGAAGAACAGCTGCAAGTCCTTGACAGCTTCAATGGCAGAGTGCAGGAGAAGAGCTGGGAGAGAAGAGGAGAAGCAAGGGAGCTCCTTGACCACCAGCAGGGCCCTGGGCTGGGACAGGCTTGGGGGGGAATGATCCATTCTGATGTGATCTGAGGAGAAATGCACTCCAAAGTGTGATAGTGTCTGTCTATCAATCTGGAGAAGTGTTGAAAGGAGTGGAGAAGTGAAGAAGTGCTTCCCTTTTACTAGACTTGGTTTGTTAATTCTAACAAGTGGCTGTTAGCAAAAATGTGTGTATAAGCAGAAGAGTGTGAAGGATTTAGGGGGAAATACTGCTTAGTGTAAGGATACTCTAAATTACCCTAGGATGGCAGTCAAACCATGTGCTGTAGTAACCATACACTGGAGTGTGAAAAAGGTATCACTGTCTCATAACAGCTCATAATATGGGACAAGTGTCTTCACTGAGAGCAAACAGCATCCCCATTAGTTTCAGTCTGTGAGTGCTTTAATCAAGTATACCCATGAGCAGGAGATGCACATGGTCCTGCTCCTGTGAGGACCAGTAGGTTGGCAAGTCTGCTGCCCAGTTAGTTGCATGACTTTGCAAAAAAAAGACAGTGTTTCTGGTTGAAGAGGTCCACTTGGTCATTTGATACATATAGAGATTTTTTTCTATTTGCATTTTACTTTTCTTTTTAGTTATGTCATCACATAAACCAGCGCTTAGTCCTTGTTTCTTTGACAGATCTTAAGATATCAGAATTGCAATGGTCCGAGGCTATAGCCATAACTCCTATAATGGCAGGCCACAGAGACTGCCTCTATGGCCCTCATAAATTCTTGGAGAGACGAACTCCACATTCTTTTCTTCTTTTTATGGTGGTCCAAAATGAGTATCACGTGGGCCTCTCTCTATTCTAGATCAGAAGAGATTATCAGAATAAAGAAAGTAATAAATACTCCACCCTTCTCTCATTTGCAAAGACTAACCACTTTGAATATTCCATATCACACACTTCTTCAGTTTCCTACGAAAAATTTACTTATTTAAAGGAGAAATACAAATATCCTCACAAATACTTTTTATGACATTTCTTATGAGAGATACAAGGCAGATACTTGTGTAAAGGATGGAAGCAGACGTCTAAGTAGAAGCTTTCTCAGCGTAATTGACCTTGATTTGTTGCTGAACTCACACTGGATCATTTGCAGACACACAACAGAACCATCCCTGTAAAAAAACCAGAGCTGCAGTTCAAATCTTCCAGTACAAATAAATGGTTTTCCTGCATACAAACCTGTGAACTGAGAGCCAAAGCTGAGTTCACTAAGGATTATTGAAACTATTAGCAAAAATTAATCTAAAGCCAAAAGACTATACTTGAAAGCCCTCAGATTAAAGTTTGGCCATGCATGCTTTTATCAGCTAATTAGAGAAGTCTAAAATAAGTTAAATATGAAAATATAGATAGACTTTTCGTTTCGGCAGAAGATCTCAAGGCAGCGTCTCTAATATATTTCGTTCTCTACGGAGAGGGACGTGTTCACTGAGCAACAGAGAGAACACTGGTAAGGGCTCGAGAACTGGTAATTGTAGGTAATACATCAGTGTGCCTTTAATGTGTTCAGTAACTAATGGCATAGTCACTGTAGATGAGCATAAAAGAATGGCCCCCATGGAAGCTTTTCCCTTAATATAATCACAGCTGTAAGCTGAGGTTAATGTAGCCACAGCTCCCCTGGGAAACGTCACAGATAGATAGGTCATGGTTTGGGTAGCAGCTATCCTCTGTTCCCTCTTAGGTCCACTCTTCTCTAAACGAGTGGTGGAAGCACCAGGCTGGTACACACCTCCTCCAGGATCCTTCAAGGCCCCAGGAAAGCTCTGAAATTCCCGGTGACCTGAAGAAAATCAGTAGTGGTGGGGGAAGGTGGGGAGTGGGGGGAAGAGAGGCACAAGGACTTGTACACAGTCATCTCCTCCTGCTGCAAAATGGGGAAGAAGTCTTCTTTCCTTTCCACATGGAACTGCTGGAAGGGTAAATCCATAATGGTGCATTTTTTGCATGTGCTGCTAGCAGGAGCCATAGCACAGCACAAAGAAAGAGGAAATCTGCTCCTTTAGGAAGGGGCAGCCCTCAGAAATTCAGAGAGTACAAAGGGTGGTTTTCCTGTGTGACAGATGACATGGTTAAATCTCGAGTTGCAGTTGTAGATTTTAAAGCATTCATTATTTCTTTGTAAAAGCTAAACCACAGCAATGAGAAGTGGTTAGCTCAGGCCGAGGCTGTGCTGTGCAAACTGCCTCAGGGACTGTTTGATAACATGGAGCAGGAAAGCCTTCGGCCTCCCACCCTTCCTCCCCTATTCACTGGCAGCTCTGCTAGAGCTCCTCTAGCCTTCCTAGCA
Source organism: Myiotriccus ornatus (assembly GCA_036023395.1). Lineage (NCBI taxonomy): Eukaryota > Metazoa > Chordata > Aves > Passeriformes > Tyrannidae > Myiotriccus > Myiotriccus ornatus. Next base: position 22,838,233 of record JAYRBT010000177.1, read on the forward strand.
TCAAACCTGCTCATCCAGTCACTCTCCCTGCTGTCCCCAGCTCTGCTGCAGCACCCCTGTCCAACCCAGGGGGTGGCAGACCCTGCTGGTCCAGCCTGGATCCTAGGCCCCCAGGCCAGACCATGCCCCTCAGTCTGTCTGCCTGAGACCCACCAGGTTTCACTTAGATGCCCACAACAGACTCCTAGCAAAACACACTGCTGGCTGGAACCCACACCAAGTTGGTCAAAGCTGTCAGAGTTCACGGGCTTCTACTTTGGAGGCAAATGCTCTCTTTTGTAAAAGGTTCCAGAAACACCAAGCAGATTCTTTGTTTTAATAACTTGAAGTTTATTGTCAGGTAATCTTTCCAATGTTAATATTCAGTCACTAGTATCTGCCCAGATTATCTGTTCCAAAACAAGACAGGGCTGTAACAGCTATGCTTTAACTTTCACTAAAATACCTTTCTGTGGATTCAGATAAAGTCAGAAGTAGCAGAGGAAGGTGTCCAAACTCACCTGCCCAGTAGGCATGAGAGGAGCTACAAATTATCCTCCCAGAAGAGGAAGCAAAGCCAAACACTAACCTGGTGAATGTGTGTAATTCACAGCGAGGCTCACATTGCACAGGGAACTGGCATTCAGAAAAGCACAGTAAGTCTGAAACTGTCTTCTCGAGACTCCCATTGAAATACTAAAAAATCCTGCCAAGAGGACAGTTGGGAAGCCAGTAAATTAATAACCAAAGGTATTGAGACGGGCAGCAGAGATAGCCCCTCTGATGAGGTATAAAGGAAAAAAAGTCGGTGAAGTGCGGCCAGCTGATGGCATTTGAGAGAGAGAGACATTGACCAATCACCAGAACTCTTTATCAGGCAGATCTGTGTACAGTAGAGGCAGAGATGTGCTTTTCACTTGCAGCACACACAGTCAGTTCCCATGCACTCAACTGAGAGGCAGACATGAGACCACATTTCGTTTCCCTTAGTTAAACTGCCAAGGAAGCTCTTGCAAGGGAAACTTTCGTGCCACGGTTAATGTAACCACAAGCTACCCTTTGGTAATGGGATACCCTTGCTCACAGGAGATGAAGCCAAGCAGGGGAGCTGGCTGGCGTTGCACAATCTGTCACAAGGAGACGTCCACAGTGCTATACCTGCAGCTGGGGCAGCACTGGTTGATGGCATGTCTCCCCTCAGAAGACAGAGAGACCAGATATAACCCCAGGCACCTCTCAAACAGCTTGCATCTTACCCGATCACATGGATTCCTTTGCAATCAGCATAACATTGTTCTGCAGGCTGGGAACATCATGTAAAACCTTTGATCCATCCTAGCTTCACCTAAGGGCAGCAGACAAATCAGATGGTTTCTCCTGATAAAAGAAAGGAATATGTTCGGGTTTTTTTCAAGACAATCAGAAGTTCATTACTAGAGTTGTTCATATTAAAGTTCCAGTTTCATTACTTCCGTTCCCCTTCCTCAGCCCAAATAGTCATTGGATCATACATCATTTCAAATGCTAGTTTAATTGCTAAGTTATGCTTTGCTTAAATTGGCCTTGAAATCTGATTTTGAATTAAAATCAAATTGTTTTCAACTTTTATTTTAGAAGTTACAATGGTGTGTCTATTCCAACTTGTTTCTTTACTAGTTTGAGGTTTTTTTCTAATTGCATATTTTTCTTTTTTTAAAGAAGAATCCATTGGAAAAAGAAAATATTTTTCTTCATTGTCCTTCTTCTTCTGATGACAGACTGAAGTTCAAAGTTTCTAGGTTTGGCTCTTTGAATAGAAATGTGACTAATAAATAGTAAGCCAATCTTATAGTAAGCCAAGTTCGTAATTTAATGTCAATAATAATTTAATATCAATAATAATTTAATATCAAATAGAAATCATTCAGTAGTAAGCCAAGTAAGTTTATCATTTAGGTTTAAGTTCTTTCAACAAACGCTGTCAGGACTTGGACTGCAGCTGGAGCTAGTCATTAATATCATGGAGGATGTGTCAGTGTTCTGCTAAAGAATCTGCAGACCATTCAGATTCACTGTTACAGATGGTGTTAGCAATGACATGGGAATCCCACAGGAGCACCTCAAAAATTGAAAGCACAACAGGAAGTGGGATAAGAATCATATTGAGCAACTCTAGGTCTTTTCTGGGAGGTAGGATCCAAAGAGTAGGTGTGGGGAGGGAAATGATGAACAAGTAAATCTATGGATTCAACAAGTATGGTCTTGATCATTGGAAAACAGCTTCTAACTGCACTCTACCTTGTCTAGAGCTGTCTTTTATAACAAGTGTCAGTCTTCTATACAGGGACTTGAAGTCTAAGCTGGTTACTTGTGAAACCCTCAGAAGCTGCCAGCACATCAATAATAGTCTCAACCAGCAAAGTGCAGCACTGGCTGACGTGAATTCCACGGAAATCATCCCCTCCTAATCACTGCACCACCAAAAAAGTGCAGACAGTTTGAAAGGAATTAAAATGTAACTGTAAAACCAAGAAGGGTTGAACAATTAGACTCAAGGGCAGATGGTCCTTTAAGCCAGCAAAGAGAAAGCTTGTGTGAGGACTGATTTATATCTGAAAAGTATCTGATCATAAGGACACCACAGAAAGTGATTTCTATGTGATAAGGACACTAGGAATTAGTGAGAGGAAGACAAAAAGCACTGAGCTGGAAGCATTGCACAGGAGCAGACTTCCTGACCAGAAGACTGAGATTCAAAATGAATGAGCCCAGAGCTCAGCGGAAACCAGAATTCCTTTTCCAGATGAAAGTGAGCCAAAATACTGAAATGCTGCACAAAGCAGACATTCCTGAGAAATGATACTGAGTAATTCTATCTAAAATAATATATTCCTGGTTCAGATTTGTCATTAACCCCAGACTGTATATATATTTGCATAATGTTTATTTATGTGATGCCAATCCACTGCAATTTCAGTCGTGTGTTGTGGCCCATACTGTTGCTTCAATGGTTGATTTTGGTAAAGCCACATGATTATAAACCTTTAAGATTAGTTAGTATCTTACAATGAATCAATTATGATAGCTATCACATAACTTCCATAAGTTGTTAAACATAAATATTTCTACTTTCTTAGTTCCTGGAATTTCCCCCCCCCCCCTGCATTTTACAACACATCAATTAGTAGCAGTTAGTGTAATTTCTTTTTGTAATTAGATCTTGAAAATTTATATTATATTTTGGAAGCTGCTTGCAATGAAAGACTCCAAAGAGAATAATTGTATTACACATATGACTAAAGGACACATGACAGCAAAATCTGAAAGATTTCTACAGAAGCGTACCTTTTATACATCTGCTTTTTTTGATTTTAACTGTGTCTACTTTGCAATGAATTCCCATATGCAACATAAGAGAAAATAAGTTTTTTTTGTTGGTATGTCTGTGTATTATTTTCTTGGTTATGACCACAGATCTCTGCAAACCAGCCTATGCCCTCAGGCATAACTCCAAGTTTTGTAGTGGTCATTCAGGAGCAGTGCTCTTTTTGCTGAGAGACTTCTTGCAGACTGTAACACTGTCCAAGTATTCTTGACATTTTGTTGTTGGTTTTGGACATCTGCTAGTCATTGTTCATGTGTATCAAAAGCTGTGTGGTCCCTGCTGTCCACCGGAAACTGGAATATACTGGCAGAAAACTCAGGTTTGACAAAATTTCCCGCATGCTTTTCTTCTACATATGCAAAGACAACTTCTTTTTGCTAAGCCCTTGTTTTGTTCCTAAAGGTTCTAAACAATTTCCGTGGCACTTTCTCTACTAGAGGTACCAGCTTTACTGTATTGCAGTCTCAGTAAATTAGGTAGTGAAAACAGGTCTGCTGCACTCCTCCCCATGAATTCCACACATAGGAAAATAACAAAATATTAAATCTAATTATCAGTCACAAACCAAAGCTGGTAAAGTCTTCAGGACCCGCAGCAGCCATGAGTGCCAGCGCTCCCCCTCGCTCTGTTTGTAGTTTGCCAGCTGCAGCATTTACAGCCACATTCTTGATCGGAACAGCAATCTCCCCCATCAGCATTAGTTGTTAGCATACTGAAAACATGGCATGCAGCAATTTATTTGAGGAACCTCTTAGCATATAAACTTCAGCATATTAACATGTCAGGGTAAAACATGCAGCATCCTTTTTGCCAGCCCAGTTCCCTCACTCTTTCCTGAGCACAAGCAGCTAATCGGTCATTCAGGAGGCTGTAGTATTTTCCCAATAGGATACTGCGAAGATACTAAGGTTACCAACCTTCCTAACTTGCTTTTAAAGTTTGTTTTATGCTGTCACTACCTCTGATCCTTCCTTTTGTTCCTGGACTGGTTTTCCCTGAGAATGGTCTCATCTTTCCTTTTTTCCCCTCTAAACTCTAATGGAAGCAGAGTATATGCAAGTCCCATTTTACAGTGTGGTTTTGGCATACCATGGTATCTGGCATTGTGGACTTTTGTTTTGCCCTTGTGTGGAGTGAGAAACCCAGAGAACCATTCTAGCACTGCAGACCAGAGCCTCACACTTTGCTTCAACTCAAGGAAAAATTTCATCCCTCCAAAACATAAATATATATTAAAAAAAAAAAAAAAAAAAAAGGCACATAGCATTGCTTAGTGAGAATATTTATGTGCACAAAGGACACACAATCTGCCTGTGTCAGCAGGATTAACATGCTGACAATAGCTGCCTGATCTTTGCTCTTTCAGGTCACAAGGACCATGTGCTACCCTGCTGTTTACTATCCAGTGCCTAGGGCATACCTTAATTCAGCCAGGATGCAGGAACAGAAAGGGAAAAGTAGCATCCCTCTGTGCTGCCTCCCTGTGGGGGTGATAAAAATTTATCCCCAGACTTTGTCCAGACTTTGTTAAAATAGTCAACAGTGTGTACTGTGAGCTTTCCTCCACTAAAATAAAGAGTAATTCCCTCCAATACAATTCAGATTGCATTTCCATGTAACTCCTACTCTTGATTGGGTATGATTTGGAGATAAATAGATGGAAAGCTGTTTCTTGATTCATTCACCAACATGGCTAACTTCTAGAACATCATATTCAATATAGAAATAGGGATTAACAGTGTGAATGTGTTTAAAATTTACTTTAAGGGTGTCTGAGCGCTAGCATAGTCTAGAGAGAGAATCAGTGCATCTTATAATTCAGTTTCCTTCTCCATGCATGAAAATGTACTCAACACTAAACAAATGTGTATCAGAGACCAGACTACAGCACCATTCCCCAGCTACAGCACCTTCAGCAAACGGTTCACGAAGCAGTTCTTTGCTCTGAGAAGAGATTGCTGTGACAAGAGCCACAGTGGTTGATGGCTTGCTTCCTCAAGCATTTCTTGCTCACTGCAGTTCTGCTCACTGCTTCCTACATCTGCTTCTGGACAAGTGCACCCCAGCAAGCAGCAAACCTGTTAATCATTCTCTAAACAAGTAAGTGCTGCTTACACTACTGCTGTTTTTGACCCCCCCCACCCCTCTGACTGCTGGTCACAAAGCTCGTAAGCTTTGTAACCTCTAACTGTCAGACTGACAAAAATAATGGAACACAGGAAACAAAATGTTCTACTTATAGAACCATAAGCTAAGAAGATGAAGGGTATCTTCTCAGGGAAGACACAGTCATGAACTCACCAAGTAACCATGTCTTGTATGTTCCAAAGCAACACAATACTGTCATGGCCTTCTGTGTTTTCAGTGACATAAAGTAAAAATTCAGCTACCCTCTGAAATCCTAACAATACAGTACTCTGGAAAGTTATTCAGGAACAGGGATTCCTGTGTAGTAAGAGTCAAACTGAACACTTCAGGTAGGATCTTCCAAGAAGCAGAGGAAGTACATGGCATCACAAGCATGAGGCTGTTCTAGCTCTAGAGAGCAGCATGAATGACAGTGTGAAGACTAGGGATGCTACAGATCACAGTGACAGCAATAGCACAGCACCGGGGGATGCCCAGAGGCTAAACTGGTTTTTGAGGCTGCAAAAGAAGTTTGCTTCCTGCTGAGATTCCCATTGGCTGGGGCAGGATTTTTCAGCCCTGGCAGAGCAGGCTCTGCTGGTATATCTAGCGGCAGCACTCCTGAGAGGGCAGAGAGAAGGACGTGCACTGCTGGTCTGTCAGGATTGCAGAATGGATCTGAAGATGTTCCTGGTCTTCACTGCATTTTTGCTTCAGACTTCCCTGGGCTTTCCTATTCAGGTGAGAGCAGTTCCATGCAATTGTGCTCTGTCTTCTAGCTGGAAGCGAAGCTGTGAAGACCTGTTTTGATAAATTTCCTGCAAGAAAATACTAGTAATATAATAATATATGAAGGCAATCTAATAATTTGGTTCCTCCCTTTGGCCTGATTTGGATGCTGATGTTGTTGTATTTGTGAGCTATAGAAGAATAATGCCTTTTATCTCTTGGTTTTGCAGGAGAAGTATGAAAACAGCACAACAAGTAAGTAGGATTTAGACTGTATTTTAAAGACAACTGCTATTTTTTGTTTGTGTATCACAAAATTTGTTTTGAGAGCATGTGAAAGCACTGACACAGGCCTTTTGAATTAGGCCGTGTTTCATAATTTGTTATTGAGCTAAGTGCAGATGTGTTTTCACAAAGATGTCCTTTACACAGTCTTTTGGGGTATCGTTTGTTAAGTTAATTTGTATGTGCTTTCACAGGCTTGAAAATAAAATTTCAATAGGCCTTTTTGATACCTTTTTATTAAATTGAGTGTTATAGTAAGACTGCTATTCATTTGCCTTCTTGCCTACCTTGGTGCAGCAGTAAGAGAAAAGGGTGTCAGGCATCAAAGAAAGGTTTGCTTTGCTCTGGGATGGAAAACAAATAATACAGGCTTAGGTGAACAGCTTCTGGCAACTTGCATAATACAAGGAGATAATTGCAGATCTCCAGAGGTCAATGGGAAGGAACCAGTAGGTAGACTTTAACTACATCAAGAAACTGGGAGCAATGTGTGTGAGAGGAAGACACCTTGGAAAAATTTGCTTGGCATAGCCAAAGCAAGTAAGTAACTAAAGAAAATTGACAAATTCTTCTTTTGAACTGTTATTTATGGCAAGAAAACAAAGGGATGTTGTAAAATTACTGCTCAGTATGTTTAGAAGAGACCAAGGGACATGCTTACTCGATTTCAAAGTAGTCAGTTGCTGGGACTCAAAGTTGCAGAGTTACTGGGACAAATGCATACAATGAGTTTTAATTTACCATTGTTACTGGGTTTTGTGCCTTTTGAAACATCTTTCAGTATTTACAGTACAGGGAAAATGTGAGCTGTATAATTTTGAAAGTGGTATCACACCAGGTGTTCATTTCATCAAGAAGTTGGCAGATGCCTTCTCTGGTGTTTCATTTGAGTTTTAAAAAGAAGTTGGAGGCTTTATGTGCCTAAGAATCTCAAGCCTAATTTCCACTGATTTTGACTACTCAATTAATCCAGTGCCTCTTGGGTGCATAAATTCTGAATCTGGTCAACCCATCTCAGAAATGTGCTTCCCTGCAGGATGTTTATAGATGCCATGGATCTCTCTGAGGCAGCTGGAGGGAACTGACTGAACTTTTCTATAATAAACTGCAGTCATTACAGTGGGCTTCCATTACCATGTAACTGAAGTAACAGCTTGGAAAAAGAGACTGAAGTCTTTTTGAACACAGATAAGCTTGGAGATAAGAACTATTTACTTGATTGTTCTCTGTGTCAGTGTTGAATAGGAAAAAAAAAATTGCTTTACATTTTGTCAAGGAAGAGTGCAATTATTGCCAAACTGGAAGAGATTCCCAGACAGGCTTGCAGCATATCCATCATACTTAAGAATAGGTCAAACAAAGTGTGGTCAGCAATAATATAGATAAAACTGTTTCTGCCTTAGGGAAAGCAGACAAATCAATGACCTCTGGAGGTCCTTGCAATTTCTAAACTTTTATGATATTATAACAGTGAAGTTAGAAATTTACACATCAGGTCGGATTTTCACTTCTAGTTTGTATCTAGAAACTGATATTTAGTAAAAATCAAAAAAAGACACCTTAGGACTCAGAACGGTACATGACGCTGTCAGGGACATACAGAAGCTGAGATTATTTTCCCAAGCTAAATCATAGCTTTCATCCCGTATTATAACTTTACTTCTTGACACTGTGAAACCAGAGGGTATTGTTGAGCTAGTTAGCCTGCACCTGTTGCAAAGAAATCTGGGGATATAGAGGGGTTTTTTGTCCTAGTTTCTTTGTAATTTTCCAAACTGAAGCTGATAAAACGTTTTGTTGATTTTTAAATGGTAAATGACTAGATTCTGTCCCTCACCACAATCCACTAGGAATTTTCATAGCTTTTTTTTCTGAATATCAATTTAATATCCATGCCCATGCATCAGTCAATGCACTCCATTCCCCTCCAAGCAAAGGGATCTGCCAAAGGCATTCCCATGGCTGAGGAGGTCCATACTATTGAACACTGTGAAGTTGTATTCGGAATCTAATTTATCCCTCTTGCTTGTCTTTTTTTCCTTGCTTTTTGCAGCAACAGAACCTACTGAGGTAAGGACAACTAAATCAGCTCTTCTGATTATTTTGGGGTTCTACATTGTGAAAAGAAGGTCTAGACTCTTGTTTTCCACCTGTATTTCCACCAGTGGAGTAATGTCTTCTCAGATCAAGTGTGTCAGAATATATCTGAAACTTATTCCACGCTTCAAATTAGATTTCCCTTTATGATATCCATATTTGCCAAGATACCAAAGAAGTCTATTTACCATGCTGTGGTACTTCTTTACACATGGCACAGTATATAAAATCTCAAGACTGCACTGATGAAAGATACATTCAATAGGCCTGGACACTGTTGATACTTTATATGTTACATTACTGAATTTAATGTTATATTATAAAGTGTGAAACAATACTAATATATCATTCTTTCAGGTTACTACACAAGAGGATATATATGGTATGTATTGCTCCATCTACAAGTACGTATTTGAGAGGATATACCAATTGCTAGCTACTCAGTTACTCCAGAAAATAATATATGCTTAACACAAATTAACCTTAGGGAAGGAATTTAAAATGAATGCACTCACCCCAATATTTAATGCAAAGCAAAGTCTCTTGGTTTTAACCAATTGTTTAGCTTGGCTAAAAACCCCACCTGTTACTTTTGCTAAAAATAATTCTGCTTAAATAATGTCCTGATTTAACTCACTTCCAAAGGTTAGAGAAAGCACAGAGATCATGTGTTTCTGCTTTTTATTGATGTGAAGGCTTGTTGCATAATGCTCAGAGTTGGCTGATTTTGCTTGCAAGGCCTAGGAGTCCCTGATGTTGAGCTTAACTGGGGACATCTGTATGACTCATGGAATAGGAATCCAGTTCCAATTTCATTGGTTTCAAGAGTTTTTCAAGAGGTCAGCATATCCAGCAGGAAGCAACAGGACTGTTCTCCATCTGTTTTTGCTTCTGATGTCTTGTGTTGGAGGGCTGAGTGTAAGTTGTGTATGCAGAAGTAAATCTCTGCAGTCTGAGGCCTTAAAATGTGATGGTTATGGGGAAAAAAAGAGAGGGAAATAGTTCAAAGGAAGGGCTCTTGGGACTGGATTAATGCCAAAATAACTGTAGCTGGGGTGGTCTCAAGATTGTGTCACTGAACAAATATCTACATGAGTGAATACTCTACCAGTCCCTAAACAGGCTATGTAAGTATTTCATGCATCACTGGAAAATCATCAGGTTAAAAATCAAGATTCGTATTTACCCTGGGAATGATAAAGTGATACTCTCGTATTTCTGCACAGAATCTCCATTGCCTACAGAGACTGATGTTGAGGACGAAGTTATTTTTAACAAAATTCTGAAAGTTAACCGAGGTAATGCCACCCAAGCCCTGTTTATAGTGGGTCTGTTGCTTTTTGGGGGTGATGAGGGAGGTACAATATCTTACCACAATCTGTGAAAATATTTTCCCTTCTTACACACCATCATGTAAGAGTTGCCCACAGACAGACCACTGGGACTACTGCTGAAGCCCTTTAGTATCTCAGACCTATAGTGTAAATACTGAAGATGCCACCAGCTGTAGAGGCAACTGAACTATCCAGACAGTTTCTTCAGCTGTAGCTTTCAACACCTTCATCATTCTTTGGATTTAAAGAGAGAACACGGATATTTGGATGCTTTGTTATTTAACTGCCTTTTATTTGAATTCAAGCATCGCTTGCATTCAGTTGTTGTATGGCTTTGTAGTACAGACTCCTGGATGAGCTACATTCAGTTCCATGTTCCCTGCTCCAGACTTCCTGTTCCTTGATCCTTCCAAACATTTCCTGATCTATCAGCTTGTGTTTCTTACGTTTTCTCCTTCAGCAGTCATTCCAGTAGCTTTACTACTGTCTGTAAAAGTAGACACCAAACATGCCTACAGTTTTCTCTGGACTCATTTCTCTTTTTGGTTTGCTTGCATTCTTGGGTTTCCTTGTAGACACCTGCTTCCTTTGCCCAGTGGCCTTCCTGCAGAGGTATTTGATGCCATTCATTCAGTGTCATGTGACGGATGATTAAATAGTACTAAAGTACAGCATCCCTCTCACTATTACAACTGCTTTCAGTCATGCCTCAACACCACCCAGCAGAACTGGAGCTTCCCAGTTCTGTGTCCTCTTAGCTAAGGACACAACAGCAAAATTAGGGAGGCAGATAACATCCATCTAGCTGAATAACCTGTTTCTCATGCTAGCCAGCAACAGATGCTTAGGGAAAAATAGGAAAAGAGGATTAGTAGAGAGTGACACCTTTCCAAGTGTGCTCAGCAAGCATCCAGCAACCTATGGCTCAGGTGTTTCCATCCTTTCTCTCTCACCACAGACAGCTCTCAGTTGTTGCAAGAAGGTGACATAGTTCCACGAAGGAGTCGCAGTGCCATCAACTGTCGCCATTGCAATTGGCCCCAGTCCCGTGACGGGATTGTTCGTGTTCCCTATGTCTTGGATCCTACTTATGGTGGGTTTAAATTTCAAAAATAATAAATGGATTTTATCCAATAAGCTTCAGGTAGAAAGCAACTTATAGTGATGACACAACAGTTGAATAAATCAGTTCTAAGGTTTAACTTGTGCTGTACAAGCACAGATGAATTTTAAATTACTAAGACCTGAGCCAGAAAAAGATCAAATGTCTTTGAGAAGTTTGCATCTATAATGTTTTGGGTCTGGTCTCTTGGAGACAAGAACGGTCATTGCATCTAATGGTACTTTCCAGAATACCTGCCTTTATAAGGTTCATTTCTATTACAGTGCGGCTTCAGTGGCCTGCTCTTTAGTAAAACAGCTTGCCATAGTAGTCTCCAAGTGTGCAATAAGAAGATACATCAACAATCATCACTATAATTAAGAACACGTGGTTGAAAAAAAAAGGCACCAGAATCCATCTGGACAAATATCTGGATAAACAGGATCTTGTGCCAGGCTGTTAATATCTTAAATGAAATGAAGTACTAAGCAATACAAAGCAAGGAAGAGCCTAGGCTAATGTTTCTGTCCCTCATTTACTCTGTTTTTGAGAACATGTGAAATTTTAATGGCACTTGCCATTGTCCTCCTCTGACCCTTAAAATTAACCCTTTGTTCTCCAGAGGAGAGCCACATAAAAGGGATTCACGATGCCATGGCAGAATTTGAAGCACTGACTTGTATAAATTTTGTGAAGCGCAAGACAGAACGTGATTACCTCAGCATTAAATCTGCCGATGGGTGAGTTGAATGATAGTTTAACAAGTTATTTCTACAATGTTCTTCAATTCTTCACTACAGTTATTCTGTGTGACCTTAGAGAGGCCTTTGTTTTATCACAGTGCCAATGTATCCTTCTTGGATACCTTACTAGTGCAAGGACTCAACAGGTATATCATGAACTCACTGCAGACACTGAAGTAATGCAAATCATGGAAAAGCCCCATTAAAGTAGAAAGAATAACTAATCTCATATTTTCTGTGTGATATAATGCACACTTGAGCACAACATGTATCGATTACTGTACATCATATTTACACAAGTAAACCCAATTTCAACCTATGAAATAAACAGTTTTCTGAATCACAGATTTGTCTCTCAAGCTCAGAATTGGAGCCTATGAGAAAATTGTTCAGTACCTGTTAGCTTGAAAAGCTATTCACCTTAGCTCCAGCTCTGATACAGTGTTCAGTATTTTGGAAAAAAAATTGTAATTTCAAGGGAGTTAAAGTCACTGTAAAGTCAGAAGTCAGAAGCATCTGTGCTAATGAAAATCTTCACGGAAGATTTAGCAGTGATCATACTGTTAGTTCTTTTCTACACTGTGGTTGGTTTTGCCTATGTAGGCTCTGACTATCACAGTGGAGAGGAAGGAATCCTTCCACTCCCACATGAGGTGTGTGAAGCAGGGTTCTCTGTTCTTCCCCTTTGCCTGCCTGACAATAAAAATCCTATAATCCAATGTCTCTCTCAGCTGCTGGTCCAACTATGGGAGAGTAGGAGGTGGACAGACTGTCTCTGTGATGAAAGGAGGGTGCTTGTGGAAAGGAGTAATTCAGCATGAACTGGAGCATGCTCTGGGCTTTTTGCATGAACACTCTCGAAGTGACAGAGATAAACATGTAAAGATCATGTGGGAGTACATCAGTCCACGTAAGTACTTTGAACTCCTCAATGTAGAAAATGGTGTAGATACCATTTTCTACAGCTCCCAGCCTTCCATTCTTCCCTGAAGGGAGTAGGTTGGAAGCATACTCTAAGTACAATATCATATATTACAGATGACAGACCAGACTTCAAGAAATTTGAAAACTCCAATAACCTGGGTCTTCCATATGACTATTCCTCAGTAATGCACTATGGCCCGTAAGTAGCAGCGTGCCATTCCTCTTGCTGGAACTCAAATCTTACCTGAGAATTAATTTGTATCATAACTTTCTCCTAATTCCCAGTTTCCCCAATTCCCCTTCTGACAAAAGCACTATGAGTCAGTTCATGCAAACCTCTCTGTAGGATTAATTCAATATCTTCTATATCCCTTAGCTTTCCATTAGGGAGCCCTTAACTGCTGAGCTTGAGAGCAAAGGAGAGCATCTGGGCATTAACCCTGCTTACTGCTGGACATGTCAATAAAACCTTTTTAAACAGCACTACTTTTCACAGCAACAGCTTCTGTACAGTTCTTGTTCTCCTTCCAAGCATGCCATTGAATCCTGAAAGATGATGTGGTACTTAGAGAACATACTTTCTCATGTTTTTTGGTTTTTTTTCAGATACACATTCACTAATACCACTGGAAAAGCAACAATTGTACCAATTCCTGATGGATCAGTACATATTGGACAGAGGCAGGGGCTGAGCAACTTGGACGTGGCCAAAATCAACAAACTTTACAACTGCAGTAAGTTTCTCAAAGCCACCCTTTCATCTTCAGCTGAGATCTGGGCATGTTGCAGAGGCAGCAGTTACTCATCAAAGACTGTGAGACTATTGTCCTAAATTCATGGTACCCATTCGCATTACTGTGGGAGAGATGCAAAGGTGAAGCTGGGGACACATTGTGATTAGTGAGAAAACTGTTTCTGCTTCTAAATTAAATCAAACACATTCACTATTGGTGTAAGTGGCTGCTGTGCAACTGGACTAACTACACACCACATTGCAAACTTCAGTGGGGTAATTTGGTTTCTTACAGTTCAGCGGACAACTATTGATCCCAAGAGAGCCAGAGATCACTGTTCCTCACAGCACTGGTATTTAAGACCTGAGCTAAACCAAAGCAGTCGTAGGCTCCTCTGAACTGGAACAGTTTCATGTTGCCTTGTCCAGTTTTCAAATGTTTAAGCTGTCATTCTAAATTTGTACGTTTTAAACTCTTTAAATTTAACTTCTGCTAAACTACAGAGCTAATCAATAAAAAAATAATGCCTTTTTCCAAGCACTAGTTTACTTTCCTCTTTGATGCATTAAGTGAAAATTAGGACAAGATGATTCTTCATTTTAATCAAGATATACCAGTACTCTGAAATGAATGCTGACAGATTAAACCACTGAGAGCCGTCCATTCTGAATAGATTGTAGTTGTAAATTAGTGGAAGCTTCTGCAACCCTGGTGCTGAAGCACACATTTTTTCTCAGGTCGTTGCAGCACTATTCTTGATGGAACTTCTGGGTCACTGAGATCTGCCAACTACCCAAGAAATTACTCAGATAACACCAACTGTGTCTGGCTCATCCGAACCCGATCCAGAAAGGTAATCACAGGTTTATAGTGGTCTTGAAATACGGCTGAACTTCTTTCTGTGTTAAACACCTTGAGCTTTGTCTATGCAGCAGTTCCCAGATAAGATCTCCATGAGAGAGTCTCTACTTCTTATGTCCTTAAGCCAGGTATAGGCCAAGACAACTGCAGAGTTGTGATTTTGAGAAACCTCAATACTTCAGGCTTCAGGTTTGCAAAGTCAAGACAAGGCACTCTGAGCACAGGAGCATTCAGTCATTAGATCTGAAGCCCGCAACCTCAGGGAATGAGAGGCAAGGCTGGGTAAGCAGTTCCAGTTCGTGCTTGGCTACAGCTTACAGTCAGTCTGTTTTAAAGGAGGTTCCATGAAAGAAGTATACGTGTATATTAAAGGCTGATCTTCTCTTTTCTTCCAGGTTTCCCTATACTTTCAAGCTTTTGAGTTGCAGAGAACCAGAGGCTGTCAGGGTGATTATGTTAAAGTTTATGATGGATCCAGCAAGTCTTCTGCAGTTCTAATGGACAAGACCTGTGGATCAAAGATACCAAATTACATAGTTGCTTCTAGTAATCTTATGCTCGTAGAATTCATCACAGATGGTGCTTATACGGCTTCTGGTTTCCAAGCCACTTTTGCTGCTGGTAAGTCTGAGGACAGGAGGAATGCAAAGAAAAACAGTCTATGTCAAATCAACCTTTCTTTTCACTCAGGAAAAATACTGAGGAACTGCTCTCCATGGGGGCCATCACTTCCTTCCTTGCTTTTGATATATGTGTCAGTTATACACTGATACCATTTGCTCATTCATGCAGATGGGGCCATACTCAGGATAAGTGGTGTTAGCCTTGCCTCTCAAATATATTTCATTACAAAACATGTGCCAATATGGGCAATCAGTTTACTGTTACTGCATTACTAGCACAACCGAAATAGAATAAATCATAATGCAGCATTAAAATATAATATTCCTCTGAAAAAGATGCAGGTTTTAATCACAGAGTTCAGAGATCTACAGTGAGCGATGTCACCCATTCCCCTGGCAAATAGAGAGGCTGGATTTCTATGGTTAGGATCCCTGGAATGTATCCAGCTAAAACATGTTTTCTTCAGTTCCATTTAATTAAGAACTAAGAGCAGAACTATATGAACTTACCACAGGCTTGCGAGTTAGCATGTACCAGCTGGAAGAAAGAAATCCCTGTGTGTAACTGTAGCCTACAGCAACTGTACAATGGTGCAGCTTGCATTAGTATGAAAGAAAGCTCAGCTGTATCACACGACTTTGTATTTGCCATGGAATAAAAATAAGCACATAGAGTTTGCATAAATCCACTGGAATGCAGTAACTTGACTGTATATCCAAACCAAACCAGCAATTTTGCATTGTCTCTGTGTGGTATCTATTTCTGTCCACTGTAGCTATGGAAGAAAAGAAGAATGAAAAAACTCCCATTCCACTTTGATGTGTCCACAAATATGAAACAATCTTAGTTGCCAGATAAAATGTGATTTAGCATGCATGTATTGTAGAGATGCTACAGTTTGTTCAGAGACCACTGAAAGCTAAATATTCTCTCATTTCACTTACAGTGAGTACTCAGAGAAGACCTAGCATCCACAACTGACTTAAGGAAGAAGAACCTATTCTGTGAATATTGAAATCATGTTTCCTACTTCGCTTCTATCCTGGCTTGGATCAGTATGAAATTTAATTCTATTAAGAATCAAAATTTTCATCTTTTGGAGAAAGTTTATTCCCCAAGCCATATAAATGTACAAATTCTATACATCTTGTATGATCCTCCATTTGTCTGCACAGTTAAGTTATTACCTCTTTCTATTTAACAATAGAATAAAAAGGTTAATTTAAAAAAAATTTCTGTTTTCCAGTAGTCACTTCCAGTCAAACACACTATCAACGTGGTCTAACTTAGCCCCTCTCATTCAGCCCTAGGGATGTCTCTTAAGTATATCACTGACATCATCATGGGTTCAGTTAGTTGCCTGAAGAGACCAGTTTCAAACTTTAAAAATTCATTTTATGGTTTTCACGGTCTTGAGCATGAAAAGATCTTCGACACAGACTCTTATCCCAGCCTAACATTTAAGCTTCCAAAAACGACATCTCTCTTCACAA
This sequence comes from Myiotriccus ornatus, assembly GCA_036023395.1. Classification (NCBI taxonomy): domain Eukaryota; kingdom Metazoa; phylum Chordata; class Aves; order Passeriformes; family Tyrannidae; genus Myiotriccus; species Myiotriccus ornatus. Next base: position 22,854,629 of record JAYRBT010000177.1, read on the forward strand.
TTCCATTATATCCTTAAAACATCAGAAAGATGGACAAGACAAATCTATTCTCAGTAAAGAACTGGTGCTTCCCATTGCAGTTTTCCTTGTGCAGTTTAGATAGACAGAGAACATCTGAGGGTGCTTCTTTAGCCACAAGCCAGTTTTGGTCCACAGAGATGATTAAGCTTATCAGAGGATGAGAGGTGGACCAGGTAAGGGTGCCAGAGTTCATGCATATGTTCAGGGAAGCAATTTTTTGTTAGGGAAGAAGCTGAGCTCTGCCTTCTGATCTCATAAGGAGGACTCATAAGAGAGCTGCAAGAGTGCCAGAAATCCTGGAGAGTCTTTTGCCTGTGATTACACTTTTAAAATTACATTCTCTTGACCAAGACAAGCCTGTAACAGATATGGGCAAAACAGACTGCTATTTTAATCTGTAGCATAGACAGATAGTTAAACATATGACTAACATGGGCATTTAATACTTGTATTTTTAATGCTGAAAAAAGCAAATACCTTTCAAGTTTTTACCCTGTAACACTAGAAACCTGGGACTTTTTCCCATAGAAATACATTTTCAGAAAATAACTGTGGGAAATTAATTTGAATCTCAGAATAAAATGTACATGGAAAATGAAAAATTATTGGTTTCTTTTATTTCGTTAAAGGAGGCACCTAAAAGACTTAATCTGAAAGAATTTCCTCAAAGTCCTGTCTATATTTATACTATATGATGAAGAATCAGTCATGTCTTGATGATAGAGAAATTTTAATTCCATTGAAGATTGCTTCCTTATCCACAGTGGCTGTGCAAATACCTCTGAACAATTTGAGTCTGCTTTAGAAGAGACATTTCTTCTGTTCTTCAGACATTGCAAGATGGGTTCAGCTTCTGATAGGTTGTTCTAGTTACACTGAGCAATCAAGTGTTGCTATCAGCACATCATAAAAGGAGTAGCCATTCTGAAATCTTGTTAAAAATGCAGTTCCAGAGAAAAAAATTGGCCAGTTGTGATTCTTGAGCTCTGACAAAACAAAATGGAAGAAATAATGCTGCAAAGCCAGTTGGTGAGGTCCAACTTCCTAGCAAATTTTTTTGGAGAGGGATTTCAGATGTGGTTAAGATGTTTGACAGGGTGAAGAAAAGGAAATTTCAGATGAATTAGATACTTACCCTTGAAGGAGGGATAATGATTTCAGTAAGAATTCTGAAATTTTGTTAGCAATGGCTGAGGAATCAATAAAGCTGTGGTCATCTGTGTATTGCTAAAATTGCTAAAATAATTAAGAGGTTTTCTTTTTAAGGGAAACTAAGCAATCTGGGTAAAAAGAAAAATAAAGCCAGTGGATGTTAAGAGGCTGGAGCTTCCCCTTCTAATTCTACTGAAAGAAAAAACACTTTCCTGACAATAGGCATTCAACAAAGTCCAGGCCTGTGTGGAGTTAGTTTGATCCTTACTGCACAGGATAGGGCTAAAGCTGGTCACAGAGACAGAGCCAAGGTTCAGCCTGAGGATGTGACTACTCAGTTGCCCCAGGACAACACTCCACAGATACCAGCAGCTCAGGAAGTTGTGAGCAGCCCAGGATAGTCACTGATTCCACCTCACCTGGGTTTTTGGCAATCAGCTAGAGTGTACAGGAACAGCAGTACTAGGCAGCCTGTCTGCGTCTGAAAAATTGTTCTAGCCTGAGGACTCCAACATCCTCCTGCTGTGACCACATAAGCCCCTCAGCCCAACTTCAACCTGAAGGTAGAAGCCACCCTGTTCAGTGTGATCACATCTCTACCTATCGCCCTATAGCACAAGTGTAAACTTTCTCTCATGCAGGTGGGGATTTCCCTCCAGCTCTAGGGACACGCACTACACTATAGACAGGGCTGCAGGACTACCACTGAGGGTCAGCCTAGGGATGGCCTCAAGAGGCTACCAGACTGGGTCCAGTTGTAGCTCCAAACACTCATTGTCACACATGCAGACACAAACATATGGTCATATCTGCATCCTCTTGCTCATCCTTGATTATCTCCAGAAGAAACATCAGATAATGCAGAAACATCATCTTCAGAGACACCATCTTCCTGAAGAAAGCACCTACCGAGCAAGGTAGTACTTCAGCAGGAGACCAGCATCACAAATCACAGCTGGTATTGTCCCAGACTCATATGCGTGTCCACGGTCTCCTCTGGGACAGTAAGGGGCATCTCCGTCAGGCAATTCCAGTCTGGAAGCTATAGTGGCAGGACAGAGCACCAGGCCTATTGTGAGGCTCCCGTGCAGGTTTATATTTCTGGGGTGCTATCCAAGGGGTATCAAGTTGGGACTTCTGGATCAAATACACTTCGGGCATGTGGAAACCTTCACATATGCAAAACCTCCCAGGGATGTAGCAGAACATCTTTTAGGACACCAGCTCTTCCCCCAAACTGCATCCATAGCAATCCAGCCAAGCCAGTCTTTGTGGAATGACATACAAAGATTGCCAGGAATGCTGTGGAGATGGAAGTGTGCACGTGCAAGAAAGCAAAGAAGAAGCAGCCAAACAAGGGTTACAAGAACAGCCTGTATTGATAACAAGGGACATAATTCCCATGACACTGTACCCAGGAGGATCATGGTGGAATGCAGTGCTTATGGCTTATGGCATGACCACAGGGTTCTATACTCCATTCAGGCAACAGCACAGATGATTTTTCAGTAGAAGATCCTGCACTCACACGTCAGCAAGTTTGCAGCTACTGAGTGCGCCATTCCTTCGACCTGTTACCCCAGCAGGAATAAAGATGTATCCTTTCAGCAATGACAAACAGGTTTTTTGAACACAAGAGGCTTTTCTATAGGGAGGCAGAAGGCTGTAATTCCCATGCTTATTTCAGTGTCTTTCCCCCGCATGGTCTGAACTCTTTTTCACTAGGCGCTGTGTAGGCTTGGGGCAATTACACTGGCACCTTGAACGCCAGGTGCCCCACTGGGGTCTGTGTGTTCAGAGTCCTGAGGCAGATGCAGGCTGCTTGGGCTGTGCACCATCCTGCCACACTGTCCATGCTGGCAGCAACAATGTGGAGAGCATGGGACCCATCACATACACCCTCTGCTCCTTTCTGCCCTGGAGCTCTTTGCCCGCCCCACTGCCTGTCCTTGTTCTCACCCCATCTTCCCCACTCCTCGAGCTCATCATGGGGTCTCCACAGAGAGGGAAGATGCATGCCGAGAGGTTCTGGCTCCCCCGTGCTACACACAGAAGGCACAGACACCTCCAAGGACTCAGGCAGGGTAGCTAAGGTGCCAAGGCAGCAGACAGTCAAAGGTCGGGCTGGACAAGATGCAGGCTGGCCTGGGGACAAGGCCTAACAGGACCAGCACAGGTTCCCTTGAGCTCCCATGGCCGCTGGCTGCAGAGCTGCCTTCAGGTCCTGCGTAGCAGGATGCCCAAACTGAAGCATCAGCCTCAGCCAGATTCTCTTCGCCTGTCCCCAGTAACAAGCAGGGCAAGCCCAGCAGTGGGGAAATACCAGAAGCATTATTTGCAATTTTATTATATATAGATTATATTTTCATTTGATGTCATACCCCACTTTCTTCACAATCTTACTATTGACTTTTTATCTCTTGTAAATGCGTATATTGGTGATACATCTGAAAGAATTTTAGCTCAGTTAAGCAGAAGTTCTTCTATTGACTCACAGGCTTTCTGTGTTGAGAAGGAAAATGTCTTCACAGATATCTTTCACATTATTATTATATAAGAGAAATAACTTTTTTTTTGCTTTGTAGAAAGGTAGTAACTTTTGGTCTGCTTTTTCTGACTACTTTGAATGCTAGAAAGAAAAAAAAGGTATCAACAACCACAACCTTCCCTTTCTCCTTTCAACTGTAGCTCATACAGTCATTCATAACAGCTATTTTGTATCTCATTCTAGCTTCAAAGCAATTGGTATCATCCTTGAGTGGGAGGATCTAAGAAAATTGTTACAGCTCAAAGCACATTCAGAAGTTTATTGAACAGTAATGTCACTCTATATCTTTAATGAGTACATGTCCTTTTAAACAAAGGGATAGACTTAAGGGTGACAGACCTCACAAAGGAAATTAAAATAAATTACTTTTATTTGTCATTAATAGGCAAAATTGCCTGAACTTGCCTGTCTTACATCTCTTTCAGGAAAATGGAAAAGCCGGTATCAGAAGGAATGCTCAGACACAGGTCAGTGATCACCAGGGAAGTTCGTAGTGACAGGATAAGTCCAAGGTCGAGCTGGGAAATTGGTCTGCAGGCCAGGATAAATAGGATCCACGGCCAAGTAGAGGCACAACTGTGACAGCACTGGAGAAGGATACACCTACCACGTAGCTTAACCAGAAACGAAACATGTCTCTGGTTATGAGGTTCCTGTGCCCATGAGTGGGAGGTTTGGAGGGAGTTCCCAGGTGAGGCACATCAGGTTAATTGAGGTCTTGGTGCTCTCAGGGGTTTGAGAGCAGGAAATAAATAGTGTCCAGGAGGTTGCTGTTTCTTAAGTAGTAGGAGATTTAGAACAGACTTAGGATGGTTCTGCAGTGGGTCCCAAGGTAACTAGACAGCAAGTACTGCAGAGATTCATGAACATAGAATTGCTAAACCATCTATAAAATAAAAGCTCTTAAATCTTGCAAGAATGCTTTAATAGCTCTTTGATTAATTATGACTCTTCCTATCTTTCTCAGACTTCAGTTTGAATTACAGGCCAGAGCTATGAGTCTTTGTTTTAGGCAGTAACTATATGATAGGAGTTATTTTTTATGACAGCTGAGTGCTATACCTGCATTTAGAGTTAATGTGTGAACATCAACAGGCTATGCCTGTTTCTGCCATGATCTTGCTACTGCCTTGTCCTGCTGGCATTTTGTGACCCTATAAATTTTACTTGTTTTGACTCTTCTATGTCAAGCTGGGTTTCAGCTCTTCTGTGCTGGCAAAATCTTTTGCTTTTCTTTGCAGTCCTCTGTCTTGATGTATCTGCATACATCCATTATATAGCTGTCTTCTAGAGCACCTTTCCTGATGCTTTTAATCTATAGCTATTACCTTTTGCATCATTGTGTTATGGGTTTGTAATGATTGAATCTAGTCACGCTGCTTGTGCATAATCTATTAATCTATTTGAACTGAAAGAAATGTAATCAGAGAGAACATTTGCAGAGGGAGGTTACATATCTTACGCATTTCAGGAAGATGCATGAACATCTCATTATGGAAGTTCCGAAATAAATTTTTAGCAGTAAGCAATCCAAAACTGGCTGAAAGCCCTCAGCTTCTAAGTCTCAATGGTTCTTCACTGTCTTATACTTTGCCTTCACTGGCTTGTATAGATCCACCTGTCAAATGCACATGAGTGTTGCTAATTAGATTTCCGAATATATTTAGATGTAATTTATTACATTTGCAAATTACCACTTATAGTAAAATGGGATAAGGGCATAGGCCTGTGGAGAAGAAGTATTAAGTTAGGGGTATTGTATGACTGTATGTATGGCTTATGTAAACACACATTCAACATTACGTTTTGACTGCATTTGCATTTGAGACCCCAAAACCTGATTTATGCAAAGCATTACAGGTTAGGTTTGAGATATTTGATTAGAATCTGAAACATGGCTCATTCACAGGAAGTGTAATATTGAATGCCCCAAAGGGAGAAAGAATGGGTGCTGTGGTTACATTTAAACTCCCAAATGTAATTCTTTTAATCTCTTGGGACTTAAAAAGATGTTCATAGGAATGCAGCTGTGCAGGAGAGCATAAAATATCCCTTTCTGAATGAAACCTAGTCTTAGTTTTTACAGGCAGTAAAATCGTTGCTATATTTTAGAAACAAAATAAGTAGCCCATTAAATCTGATCCAATTTTAATCCTTCCTCTTTCCACAGTAGTTGGCAAAATATTTTGGCAGATATAGTGCTAGGCATGGCTGATACAATGGGACTTTGACTCTTCTTTGGCTTGGTTCCAGAAGAAGACATCATTATTATTTCTAGCCAAAATATGTCCAATTTTAAGCAGAAATCTGGAGTTGGTTTTTGTACCTAAGCAATGCTAAGATCTCAGCTGATGGACAAAACTCCAGTTCAAAGTGGCCCACAGTCTAACTGCTAGTAATGTTTCTTTCTAGCATCTGCATGTGTTGGATCTGTGCATGATACACTAGACATGGGAAATGAATACATAGCATTGTTTGGTTTGAGAATAAATATTTATAAAATATAGTGTAAACAAAAGAGGAGTAATGGTCTATTTAAACTCACCCCCAAATCTTTTGATATTACCCCAAAATCTTCTATGTTACATTCTGCATATTACAGTGGAGCTACCAATAAATATCTTTGCAAAATTACATGTATTCTTAGTTTGCTTTAGTCTGAAGTCTCTTATCTGATTCTGTTTCTACAAGTTTCTGTTAGGATGATCTACACTTAGATTTCACAAAATATCTTACCCCAACTGACCTGTGAGAAAATTTATTCTAATAGTTTAATAGCATTCAAGTGGCTTTCAAAACAGAAAAAACATCCTCTTTCTCAGGATATACAGTTCTTCTCTCCATAGAACAGTATTTAGGACAAGTATGATAGTAATTTGTCTGAAGCAGCTGTGTAAAATGAGATACACTTGAAAGTTAAAGCAATTTTGAATTCCTTAAATGCACCCATTCAAATAAATTGTACAATGAAATGTAAATACTCAGTTCCATTAAAGGTTTTGTTACTCTTGCCAATCTAGTCAGTAATAACAAAATAAGAAGCTATTTCTGGTGGATAAATTAAGCAGTACATTACTTTCTTTCTTCTCTTATAAAATGTTCAGAAAATTCTCACATAACTTTATTGCCTAAGTTTGTAAATTTATTTGGAAAATGTTTTCCCTGTGTGAATATTTTATGAAAAATTTGTTGTGGATATTCATGATTCAAACTATAGCATTAATTCAGTGGCTAAGTAGTACAGTGGCTAAGTAGTATGGTTTCTGCAATGTATTTTCCCCATATTTTCCATTTAGAATATAAAGTGTGAATAATCACATTCAAACATATATTTTGGTGCTATTTAAGCTTTCACATTTAAATTTATTTTTACACTTTAAAGCAAGCCTTTTTTTCCCCTCTCTAATGAATATTAGTGTATTTTTTTCCATTTTTTTACCTAGCTCTAGTAATTGCATTTTACTGACCTAGATTTTCCCTGCAGTTTCAGCAGTTTCAGTTGAGTACAGCTTTCTCCCTTCACTTTATCTTCTAGACTTCTGAAAAGTTCTTATAGGCTAGGAGCGATTTGTCACTGTACACTACAGAGATCTTCATTCCAGTGAAATCCCATGAAGTCCTTTGGGACAGCTTGAGGAAAGGTACCTCAAGAGGTAAGATTTTTTTCCATATACTTTCTAAGGATGACAGTCAACCTCTCTTTAACTGAGAAATGTATTGTTTAAAATTAGGCATTTCCATATTTATATGGTGAAATAGAAATACTTCTTTAAAGGTCTGTAAATTGTCTTCTGGTTCCTTTGAAGTCAGTGGCAGTTACATACATACTTAACACTTATAAATTAAATGCAAATTCAAGTTGTGATATTTAGGCAATTAGTTCTAGGATGGCTGTGTCTTCTTTTTTTTTTTCTCCCTACTTGTAAATTCTACATTTTCTTCATTACAAAGTGCTGTGAGAATGAAGGAGCTTTCTCATAAAGTGCTTTGAGATAATCAAGACAAAGGTAGCTACACAAGTGTAAAGCAGATTCTGTAAATATTGGCCATGGGCAGATGTTGTTCTACATATAATAATAAATTTTCACAGGTTTTATTAAGCTTCAGTGAAACTTGTAGATTGCTGTTCTCTGGAAATACTTTTATTCTTGATGGTTATATGGGAAATACAGAATTTTGGGACAGGTTTCCACTGAAGACGTGGCTTCCTAAGTGATTGAATTCCTCGTTGCTGGCCATCACTGCTAATTGAATCTCTTTCTGTGCAATCCAGAAATCTGTCTCCTTAGTGTGGGAATTTGATATTAGCAATGTCTTAAAGTTCTCATGGCAGTGGTGAAAGAATCACTGGAGAAGGCAGAAGAAAGAATTTGAAGTTACTCAGTAACTCAGGGCTTACTCAGTAACTCATTTTCCATGAGGACGTCTGATCACAGACTGCCCAAAGAGGTTGTGGAGTCACTATCCTTGGAGATATTTAACAACTGTCAGGACACAGTCCTGGGCAACCAGGTGTAGGTGACCCTGCTTGAGCAGGGGGATTGGCCCTGGTGATCTCCAGAGATCCCTTTCAAACTCAACCATTCCATGATTCTGTGGGATAGGAGAAGAAGCAGCATGCTGAAATAGGGACAGAATCTGGGGGTTGTACTTCAAACAAAAGGTGTAGTGAAAGCTCAGTTGTGAGGATATCCATAGCCTTTTTGTAAAACTATTTAGTTGTGTTTACAGAATGATATGGCAGAATATTTTACTGCCATTTTTGAGGGTTAGGATTTTCATTATGAGCCATTCTGTGACCATCATTTACACACAGCTTCTCCTCAGATGTTTGTCAAAATCCTTAATTCTCATGCTCTTTACAAGAGTACTATAAGGAAATGAAAACAATAGTCTACAAAGAACTGACATCCAAGAACTGATTCTCTTGGTTCTAGAGACAGATCCATAATGTTCGCTACATCTGTGACTCAGTTATTCAGCACCGGATACCTCTTTTTATCCTAGTTTATGCAACATTGTTCCCAGGTTAATGTTCTCCAGCACTGGCTCAAATCCGGTTTTGTGCTCCCCAATTCAATACACTTCACTACTTTTAAGGATTAATTCCCCAAGGTAGTAGCTTTCAGTATTTGAGGGGGTTTTGGTTGTTGTTGCACTCTTGTGATTTCCTTTTTTGCAATTTCACTTCATTTTAATACATAATAGACTTCTGACTTTTTGTTTCTCTATGTGTAAACCCCCAAAAGTCAAAAATGAGAACTCCAGCCATTTCCCAGGTCTCTTTGAACAGAGCAATCTCATCCAAATACTGATGTAACTGGGCAGTTTAATTTGCTGTTTGGGAGAGCAATTCTTACATTTCTTCAGGGGATGAGAAAATATTCCAGACATTTTCATCATGCTCTGTGTGAGAGACAAACTGAGGTCAGAGAGACTGAAGCTGGCAGCTGTATTAGCATGTGTCACATTAATGGTTATACTATAGGAGTTGTTGAAGTCATCTGGTGAATAAAGGCAAGATACCAAATAATTCAAATTTACAAAAGAATCCAACTAAAAAAATAAGGAGGTATTTAATTAATTGTGTTTAACCTCTTAACTCTGTAATTTCTTATTTTCAGTCCAGTATATTCTGAACAAAGTTTTGCATTTTTTCAATCGATTGTTTATTTTTTTTTGTTTTCATAGTGTTTCCATTGACTGAACAGATTATTAAGTCAAGAAAAAAATTATTTAGATTACAAGAAACAATGCAAAAACTGCAAGTATCAGAAGCAATGCAAACAGAGAAAGGTGGAAGAAGAAACCTAAAAGAAAAGACAAGTGAGAGTTAAAGTAATAAGATACATGTTCCTTACCTCTTTAGATCTATATTGTATAACTGATTGTTCTTGTGCTTTTGTGTGTAAAATACCAGCCCACGTGGGAGAACTATATCTTCTCTTTTAGCAACTGATGTAATATAAACAAGTCAGTCCACAAAAATCAGTATTTCAGAAACTTAGGAGAGCTCTTGTTTCCACAACTTAGAGCTTAAAATCTCAGTGTTTTTACTAAAATCCATGTAAGTTATTTTACAGTGTTTGACTGCCAGTAACTCCTTTTCAAATAACAGCTTATATGGTTATTGATGCTTGGCATGGCATGATCTCTGGAGAATTTGTTTGAATTTTGCTTTTTCATAGAATAAAATCATAGAACATCAGCTGTTGGAAATCAAAAAAAAAAAAACCCAAAAAGTTCTTCTCAGGTTAATAACTTGATTGTTCGCACACATTCACTTGCTGTACCTTAATTCTATCCCCTGCACCTATAGCAGCACTTGTCCAGCAAAGGGCAAATCCACCCATATTTCATCCTCTGGAAGTTGCATAGTTCAGTGCTCCAAGGAAGGAGAACTAAAGGCTATCTATAGGTATGCACGGGTGCTGCACGGCCTAATAAAGCTGCTGTACGAATGAACAGGTGAGTCAGCAAAGCGTCTGCAGAAGGACAAGCAGGCGTAACAGTTGCCAAGACACCACATCTGCAACACAAAAAGTAGTACAAGTTGACTTCATTAACTTACCGCAGCAAACAAACGGTAATTGTGGCATGTAGAAAAAATAATGGACAGCAAGAAAAAATACATGTACAGCAAGTTAAGCCACGTGGTGACATGAAGTAGGGCCGGCTGTGGGAGCCCTGAGGACTATGCTAATGGAAAAAATATGCATCAGGGACAGGTTAATAAAGTGCTGCTATGTGTGCAGGTTGGTTTTGCAGTGACTGTGGCTGGTGGAAATCTCTTGAAATTTGCAGAAAAATTATGGCTTGTATCAGGTACGAGTATCTGAATGTTAGTATCTGTGTGTGGGAAGCCATCCTAAACTCGTTAATCCAGACCTAGGATTGAATGAACAATTGGATTTCCTGGAAAGCACACTTGGTTTAGTTGACTGGAAAGTGGTAACTGATTTCAGATCTGGAAATACTTTTCAGCTGGAGACATTGTCATTTGCATTTGAAAAAAATGTAAATAACACTGTACTTTATGAACAAATATGTGATATTACTTCAGTAATTGAAAATTTGGGAAATCTGCCTAACATCCTTAAGCAAGCTACTCCTGCTTAAAATAGGTCTTGTTCCAGTTGCAGAGATTGGAGAGTGGTCTATTTTTCCTTGGATGGTTAGTGTAGACTATAAGGATAGTACAAATATGACTTGTTTTTTAGAAGGAAATGATTACTTAATAGTCTGAAGTCTTGAAAAACAGAACTACGATTCTCCAGGTGTTTGGATTCTCTGACCTTACTTACATTGTGTTCATAGTGATTTTGATATAAAGCATTAAACTCCAACATACAACAAATGTTTTTATTTTAACAAATAATTTAACATTTTGAAAATGTTCTTACTGATGATTTGTAAAATGGGCAGTGCTTTAATTGCATTGCAGCTTTTAAAGAACCTTAAGCAAACTCTCCAGAGCATAAGTGAGATACCTAATCCTGAACTTTAAATTCTCAGTCTTGTCCAAGAGAAGGTTGCATGAAGTTGAACAAGTAGCTTTTATTTGCCAATTTATATATGGAAGTAGAAAAAAGCCCAGGTAGACCTCAGATAGCAACTATCTGAGCTCACTCTATGCAAATGCTCTCAGGATTATGCCATGCTCCTTAATATCTCCTGTCATACCTAGAATACCTAGCTTGTTCTAAGTATCTGCCTCTGTGGCTAAAGATTATGTACTCATTCAGTTAATTTGTTATCTGTGAGTCACTATTTTTGGGGAAAAATATCTCCCTAGTTTAGAGAACTTGGTCATTTTCGTTTTAAATAACTGTGAAGTACTGTTTAGTAATTTTATGGCAAAGATTGGGATTAAATCTGTTTCTCCAGCATCCAGGTTTATTGCTGCGTCAGTGCAACACACCCCACCCCTCTCCTCAAGCCACCCTGTGATGTCAGAAATGCCAATTAGGCCTCGGTCTTGATGTATAGCACCTGGGCTAAGCTACTCTTGAGCTAATCAGAAATGCTGTCTGTTCCCAGGAACTTGGGAGCTGCCTAATGAGCTCCTGTTTTTTAATGAACAGCCCTGGAAACCTAATTTTCTTGCCTGAATAACAATCCAAGTGGAGTAATATTTTTACTGTTGAACTTTCAAAGTAAGTTACTGACCTGAATTCCTGTCAGGATGGAAAATTGCTATGACTGAAGCCAATTTTCCTGTGACCTTATAAACAGCAGTCCTAAGTGAGACCCTTTGAGCTCTCCTGGACACCTCTCAGAGTCAGAGAACTCTCAAGTTTGCTATACTTGGAGGACTGCAAATGAATGCCCATGATGGAGCCTGGGCTGGCCACTCCCCGAGGCTCAACCTTTTACCCCTGGAGAAGATGCAAAGACATCCAGTGTGAGTTCTTCACTGAATTCAAGGGGAATTTTTCAATGAATGTACCTCATACATATTCCTTTAGGTTCGTGTGTGTGAATATGCTGTAGCAAATATACTATGAATGTTGTTCTCTTAGATTCTTAAGTAGTTTAGATTTGTAACTTGGGCCTAGGAGTTACTGTTGTAACTGCTATAGTAAATTCTATATGAATCTTGCTAAATTGTTTAAATTGAGCTATTGATTAAGTGCTGTTAAGTTTAAATGCTGTTAAAACATTTAGGCCTAAGTCATTGGTCAACTCTAAAGATAAGTTTGACAAGGGAGTCCACACTAAACTGTGTGACTCAATGGGAGATTCCTTTTTATCTTTAAGCTTTTCTATCCTTACCCCTTTCTACATGTAGTCTCCACATAGATAATTTTTTGTTGATTTTAGTTTTAGATTGATTGATTTTAGATTTGAATACAATTTTTCTCTGTGTGCTTTATCCATCTAGTAAACGGTAGAAGAAACCTTGTCAATTAACTTTGTCATGCTTTCACTTTAATGTTACTTCTGCCAATACCATTGTCAGTGGTTCTTTGAATGACCTAAACCAATAATTTCTGACAACTGCACAAATCATGAGATTATCTTTTTTTCCAGCCTCCTATTTCCAGCACTATTTTCTCTAAGTGTCACACAGTGCCCCACATGCAGTCATCCCTTCACTGCACAGCCTTGGTCTATCTCAAGAGAGAAGGGGATGAGAAAAAAAGGTATATGAGCTGAAGTTAATTATATGTCATTCATAATGCCACTTTATATTGGGTGTAGGTGGCAAGGTTTTGGTAGCAGGACAGAGGGAGGCTGCAGAGCTGCACTCTGTGAGAAGAGGTCAGGGTCTACCCCATGCTGGACACAGACAGCTGCAGAGAACTGCACCACAGACCCACTGCAGGACACAGCTGAGCCTGGCAGCCAAGCTGGTGGCACCTCTGAGGAGAGACATTTAAGAAAGGGCATAAAACATTAAATGAAGAGAGGAGAAGGGAACAAAAAGAGTGAGGAACAAGAGAGGGGACACCAAGATCAGAAGAGGAAGATGTGCTCCATGGCAGAGAAGAATAGTCACTGCTGTCCATGGAGGACCCACACCATAGCACATGGATATTGAAGAAACTGAAGGCTGTGGAGATCACATGTCAGAGCACATGCTCACTTTTAACTAATAGAAAAAATACGGCACAACTTTGCTTTGGTTCCAGGTAACAGATTATGGAGAAATACATTCTTAGGGTTGAAGGGTTGAGCACTTCAGAGCTTAACAAGGATGCTTTTAGACTTATTTAGGTCACTTAGGAGCTCTATCCCGTGTTACCACTACAGTGGAAAGATCATGTCTAAAGTCTGTATCACAAAAATATAAATCTGGAAATAAAATTTCAATACTAGTTTCTAACTCTTTTAACCTCAAATACTTTAAAAACTAGTTTGTCAGACACAAGCTGCTGTTGCTGCTGTTCATGAAATCAGGTATTTTGAGAAGCAAACTTTTAAAAATTAAACAAATTTGAAGGTGAAGGTTACTTAACCTTATCTTCAGTTCACAGGATGAAATTTTTTTTCTGTCTATCCTAAATATTTAATTATTTCTGTTATTGAGGTGATGTTGAGCTAAATGTAGTATAGAGAACCATGCCAAAAAAAAATCAAGGGGAATCTGAAAATGATCTGAAACTGAACTCTCTAAATGAGAAACAAATCAATCTGTTAGATTCCAAAGGTAACTCAGAACTTGGATGGAATCATCAATAAATCTGTTTGTCTACAGTGCTGTTGTGCAGGCTAGGGAAAAGGGTACCTCAGGAGCCATAACTTTCAGGTGAAAAGAAAGGTAGAAATTTTCTTAGTCTCTGTAAAAGCAGTAGTGTGCTCACTCTATCTCATTTACTTTGCTCTTAGAACTAAGATGTAGAAGGATCACATTTGAAGTTCACTCTCTTCCTTCTATTTGAACTCTTATTTTTCTTTCCAGTAATAAATCCCTAAGACATGTAGTTCAGAGCCACACTTTTTATATGCTGGGAGAAGACGTAAAAAGCCAAAGCTCTATTAGAGTTGAAGCTGGACAGTGTTGTGTCAGATAAGAAGGGCTTTTTAAAGTATGCTAATAGCAAGAAGTGGGTCTAAGGAGAACATTGGACCAATACTTGTTGAAGATGGTCATCTGGCTAATAGTGATGAAGCAGAGACATTCAATGATTTTTTTTTTTGCCTCTTTCCGTTTGTGGACACCAAAACTGTAAGGGACCAGCTGTATCAGCTGGAAGGGCACAAGTTCATGGGGCCTGATGAAATCATCCCAGAGTACTGAAGGAGCTAGCAGATATTTAGATAGAACCCCTCTTGATCATCTCTCAATGGTCCTGGGACTGTGGGGAAGTCCTTGCTGGCTGGAAGATGTCCTTCTGTCGTCACATGATCACGTTCCTAAAATTCTTTCTGGCCAACATTTGTCATTTCTTTTGGTGCAGACAGTCTGATTTGCAGATAGTCTCATACACTGTCAGAAATAGTTACACTGATTGGCTCCTTTGACCTCTGTCTGTACCAAATACTAAGTTGGCTATTTCAGGAAACCTTTTTTCTTTCCTAACCTGGATTCTTCTTTTGTTCATTATTCTGTAATATGTGTTCTTAAAATATAGAGGTAGGATATAAGTACATGAGCACATATAATACTAATATCAATGTGATAGTAGGATTGTTCCAAGTTAAGGTGATTGCACCTCTCTTTATAGAGCAGAAGTTTAAACAAACTAATTTTTTGATCAGGTTTGCAGACTTTTCATAATAAGTTAATAGTACATTTTTCCATACTGGACATAAGCTCTCAGGAAGGATAGAGTCTAAAAAAAAGGCTATTTGGAGTCCAAGTGAGGGTGATATAAACAAAGGAAAAGTCGCAATGGAGTTTGTCGTATTGACCACAATGTGATTCTGGATGGGGAAGTTTCCAAAGAATATTCTCAAAGTTTAAAATGACATGAAGGATAAACACCTGCAGATGGCAGCAGAGCTTTAAACTTCAGCACTACAAGCACAGTGTTTGGTATAGTGTGAGGGAGAACCCCCTAATGAAGACACTGATTTCCATACACTGTTACAGTGACATGTTTTACTAGTAGTCAAAATGTTACTGATGCCTTTTCGTTTGGTTGTTTTTTTCAGCTTAAAGGGGAAAATGTTAATAATTGTTAAGTAACAGAAGGATGTTTTGAGCCTTGTGGAATCCTTCCAAGTTCCCAGTTCAGGTTCCCAATGCTCCTAACTCTCTGTTTCAAATAATTCAGGTGGCTTGGGTTTTTTTCCAAATATTTCGCATCCTTCAGATTTGCAGCAAGAATTTGACCTAGATGACTTGGAGTAACATAGCACACTAGTACTTCTATAACAGCCAGTTCAGCTGTAGGAAAATTTAAGCGACTGTTAAAAAAAATCCTTCGGGTGGCAAATACCTAGTTCTGAAGATATTGCATCAGAAACAAAATAAAGAGATGTATTCAAATACCTGAAAAGATATCCCCGCTGATCTACTTGGATATGAAATACAGTTTCCCTTACTTTTACTAGCTGTGTTGTCCTAATGTGATTTCTTGAGCCTGTC
This sequence comes from Myiotriccus ornatus, assembly GCA_036023395.1. Lineage (NCBI taxonomy): Eukaryota > Metazoa > Chordata > Aves > Passeriformes > Tyrannidae > Myiotriccus > Myiotriccus ornatus. The sequence goes on from JAYRBT010000177.1 coordinate 22,870,387, forward strand.
ATGCTGCACAGGCTCAGGCTCTTTCTTCCTTGCTCTAATGTCTTTATTTCAATTTTTTCTCCTTTTCTCACCAATATTAATCCATCTTGTAGTTTATATCACCTATCTTTACACCTTCATCTTTACACCTATGTCTTTGGAATTTCTAACATTCAGATTTAATAAAATAGAAACAATCCAGGAAGGTTATGATCAAATAGATCCTAGTGCAGGATCTTTAAAATGCCATTATTTTGTAGTAGTCCCATTAGACTTAAGGAATAGTTTAGTACCCATTATGTTTTTGATGCATTTAAATATTTACCTCTTCCTCCTCTGTCTTCAAGGAAGAAGCTACTGTTTTCACTGGCATTTCTTTACCTCTATGCTCACATTGTAATTCATTCAGGACAATGACAGTGTCTTCAATACTTTATGTACAAAGTATCTGTATATAATGCTTGATTGAATGACTGATTGTTAGCAAATGGCTGTCTATTTTGACACAGTTTCCTGTCTGGATTCATCAAAAAGATGAAGTAGGAAATAGTTTATTGGCAGGCTAAGTAGGCATAGTCTATGAAGCTTGACTACGTTTTTGTTGCCAAAGTGTAGATGTCTCAACAGCAATTTTGAAGTGCATGGATGGGACAGCCCTGTTGGGTTGTTCAAAAGATTTATTTCTTCAAGACAGTAAACTTTTGCCCTCTGCTAAAATCTGCTCAGTCTATAACTAAATACCTTCAAACCTAGTCTGGTCCTGGGATTTTTGTTAGCATTCCATTTCCTGTCCTGTAATTTTGTATAGTGTTACTGGATGCTAAAGATCCTTGTGTTCTAACAGTAGGGAAAAACTGATCTCTGTAAAGGCTTTGGCATGCTTCTAGATGAAAGGTGTTATGGAAATTCTCACCAGTTTTACTATTTCATATACTGTGAACTGATGAAAGACAGAAAGGAAATGGCAGTTACCTCTTAATATAATATAAAACTTGCCGTAGGTAGGACCACTCTGTTTACTGAACACTTCATTCAGTCCCAGTGGAAAACCAATGGTGGCATCTGCTGTTTCCATAACAACTCAAAGAAGATGTCTTGTCTCTGACTGGCTGGCTATCCCCAATGGCAAAACAACAAAGAAATAATGTGAGAAACAGCTCTGCTGAAAATAACTTCAGTTATCATCACTGAAGTGCATGGATTCATTCCTACTATAGGTCTGTTTCCCCTGCAGCAAATCCCTTCTCCCACAGCAGTGAATTGCTGCCATGACTCTCTTGGGAATTCCCAGTTTCTTTTCTTTTTTTTTTTTTTTTTTTTAACTGTTTAAGGAGCATAGAAGGACACGTTAAAAGAGAAGGTAGACGCTGTTAAAAGAACTATGCCATTATGTGACAAAAATAATAAAAAAGTTGCTCAGCTTCTTACTTTTACTGGAATCCTGTGATTCAGACACTTAGAAAAATTGTTTCCAGTTTGTTTCTGTTCACATCCGTGAGAGAGAGTGAGGGGGAGACAATATTATAGCACTGTATCATAGCTACTTTGCGGGAAATTTCGCGGTTGGAGTAGCAAGGGAGAAATGAACAAAAGCAAGAGTAACAGTAACTGTGGCTGAACATCTGCACAGAGCCAGCAGCGTGGCCCAAAAGAAGGCATCCCTAGCACCTCTGAGCAGCAGCTAACCTGTGGGTAAACCTGGATACTCACCCACTTATCAGTTGATTAATTAAAAATTAGATGAACTGTAAAATTTGAGACCCCTGCAAAATGAAAACATGGTGTGGCCACGGAATCAGACAACAGCTGCCCGAGTTGGAAACTGATCACAGTTTATAGCAGAAGTAAAATCCCTTTTCACCTGACAAGGATGAATATCAGACAAAAAGTCTAGTTAAACTGGGTAGTTCAACACTGTGGAGTTGAGTAGACCAGTGTGGAGTAACAAAAAATTTATCATACATCAGGGCAACAACAGAAGTCTTTCAAGAGGAAGCAGAATTAGCTTCCACTGTCTATGAACAAAGTGATTCAACTAATCCTGAGGAAATCAAACATCTTGCAAGCATACCCAGCAGCAATGCAAGGCCTGAAAAATGTTAATTTGAAACTATCTATCAGTTTGTGCAATAGTAATTAAACACAGAAAAATCTGGGACAGCTCTGAAAAGCCTTAGCAGTCAAATTTTGCAGCCAGGTGTTTGTGCATAGATCTATGCTTTTATATATTTAAGTATGCATATATATATATATATTTGTATGTACATACTTGCACAAAACAGATTTTATCCTTATTGGATAATTTGTAGAATAACTGGGAGAAGGC